>JARHVA010002626.1:1895000-2215000 GCA_037957365.1 Torreya grandis
AAAACTAATTAAAATAAATTATACATAAATTTTTATACCAAATATGGGTGTCTATAAATACAAACTACTAAAAATGACCTATTTTCTTTTGTAAAATGCTTGAAATTGTTGTATTTTTTAGTCATGTAAAATAGTGAAATATTACACCCAAAGTTTATATTTTTAGTCCCTGTAGGGTTTTTCATAATTTTTGGACTCATGGTTTACCAACAATGAAAATTTAAAAATAGTTCTATTTATGGGCTAATCTCCTATGTAACAAGCCATTAATTAAAATGCACATACCATTTTGAAGGGTAGGGGCTAGTGACTAGTCACCCATGTGACCGCCACTAGCCCTATTGAAAAATAATAAGGGATAATGGTTTAGAAACTACCATAACTATTCACCTTAGTGTTTAACTAACCACTAGATACTAATTTATTTGTCATATTATTTTAAGACCCAAAGGATAAAGGAAAGGGTGGTGCTGCCCTAGCAGGGGGTGACTATTAAACAAAGCTAATATAATTGAAAATGAATAAAACTAAAAGTCTCAAGGACCCTAAGTAGTTATAAGGCTTGTATTTTGCATTGAAGTCTGAGATGGATTAAATTGGATGGCTATGGGGGGGAAATCAAGCTCCAAGGTGGCTCATCCTAGATTGAGCCATCAATATCCTTCACAACCCTATGATCCTACATATTGATGTGGGTTTTACCCACACAAAATGTCCTAGGGGTTTACACCTTCTCATTTTAGGATTATAGTACAATGTCGGGCATGAGTTGTGGCATTTGGCTCTCCTATGTGTCTTGATGAAAATAGGTTTGAGGGTACACAAATGTTAGTACTTAGAGAGTTTAAAACCCTTGTTCAAACATTGAATCAATCATAAGGATATCTGTTACTCTTGTTAAAATAGACTTCAATGGTATTAGATTAAATCTTATTACATGTGGGTTGAGTGAAGCAAATAAATGACAAAGAGAAATAAGGTAAGGTAGAAAAGGGACTCTTTGGAGCTTATGAATTTTATTGCTCTCATGGAAGATATACAAGTCTAGATAATGATCTACCTATAGATAGTTAGTGCTTAATGATCAAACATAACTAAGAAAGTAAAGAGTCTAAAGGGAAAATTTTAATAAGTGTGATCTCTAAAATATTATCTTATAAATTAATAGTCACGAAGATTTATAGTAAACACATATTCCACAACCATTTAGAAAAATAAGATAAATCACATAAATTATTAAGGGTAGTTAGCATCTCAACCTAAATAAACATGTATATAATGATCCAAACTCATATCATAGTGTTGAGAAGTGTTATCATTGATGTCATTGATATCAATGATAAGGTTGATATTATTTTTGTCAAGGTGTAGATGCATAGTGAGTAGTCAATAAGATATAAACTATGTGACTTAAGATAATTTAAAGGCAACCTAATGATTCCTATAAGGATAATGTCATGATTTAGGTCATATTGATGACTATCAATATTGTCATAAATAGGTTTTGATGATCAGGTCAAGGTAAACATGTTTTCAACACTAGATGTCTTGAGAAGCCTAATCATAACAAGCTTAGTCATATCATAGGCATATGCATGACGAGAATAAAGAAGTATGTAAAGAGTTATGATATTGTTTGAGTAGATTTAAATTCATGATATAAAGGTATAAAATCATTAAGTAGTGTTTTCAAGATCAATTTTTAGGTCTCAAAGTGCTTGAGTAGCCCAGTCATGACACTAGTCATAGCATGAAACAACCTTTTGAGAAGGTATGATCATGGTGGCCTGGTGAGATGGATGAAAAAAGGAATAAGAGGAAGTATAGGGTTGTTTGAGTATGAATATGAGGCATTGAAACACTTAGGTGTGTTTCAAGGTGAGACTACAAGGGTAAGACCTATAGACCTATCATGCAACTAGATTAGTTCTAGACCCTACCTAACCCAATAATGTACTATGAAGTGTTGTCAAGGCATATAAAGGATGAAAATTAGTGTTTGATAATTTTATAGGTTTATTGAGCATGTGAGTGAGGTGGTGAGTGCATATAAAGAGCCTTGAAGGTCAATTTCAAGCTTAATATGACTTGTAGGTCAAAGGCCTAGAGAACAAAGAGAGAGATGGTGTCCAGATGGGGTATCAAGATTAGTTTCCAAGGAAATAATGAGTATGTATGCATTTAAAGAGGTATTTCATGATTTTTTAAGTATTTTTACCAATTGAAAAGTTAAAGTTTGGAAGAAAAGGAATGAAATTGGTTTTGAGGTTTCCTATGTACATAGAATGAAGGTTTCTCAACCCAAGAAGAACTTTCAAGTACTCATTATCATGTGTAACCTCTTCATGATAACCTAATAAATTCATGGTATATTTATAATGGTCTTATATAAAAATTAAAATCACTATTTTTTCTAATAAGGGGCTAAGATTTATGAATGATCGTTAAGACTGTAAGGTGGTTTAAACCTCTCTAAACCCCTAAATTTAATATGATATGGAATATCTTGATGGAAATGTATAAGAATGGATTGGATGACATATTTTAATTGTTATATAATGTATTTTACTGTCCCAATTACCTCTTGATATTATTGGTTTTTCATGTGAGTGAGTGGACCCTATAGGCAAAGCCTTGTTTCTATAAAATTTGCTATAGTAGGCAAAGTTGATAAAAATAAAATTTGTTGTATCAGATAGATTTTATCAAGTAAAAGTTCATAAATGGATGAAGTTTAAATATTTATACTTATATATTATTTCCATGGCGGTTTCGTATTAGGTTCGAAACCTCAGATGTGCTAAATTGATCATGCAAGTTGACCTATCACTAAAAGACCTAATGGTGTAGATAATGAGAAAAACCAAACATAAGTGAAAATGAGATTAGGGATGGATAAAAATGCATGGATATATTTTTAAATACCTATAATAAATTTTAATTTTGGTTATATTCTTTGGAGGTTAGTGTATATGTTGATACTGTTGCTCATAAGTTGACTTGTCTTATGTAGATGAGACAGTGAAGGTGTAAGGTTGTAAGATTAGTCTGCAAGACCAATATTGTCACTTAAAAATGGTATATTTATATGTGATATTTAAAAAATTATCTCATAATATCATAAAAATTCATCAAGAGTCTTTGAAATTGTCTACATAGGTGTTGAAGGTCATTATCATCATGATCATATTTCAAGACAAACTGACAATTTGGGGTAAGCAAGTCACAGTGATGATTTTGAGGCTCTCTATCCTTAGATGAAGCATCCAATGAAGATTATATTATTTTTTTAAACATATAATTACTATTTATTCCTTTAATAAATTTTTAGAGTTAGTATAGAGGTTGAAACATCAAATCCAAAATGGCTTGTCTAGCTGAGTAATGACTATGAGAGAGAAGGTCAACAGATTGGTCTGTAAGACCAATAGTTGTCATTAGAGATTATGATATTTTTGATTTAATTAGATATGATGATTATTTAGTATAATATTAATTCATTTTAAAACCTTAAGAGTGTTCCTATAGGTGTCAAAAGTTCAAAGTTCCATGAGTATGTTTTGAGACTAATTGGTAGTTTTAAGTAAACTACTTGTAGATAAGGGTCAGCACTTTTGCCTTGATTTGTGAGGTATAATTCACATGAATATGACCATAATTTCATAATTATTATATTTATATTTATATTTTCTTTTTCCATTTTTTTTGGAATTTTTAAATTTGTGCTTTAATTATTTTGGACTAAGTTTTTGGATATGCAAAGGCCTAATATGAATAGTACTAATGATGTGATCCAAGTAGTGCTTTGAGCTAAAAAGTGTTATGGAGCCTAGATGAGATTATTATGGGTCTATTTGGATTTAATATGATGTGTATCTTTTGTGTAAAATGTTTTAATATTCTCTAAGAATATCAACGGGTAACATATGCTAAGTAGGCCTAATGGGATTAGGTCTTCATGAGACTTAAAGAAGAGATAAGGCCTATTTGAGGAAGGTAAAACATAAAGGGAATAAAAAAAATATTTTATACACATATATGAGTTTTCATAAGGTCCATTCCATTTCCTACCAAAGAGGATAAGAGTGCTTGGATGACTAAGAAGGATATGAACAAGAAACTTATATATATACTAGGCATTTTTAGGCCTATTTAAAGTAGTGTAGTGTAAAAGAACAATAAAGGATATTTAATAATAAAAGGAGGTATTTTATACCATGAAAATATGATATAGGAATAGTGATGAAGATTTTATAGAGTTTTAATGTGAGGATCAAGGTCATATGACCTAATCAAGTCAAGAAGAGGGATAGTTGAGCAAAGAAAGCTAGAGACTTGTTTTGAGAGGGATAAAAGTGTGTGAAGAGATAAGGAAGGAGATAATCATATATTATATGAGAAACAAGGTATGATAAATGTGATAAAATGTTTTAGGTGTCTGAGTCATCTATGGAGCCGGTGCCTCTTTACAAGTGGGTGATTTATAAAGCCTAGATGAGTTGGTGCTTAACTAATTGGGGTTGGTGCTCTATGTAAAGTTGGTGATTCACTAAATTTGGTATTTGTCTTATAGGAATGTAGTCCATTTTAATATTTATTAGGTTTTATTCCCATTGAGGGTTTCCCACATATATATTATTTTCATGTGTTTAATACTCTTGTGGATTGGTGTTTATGCTTGCTAAGATGTAAATGCTTGTCTAAATGATCTACGATTGATTAAGTAAGATAATTTAAACTTTTTTAGGACTGATTCACCTCCATCTCATTAAATTTTATTCCAAATTTTTTTATTAGATCCTAGTATTTTTAAGTAGGTCTAAAGGCCTAAAGGAAGATCCTAGAAGCAAGTATGACTAGTCAACAAACTCAAGGTGGTTTCTTTACTAGTATGGATTTACTATTAAATGGATTTAACTATGCCTTTTGGAATGTTATGATGAAGACATATTTGATGTCTCAAGGTCATGATATTTATAAATAATTTATGGATGGATATAGTGCTCCTTCCATTCCACCAACTGATGCAACATGTAAGAAATCTAGTGAAAATATCTCCAAGGCAATGAATGCTATTCTTTGTGGCCTATAAAAGGTAGAGTTTATGAAGGTAATGTTTTATGAATCTCCCAAAGAGATATGGGACAAATTTGAGACCACATATGAAAGTGACACCAAGGTAAATGTGGCCAAGTTTTAGAGTTACATAAGATAGTTTAAAATCTTGAAAATGAATGAATATGAAACCATTACATCCTACTTGTTGAAGGCTGATGAATTTATCCATATCATTATAGGATTGGGAGAAGAATTAAAGGAATATATTGTTTTTCAAATTCTTTTAAGATAAATAACTCCTAATTTTGACTCTAAAGACTCTGTAGTGGAAGAGATGCAAGATTTGGACAAGCTAGAGATGGATGGACTTCTTGGCATTTTAACTACCTATGAGATGAGAACTAATGAAGGAAGACCTACTAAGAAAGAAGAAACTTTAAAAGTTGAAAATAAATCAAAATCCAAGAAGGTCAAGGATGATGAATGCTTAGATGTTGATGATGATCAACTAATAACCATGTTTTCAAGAAAGTTAAGGTTTGGATCTGGTAATTATAAAGGTAAGTTACCCTTAAAATGTTTCAAATATGGCAAGATTAGTCACTTTGCATCCAAGTGTACTAAAAAATATAAGTTTAAGCATGATGACCATCATAAAGATGATAAGACGACCTATAATCCTAATAAAAATAAGGAGTCTAAAAAGTAGGAAAGTAGAAAAAGAAATTTCAAGAATAAGAAAAGCTTCTATACTAAGGAAGATAATCCTTCTGACGTAAGTGACTCAAGTGAATCTAATAGTGATGATGACAGTCATGAACTTGAACATGATAATAATTAAACCTTGTTTATGGCCATAAAATTAGATAATGAGGGTTGTTCAAGTGGGAAAGGCATTATGGTTGATGTGGAATTAGATGAAGAAGAAGCTAAAGTAGATATTGAGGTAGAATTGATAAGTGCACTAGAGGAATTGAAGTTCTAAAGGAAAAAGAATCACGAAATAAGAGCACTAGTTAAGGACTATGAGGAGTAGATTACATTATTTTAGGAAAGGATTAGTAACACTTCTAAGGAGTATGATGAGATCATCAATTAAGTTTAGGCACAAATGGAGGTAGTCAATGCAATCCTAAAGGTTAAAGAGGAAGAGTACATTAGGTATATAAATAAAGTGGAATCCTTAAGAGTTGAGTTTAATCAAGCATCCAACAAGGTAAGGACATTTTTGAAGTTTGAAAAGAGATCTAAGGCATTAGATGATATCTTGAGTAGTCAAAATTCTGCAAGTGATAAAATAGGTCTTAATTTCAAAGAAGACCAAAAGGAGGCACCTAAATTCAAGGATAAAACTATTGAAGATAATAAGGTCAACATAAAAAGACATATAAAACAAACTAATGCTATAAGGTATGCAAATTTATTCAATGGTTATTATTTTATGTGAAATCAATTTGGTCATAGAGTAAGAGAGTGTAGAAGACCCTCCAAGAATGAGTATTCATGGGACTATCGAAGGAGTCACAACTCACATCAGTTAATGTTAAGGTGTGGAGCTAAAAGCTTCACCAAAGGAGCAGATTTGATAGTTGCAGGTTTACACAGTCACCGGCGTCGGTTAGGAGCGATCGACATCGGTCAGGATCAGTTCAAGAGATGCCAGCATCGGTAGGGATTGGCCGACGTCGGTCACAGGAAAATAGGCAGGAACCGATGTCAATTACCTGTGCGTCTAGAAAGCTATTTTCGTGGACAAAACTGAGTGTTTGCATGATGGGATTAAGTCATAGTCTTAAGTCTGCATCTCTATTATTAGTAAGACTATTTTAGAGCCCTTGTTTAAGAGGCATAACTATTGGTTGTAAATGCATGCTCAAGTTTCTTAATTATTATATAATAGGATAGATCTTCTTAGCTTATTGTAATGTATTGTAGAATGTTGAAGAACAGTACAAAATTGTATATGTGAATCATTCCAGGTTGTTGGAGTTGATTGTACTTAAGAGAGAAAGCTCTTGAGGGAAAGAGATCTAGAGAGAGATCTGTACATCTGAGAGAGGTGTGGAAGAAAAGAAGTTTATTCAATTGTATTCCTTCTGTAAAGAGTTTAATACAAGTTTTTAGGGTGGCTTCTTGTATCTCTTATTCTTTGCTATTTATCATTCTAGTTACTTATCTTTCTGGTTAATTCTGCATTTATTGCTTTCATAAGTGTAATCAACATTGTTGGTTGATCCCCAATAGTTAAGGGTTATGTATAAGGTGGTTTGATATAGTTGTCATGATGTAGGACACATTGTAAAATTATGTCCTAACAAGGTTAAAAGGTCATAAATTCAAAACAAGAGGTTGTAAGCCTCTTGAGTGATAGAAAGAAGACAAATAAATGTTTGAAAACCAAAGGTAATAAAGATGAGTCATGATCAATCTAAAATCTCAAGTGGACTACTTGAAGTGATAGAGCATGCTTAAAATGTGAAATCAAGACAAGAATTTATATTTTTAGCCCACATTGATGATCAAATGGATGATGAATAGATCAAACCTATAATTCAAATCAAGCCTAAAAGGGTATTAAAGGACATTAAATTAGATAAGAGCATGGAGATATATGAATCGCCTTAAATTGTAATGTTTTAGTGATATATAAGAAGTAGTGACTCCATTAGGATTTATGGAGACACTATTTAGGTAACATAATCATGATGGATACTTGGTTTGAGGAGGAAATATTAAAGTTTGTGACTGAGTTTGTTCAACATTGATAAGTGGTCTTGTAATCAAAATTCATCTAAAGGAGGTATGCTTGGAATAAGGGGGAGTATTTTAACTTAATGCTTCATATTATGTATGTTGAGATCATATAGTAAGAAGGTTTGGTTATGGAAGTATATGTAGGTTTGACTCTAGATGATAGTTATGTAAGACCCTTTATCATTAATGTCAAAGGGGGAGAAAGTCTAAGAAGGTAGTTTGACCAGCTTGGGGAGATGAAATAAAGCATATTGAAGAATGATTTGCCATCAATGACAAAGGGGAGTTTGATGAGAAGTGTTGTCATTAATTTCAAGGTTAAGATTTATGTCATTTATTTTAAGGATAAGGTTGATATTATTGATGTTAAGGTGAAGATACATAGTGAGTGGTCAGTGAGATATAAACAATGTGACTTGAGAGAATTTGAAGGGAACCTGATCTCTTTTAGTTGAGAGAGAATTTTAAGGTAGAATAATGATTCCTATAAGTAAAATGTCATTATTTAAGCTATATTGATGAATATAAGTGTTGTCATAAATAGGTTTTGATGATCAAGTCAAGGTAAGCATGTTTTGAGCACTAGGTGTCTTGAGTAGCCTAGTCATAGCAAGCTTAGTCATATCATAGGAATATGTATGATCAACATATATAAGTATGTATAAATGTATGATATTATATAAGGAGCAATAAATTCATGAGATATAGTTATAAAATCATCAAGTAATGTTTTCAAGATTAGTTGTCAAGTCTTAAAGTGCTTGAGAAGCCCAGTCATGACACTAGTCATAACATGAAGGAACCTTGTGAGAAGTTATGAGCATGGTGGCTTGGTGATATGGATGAAAAAATGCCTAATATGAATTATATGGTTGTTTGAGTATGCATAAAATGCATTGGAGCACTCATGTATGTTTCAAGATGAGCCTAGTAAGGGTAAGACCTACAAACTTAGCATGCAACTAGACTAGTTCTAGACCCTACCTTACCCAATGATGTAGTATGAAGTGTTTTCAAGGCTTATAAAAGATGAAAATAAATGTTTGAGAATGTGAAAGGTTTATTTATAATGTGAGTGATGTGGTGAGTGCATGGAAAGAGGCTTGAAGGTCAGTTTCAATGGCTAATATGATTCTGCAAGTCAAAGGCCTAGAAAGCAAAGAGAGAGAGATGGTGGCCAGATGGGGTATCAAGATCAATTTTGAAGGAAATAATGAATATGCATGAATTTAAAAAGGTTATTTAATGTTTTTTTAAGTATGTTGACCAAGTATAAGGTTAAATTTTTCAAGAAAAGGCATGGAATGTAGTTTTGAGGTTTCCTATTTGTATAGAATGAAGGATTCTTATCATGAGAAGAATTTTCAAGTACTCATTGGAATGTGTAACCTATACATGAGAACATAAGAAATTCATGGTATATGGGGAATTGTTCTAGATTGAAATTACAAGGATTTTTTTTTAGAATAAGGGGATAAGCTTTATGAATGATTGTTAATATTGCAAAGTGGTTTAAACCTCTCTAAAACCCTAACTTTGACCTAATATGGAATATATTAATGAAAATGGATTAGAATGGATTAGATGAACTAGATTATTGGAGAATGTATTGGAATATCATAATTACCTCCATGGGGCATTATTTTTTCATGTGAGTGAGTGGACCCTATAGGAAAAGCCTTATTTCTTGGAAATTTGTTATAGTAGGTAGAGTTGACCAAGTCAAAGTTGATAAATGGATGAAGGTTAAAGATTAAGACTTATGTATTATGTACATGGTGTTTTTTTATTAGGTTATATACCTAATATGTGCTAAATTAGTCATTCAAGTTGACCTATTGCTAAAAGGCCTAATGGTATAGATAGTGAGAAAAACTAGGCATAAGTGAGAATAAGATTAGGGATGTGTTGTCATGGATTACTGATGGATCCAAATGCATGGGGATATTTTTAAATATAATTAATACATGATCATGTTTTTTATATGTTTTGGAGGTTATTGGATATGTTGAGAATATTGCTCATAAGTTGACTTGTCTGTGCAGATGAGATAGTGAAGGTATAAGGTTATGAGATTGGTCTGCAAGACTAATATTATCACTTGAACATGGTATATTTATATGTGAGAATTACCTAATGATATAATATGATAATCCACATGAATTATGATTCTCTAAAAGTGTCTAAATAGATATTGAAGGCCATTATTATCATAATTATTTTTCAAGTTGCAATGATGAGTTGGAGGCTCTTTACCCTTAGATTACGGATCCAATGCAAATTATGTTGTTTTTTTAAAAATATGTCCTATTAATTATTTGAATAAATTTTGAGAGTTATTGTAAGAGGTTTAAACATCAAATCCAAAATGGCTTGTTTGGCTGAGTAAGGACTGTGAAAGAGAAGGTCAATGGATTGGTCTATAATACCAATAGTTGTCATTAGTGCTTATGATATTTTTTATGGAAGTTTATATTAATATTATGTAAGATCATATTCATGCATTGGAAAACCTTAAGAGTGATCCTACATGTATCAAAAGTTGAAATTTCTATGACTGTGTTTTAAGACTAATTGGTAGTTCTAAGTAAGCTACTTGTAAAGAAGGGTTTGAGAACTTTTGCCTTGAGTTGTGAGGTTTAATGAACATGGTGATGAACCCAAGGTAATAATTATTATATGTATATGTTTTTTTTTCATTTTTATTTGGAAAGTTTTTGTTTGTGTTTCAATTATTTTAGACTAACATTTTGGGTATGTACATGCCTAATATGAATAGTACTACTGATGTAATCCAAGTAGTGGTTTGAGATAAAAAGTGTTATGGAGAATATATGAGATTATTATGGGTCTATTGGGATGGAATATGATGTGTCTCTATCATGTAAAATGTTTAAATATTCTCCAATAAGATAAAAGGGTAACATATGCTAAGTAGGCCTAATGGGATTAGGTCTTCATGAGACCTAAAGAAGAGATAAGGCCTAGTCGAGGAAGGTCAAACCTAAAGGGAATAAAAACATAATTGATACATGTATATGAGTTTTCCTAAGATCCAATCCATGTTTGAACAAAGAGGATAAGAGTGTTTGGTTGACTAAGAAGGATATAAACAAGAAACATGTATATATAATAGGCATTATTAGGCATATTTGAAGTAGTGTGTGAAGAGGATAGAGGATTAGTGATGAAAATTTTATAGAGTTTCAATGTGAGGATAAAGGTCATATGACCTATTCAAGTCAAGAAGAGGGCTAGTTGAGCGAAGAAGGCTAGACACTAGTTTTGAAAGGGATAAAAGTGTGTGAAGAGATGAGGAAGGAGATCATCATCTATTGTATGAGAAACAAGGTATCATAAAGGTGATTAAATGTTTTAGGTGTCTGAGTTGGTGCTGAGTCATTTAGAGGGTTGGTTCCTCCTTAAAATTGGGTGGTTTCTAAAGCCTAGCTGAGTTAGTGCTTAGCTAGTTAGGGTTGCTGCTTCACTAAAGTTGGTGTTTATATTATATGACTATAGTCTATATGCATGAATTTATTTCCATTGAGGGTTTACCACATTTATTGTCTTCATGTGTTTCATACTCTTGTGGGTTGGTGTTTATGCTTGCTAATATGTACGTGCTTTTCTAAATGATCTATGATTGCTAAAGTAAGATTATTTAAATTTTTTGAATAATAATTCACCCCCCTCAATCATTTTTATTCCAACACATAGTGCATGAAAATAAATAGGATCAAAACTAAACTAAGTATTTGGAAGCCATTCATAAAAGAATCAGATGATCATGAAAATTTTCACAAATTTACTGAATCTTGTGAGTTATGTATTTATAATTGCGACAATTTTACAATAATTTTATATCCATATTTAACACTAAGTCAAAAAATGCCTTCTCCAAAAAGGAATATTCCATATATATAAATGTCTTAAAGCAGTTACAAAAGAGACAAAATCATCATAATAGAATAAAATAATGTGACTAGTCCTCTAAACAAGGGTCCTTGAATCTAGTTAGAGATGTGGAACCCTCTTTTTCCTCCTTAAGAGATTATCTTCCAACCATTTTATCTCTTTTTCTCTAGTTGTTTTATCTTTAGGGAATATCTATATTGTCTTTTTTGTTTGGTGGTATTTAGTGCACTTTGGGAGGTATTGGATAATGCTAGAATCTATGGGACCATGCTCAAGTGTGCCACCTAGAGGAGATAGAGTGGGGACACTAGCTTGAGAGGGTCCAACTTGAAAAATAAGGTTCAATCTCTCATAACCTTTTGAAACACTTGATAATATGCCTCAAATTTAGGTAGGTTGATGATGGTTGTTGTGAATAATACCTTGGTCTTACTTAACTAGGCTACATGATTGGAGAGGAGAGTACAGATGGGTCCCTTCATGAAAGTGGCTCTCTCAATATTTTATTTATAAAATACAACAAATTATATGACCTTATATCTATGTGTTTTTTTGTCTTCCTTGGATCTATTTCCAAACTTTGATATGAAGATAGCCAATTTGATAGACAATTACATTAAGGAGCCTAGATGTCCATCTAGATTAAATAAAGATGTAATCACTACTTATTAGAACACTTATATTATTTAATGGATGCCATTATCAACATGGATCACTATGAAATTATCTCTCTAGCCCATTGTGCAAACAAAGTCTTTATATGAATCATCTAACTTTGTTTAGTACCTATGTCATAAGGGGTCATGAGGTACATATATGGGAATATATCATTACTAGTGTACTTATTTAAGTGTGATAAATTGATCTCAAATTTGAGAACATGATTTTGAAATTTCATTTACCTTGGCTTACCATGGGGTGAACTTTGTCTTATCTTGATAACATTATATCAACATGTCATATATAGACTCTAAAACTCCCTTTAGTTCAATAGTAATGTATCTAGGATGATGACCCTTATCTAGGTCTCTAATATCCCAATATTCTAATTCATTCCTTGAATAATTTAATTTTTTACATCACTTGTAGCATTAATTATTGACTCGATGTCCTCAATCTATTCATATGATTCTTCTGGCCTTACTTCCTTGTTTTAGTTAAAGAGAAGAGATCTTATTCTACCATATTATAGGCTAGGGGTCTAGTGGATGCAACCTTCCTTTTGGTCACCATATTAAGATCCTTTAAGGGCTTTTCAAACTAGAGTTTGACCTCAATCACTTAAATGATCACCATCTTTGATCTGTGAGCTTATATTATTTGGATGTTTTTCATATAATTATCTCATACATATGACATGGTGGTGGTAGTAGATGGGGATGGAGGGGATTTTGAAGTGTGATATGGAGGTCTTAGAATAGGTGTGGAAGGGTCTAAAAACACAAATTATGGAATGAAACTAAAGGAATGAAAGTGGGTGAAGGGGGAAAGAGAAAATGGTGGGGCAAGAGTAGACATGGATGAAAGAGTGTCTGAGATAGGAGCTAAAAAAGGAGCATGTTATGAAAGAGGCACTATAATTTGGGTGACTTGAGGGGGGACTTATACTTATTTAAATTTTGGTGCATTTTATTCAATAGTGGATGATGGGGTTGAGTATGGAGGTCCATGCATGATAACAAACTTGGAGTATATGAAACCTAATGTTAAATTTCTTGTGGATACTTAGGTATACCCACTGATGGGTTCTATAGTGAAAATGCTAGGTGGAGTGGTGGTAGTAGTGTTTGGAAAAAGTGTGACAAATTTTGAGTAATGTGAATTGGGGATGAAAATGTGGAAATAGTCACCAAGGTGGCAAAGGTAGAACCTTGAATAATGCTCCCAGCTAAAGTGGCCTCCATAGTGGTAGTAAGAGGAGCTTGGGAAGTAAACACTAATAAAGTATTCTAGAGCTTGGGAAGTGGACACTAATAAAATATTCCCTACTTGAGGTGCAATTAAATAAGTGTTAGTTTGAGATAGGGTGATATAAGTGATTTAATTGAGAGGGGTTCTATTCTACTTAAAAGGGTCTGATTGAATGAGAATAAAAGTGCAAAAAACATGGACATTGTTTAAGGTAACTTCCACAACAATAATATCAATTTGTGATGAAGTTAAAGGGGTGTCAATGGGAACATCCTACAAGATTGCCATGGAAGGAGATAGAGGAGGAGTTGATTTAACTTGTTCAGTGACATCTTAATGATGAAGTTGAATGAGCCTATGTGGGTGAAAATTAGAGTCAACTCACCCCATTTTGTAACATTAAAATGATAAAATTGTATGAAAATGGGGGAAATAATTCTTGATTCTTCTCCTTATATAACATTCTAATTCAATAAAGTATTTATAAATTTATTTTTTACTTGGATAGCTTGTCTAGGGTTAAGATGGGAAAATTAAGAAGAGACACTAGTAGGGATTATATTTTAATGACTATATAGTCATGATAGAAGAAATAGGCTTCCATGTTTGTAATTGAATTCTTCATCCCATTAGAGATCCTAGGCATGGGTTATTCATATATGGTATGGTTTAAAAATGGATGTAAAAATCATAAATCCATGCCATGTGATACCTGAAATGATAAATATACAAGTTTTGAAAGTGCTTAGGGACTGAGATTCCCAAATCTGGATTCCATAGTGGAATTATATCATAGTAGATAGTGATATCCATGGTATATACTAGGTAGGAATCCATGTATAAATGATCACCCTTCAACACCTAAAAGATATTTTGATTAAGGTTTAATGCAAGGACTTCTCCTAGGGATGGAATTTTCTTATCATTGAATATCATGGATAGGAGAGGGACCCAAGTTTCGATGACATGTTATATATCTTGTACACTAAAAATACTATTCATCAAGGCCATCCCTATTTGATTGACCACCCTAAAATGATGGATAAGGATACTATTAAATTCTTCCCTATTAATTCAGTGGTTGGGGTCATCTACATAATCAATCAAAACCTCTCTAAAGTCATTCTTGGTAAGCCAATTAAAAATAATCTCATGATTATAATGGGTCACTAGTGGGGCATCATATAATACTACTCAAAATTCATTATGACCAAAAATGTAATCTTATTTTTATTTTTGAGTGAAAATATAAAGTTATATGTATGCTTAGCCTTAACAAAGATGATATGGGATAAGTATATACAAGGAATTACCTATGGTTTAGTTGAAATCAAATAGATTATAACTTGTTTCATGTCAAGTAAGTCATCTATGTATGGTACATCCTCCTCACTAAAAATGTCCTCAATGATGTATGATTCAACTCTTGATATTTTATCATTAAGGACACTATAATTAAATAAACATTGAGTTAGGGTTCCCTATGGAACATGGTGTCTAATAATATTTGGGTAGTCCCATTTGTAAAAATATGCCTACTATGGTTATATCATAATTCATATTTTCTCTAGATGTAGTGTGCCTTTTATTCAATTCTGGTTTGTGGGTAGATAATCAATAACATAAGATCAACATAACAACAAAGGTTTGGGGTAAATTAGTAAGTAAATCTAATTATATAAGTTCACTTGACTCTTTGAGTGATTGAAAATAAATGATATTCATGTGGCTTTAATGTCAGGGTGGATAAAATTAATTTGGAGATTTCTTTCCATTATGTCTTTGATTTGATTTATCTTTTCCTAAATTTAATGAGGCATCATCAACATTCCATTCATCCATTTTTTATTATTAAGTAGGTCTGATTTAAATATAGTGAATCTTAGTGAATTCATGTGAATTTTCCACATGTCCTCATTCAATTGGTTTAATATACATATTACTTGGTCAAAGTGAAATGCCAAAGCAACTATGAGGTGTGAGGAAATAAGGGGGTGACACTTGTCATGTTGTGATTGGATCACAATTTTCTGGTATTTTAAACTTTACACAAACCTTATACCATGTAGCGAGGTGCAATGACACAAAAACATAACACTTGGTGAGATATGATTGGCTCAAAACATCACACCACATTGAGTCTTTAATAGACTAGTAGGTAGTTATGAGGTGTGAAGACATGAAAAAGTGCCAAGTGGCATATTAATGAATTATTGTAGTATCATAATTAGAATATTTTTGTGAGAAAGTAGAGTTACGTGTGAGTGACATGTGGCCTATGGGGTAAGGAACACTTAGCCATAATTTAGTTAAATCAAATACTTTGATAAAAGAAAAGACCAAAAACATCCAAAAGGATAAGTAAATAGGCCAATGAAGTGCTATGAAGGATGCAAGAGGAAAAAATAATGTCCTTATTTGTAATGTCTCACTAAAATTACTCATGAAAGTCCAAATTTCATGATGAAATTCATTTTTTCTTGCACACTTGACTCAAAATTTACTTGTTAGCTATTAGAATGTGTCATATTTAATAAAACTTACATAATATGAAATTAAGACCCAAATCAAAAAATTAATAGATCAATATGTGCCAAGGTCATAAAAGCGGAGATCCAATTTCTAAAAAGGAATGGGGAATGTTGGTCACCAAAAATGTTAATTCCTGTGGGAAAAAAATTGCTAAGTGTTTAAAATTTAAAACTTCCAATTTTACTTCAAAAAAACAAAATAGACCAAGAAATAAGTTTTCATACTCTTAAGAGAGATGAGACATCTTGGGTTAGTTTTAACATATAACATACTAAGCTTTAGTACTTCTAAAAATTTAATGGTGTGTCGAAATTGATTCGTTTTTCCTCACCATTGAGATTTTGATATAGTATGGGAGTAATCTTCATGACTCAAAAGTATGAAAGGTAATTTACTTTTATTCATTAGTTTTATAAATGGGTAAGTCTTGGGCATTGTTTTACTACTAGCCAAACATATATATCCCTAAAAAATATACATTTAGATCCACTCCAGGCCTTACTCCATTGATAGCTAGGTAAGAAAACCCATAACATAGGTTACCCTAATCACCCTTACATGAGATACGATATTTAATTTTAATTTTTTATTAAGGTTATCTTTTTATTTATTTTCTATAGGAGGGTTGGGAACTAGTATAACCAAGGCTTGAAAATCAATTCAAAAAATTATTATCACAAAATACTACTCTTGTGTTGTCTCATGGACCTCAAGACAACTTGTTAATACATTGATGTGATGTTTTAACTTACATCAATCAAGAAATACATCCTTAATTCATACGATGATTCTTAAATCAATTATACCATTCTAATTTAAAAAAATGAAACACTCGATATAGGTATTGTATGTTCAAAATATAATAAAAATTCCCACTTGAAAACTCTTTGAAATGTATCCATTAGTTTAACATAATGGTATGCCAGTCAAACAAATTATTGCAAAAAGAAGATACGAGGTTTTTTTAATTTATATTAAAAGTATCAAAGATGATTCCAAAACTTAGGGGAACAATAAAAGGGGCCAAAAATGGTAGGGAAATGGGGAAATAAAAACACATCAAAATAAATGACAACAAATAAAATATAGGAAACAAATGAACATAAATAAACTACACTAACCCTACTATACCTACTCTAAAGCTTATAATTAATCCATGATGGTTGTGGATGGGATAATTTAGAATTAATGCTTCAAGAAGTGCCCATTCAAAAGTAGCGAGTGTTCATTTCCTTGCAAGTCCTTTAGGATAAAGGAATTATGTCCAAATATTTTAGAAATTTGGTAAGGACCAATCTAAGAAAGGTTCAACTTAGAATGTTGGACTTTATTTTCATGAGATTTATTCAATAATAGGATGAGATCTAAGATTGTGAAAGATTTTATTTTAGATCCCTTTTAAAACTAAGTCTTTCAAAATTCTTGGTGTTTACTAAAGCTATTTAATGCTTCATCACATGCCTCCTCCATTTGTAGGATATTCAACAATCTAGACTGCACATGGTCACCTTCCCCCATGTAATATTGTATGAATTGATATGTGAGAATCCTCACGGAGATGGGGAACATTGGTTGTTACCTATATACAATAATGAATGGTAATATTTCAAGGCTTGCTTGTGTCTTGTTCGATCAACCCATAAGGCACATTCAAATAATGAATGCTATCTCCTTAGCTTATATGTAGTAGACTTATTGATAGCATCAATAAGGTTCTTATTGGTTGATTATGCTAGTCCATTTCCTTGAGGGTAATAGTTTGAATAAAAAATTAAGTAAATTTATTATCGTAGGCCAATTTGATATAATATATTGACTGGAATGTAGGCCAATTATCATAGATGAAAGAGTCCCAAACTTGGGATGATGTTCTCCTCAATGAACTTGATCACTTCCTTAGATGAGATTCCTATGGTTATTACTAATTCAATCCATCAAGTAAATTAATTGTGCCATTTATATGAGTTGGGGTTGATTACACCAATAAAAATAAACCCCCATTGGGAAAATGACCTATCCTCTATGGCTAGGTGTAGGGGCATAATTACGCGTGTTTCTCTCTATGGATATATTTGACATTGATGGCATGTATAGACATGTTGGTGAGTATATTTGAATATAGTAGGATAGTAATAAACAAATATCATTATCTTATGCACCATTTTATTTCCTTAAGGATGATCATTCCCATGTTTATCATGAAATCTTCTCATGATTTATTCAATTTTAGCTTTAGTTTCACATCTAAGATATATTCCTTTATAATTATTATAGTATAGGACTCCCTTATTCAACATATAATGTGATTATTTTAGTATCAAATACATTTATTTATCTTGATTGAGCTCATGAGTACATACTCCATGTAGTAGGTACTGAATGACATGTTTATATACCATTGGTATGACATGATGTGGGCCTAATTCACTTGCATTACAATAATCTAGGGGTCAACTTCAGTGATCAACTACACAAGTCCTTGACCTTTTAAAATCATGATAGGATTAATCTCAATGTCATACTCTTACAATTTGGTCATCTATTTGCCTTAATACTCCCCAATTTAATTCTCTCCTAGATGAGATTTATGGTTGGGTTTGGTACTATGGCATGAACCTTGTTTTGTAAAATATAGTGCCAATTTTTTTCACTACCTTCTAAAATAACTGATGTATAGATATATGAAGAAATATAGATGATAAAATATAGAGTGAATTTAATAATAAAATCACATAATAGTGACAACAAATCAATGAACAAGTACACAAGTATTTACCATGGGAAAATCTAAAAAGGTAAAAAACCCACCAATGTGATATTCATTAATATGAAAAAATAAATCACCCCAATACACACTTCTTCTCATTTCTTCATATAATGATTCACAAAATCCTTTTGAATGAGTTTAAATATGATAAAATTGAGAGATGATTTCATAATAGGGTAAAACCCTATTTATAGTGAAATATCAAGGGAAGTGACCATTGTAAAAATAATAGGTCCATCCATCTTGATAAATATAATTAATTAAATACTTGGTAATTATTATTTTTAGATCGATTATTATCTTTTGACTGGAGATATAACTAATTCTAGGGTACAAACTGGGGGCCTAGTCCCTGAGAGAAATATAGAACCATTAACACTTGATCACATTAAAACCATTAAGTAAATGACCACATTCGACCTATAAATGCCATTTGAGATTCAAACTTGGGTGGGACTGGGCACAACCATACCACTCCACCAATCCCCCTATATCTCATTGGTGATACTCGGTAAGTATTAAATAACCATAATAATATTATTTATTTTCATGAGGTTTCTACCCTATGTTAATAAATAATATATTATCATTTAATTAATCAATTAAAAATGTAAGATAAGGTTAATAATTACAACTTATAAATTAAATAATCTAACACTCCCCCTTAATGATATGTAAGTTTAGGATAGCATGATTGTGAGACTACATCTCATAGTTTTTCATGAATAATCACTAAGCATATTTTGAGCCTTTTATTATTGTTGACATTTTGGCCTCCTAGGATAAAATACAACCCCTATCATCTAAAACTTGAACATTGCATCATTTTATCTTTCAAATAGGTCTATATCAGGTCTTATTAGGATGCTAAGGTCCATGGCATGTGTTTGGCCCAATGAGTGTTGTGTTATGATCTTCTATGAGGTCTTTTGTAATACAGTTTAGCAAAGTTTACGGTAAATTTTAAAAAAATAAGGTTAGTTTATAAAATTCAAGATAAGTGATGCATGGTAAAAAATATGAAGTCATGTTATGAGCTTGAAATATAACATGGTACTCTATAATAAATAGTTGATTAAGATTTAGAGTTGGTAAGATGAAAACATTGATTTTTCAAGACTTTGGAAAGTTTAAGGTATTCACTTGTTTTGGTCCTATTGCATGTTATAATGTTACAAAGTGACTTGTTATGAAATATCAAGTGTGAAGAGTGGAACACCATTCATAAAAGTCAAATAGGTATTTTAAGGTCATTTGACACTTGTTCAAGAGCATCTTAAATCTCATTCTATTTGTACACTTAGTCAAGAGGTGTCAAAGCCTTTTTCTAATGTATATTCACATTTGAAACTATTTATTTATTATCTAACATCCAAAAAAAGTAAAATTCAATATGTGTAGGCAAGATAAATTATTTTTATATTATATTCTCCTTAAATAAGTCAGGGAAGAACTCTATGGATATCTTGCATGAAGTTACAACACGACATTTTGATAAATGAATAGTTTATTAATGAAAAAAGGTTACAAAGGTCTCTTTAAAAAGGTTTTTAAAGATGATAATTGTCTTATAAGTCTTTATAAGGCCTCTTCTAGCTTCCCCAATCTCAAAATCATGCTCAAAAAGATGGTATAGGTTAAAACAAGACAAAAACCTATTCAATTCCTCCATCAGGTTTACAAGTCTATAGGAACAATCAAGAAGGTTAATTTGATAACATTGGTTCATGGAGGAGAGAGGGTGAAAGGAAAAATTACATTATGGGATGTTTACCACACATATTCCCTTCAAATTCATGGCACTAGTTTTGGGATTATGAGATAGAGCCTTATGAATCATTGTTAAGAAGTTAACAGCCTTTAAAACCCTAATACCATAATTTTTATCTTTAAATGGCATGAATAAACTTGGTTAATTAATTTAAATGGTTTAAAATTATCTATTTAAGGTAAAAAATCCTCTCCAGCATCAAACTTAAATCAAGCTTCTAATGATCATGATTGTACTGACAAGAAATTTCATGGCTTTGGTTGGTTTTGCATAATAGGTAGGGTTTATTGGGGTGATGAAGTGTTTTTAAATCATGAGAGTGATTTAAAATATATTTAAATAATGTATAAGGTACTAAAACAAACCAATTATTCTACCATACCATTTTCAAAAAGGGATTCATATGCATAAATGAGTAAAATGTGTAGGTATAGGTTGCAGGGTTGAGAGAGTGAAAGTTTCAGGCATGTTTGACACTTTAAAAGTGTTTTAGGTTTATTTAATAATAAAAATAACATGTTATATATTTTTTAAAAGTCCTCACACCCCTTTAAATATGTCTCCAATCCCACACTTATTTCCTAGGTGGTCTTTCTAGTGTTGGTTTAAGCACACAATCTTCAAATGGGAGAAATGCAGTCTTGCAGGTAAGAAAATTTGATCTTTGGAAATAAATAAATATGAATTAAAGTTTTATTAGATAATTTATAAGTGTATTTAACACTAAATAATATTCCAACTTCTTTAGAAACCATCTATGGTCAATTTTGAGAAGTTATAGGTGGTAGGCTTAGGGTCATTAACCTAGTATGCTTGAACAAGGTTTGACAGATGGAGAAATAAGTAATAGGTATAAAAATAAAAATGAGGTTTATAATAAAATATTTTGATTATTATCACAATATATAAAACCTAAAACCTATCCCCAATATATAAAGAGTAGAAATGGCAAGAAAATAATGCAATCATGCATGTACAAGTAGAGTGGGTTAAGCTTGCAAGTCTAAAATGAGAGTTTCTTGACAAAATATGTATTTTTAATCTTGGGTAAAAGCTATAAAAAAATATAAAATTATGTCACATTATTAAAATATCAATTGATATCATCAAAGGTAGGGTAATCAATGCAATAAAAGGTTTGAAATAGTGTTAAGCTTGAAATAGATACCTACAGGCCTACATACAAAAAATAGAGAGAGAGGAAATTTTTTGGTGATGAAAATAGAGTATGAGGGTTTATTTATGATTTTATAAACCCTAATTAATGTTTATATAATTATTTAACAAGTTCTCATAAGTAAAAAACCATCAAAATAAGGCCATTAGGGCTAAAACAACCAAATTATCAAGAAACCCCAGCTATGGTTTAACACAAGTTTTAAAACTTTTAGAGGATTAAAATGATTTGAAAAAATAATAAAATAAATAATTAATCATTTAAAAATAATATAGGATGAATTTACAACCAAAAAATATCATAAAAAAGGATTTTGGCTCAACACAGTCTTATAGAATGTACACCTATAGGCCTGGAAGCTCAAGAAGAACATTTTCATCATGTGGGAAGTTAGATGAGAAGATGTATGGGGCATAATATCATAATGGTATGTTTTAATGTTTTTATACTATAAATTAATGACATTTTTTTGTCTATTAAGGGGATAAATTTATGAACAATCGTTAAGAAAATTGGAGACTTAAAACTGCCCTTTTGCCCTCAAGGAGCTCGATGACTATAAATGACTTTATAATGGAATATAATGAACTTAAAATTAATTTAAATAACATTTATTATGTATTTATACCTCATATGAACTTTTTTTAGTAAAATACTTGGCATTTGTGGAAGACAAGTACAAGAAAATTGTCTAAAATTACACTTTTTATGCCTACTTTCATGCTTTGGGCTATGTTTGAACTTATTAACCATTTAAAGAGGATTTTTAGGATTGGTATTAGGTATAATGAAACTATAAATATATATTAGATATATTAATAGTGATATAATAGGTTTCAAGTAACTATACCAAGCCTTGTGAAGACTATCTTCTTGTTTTTGCATAGAGAAGTAAGTTTGCAGACCCTCTTAAGGTCACTTAATGGTATTAGAATATTGAAGCATCCATGTAAAAATATAATAAAACTATGGGATGAATCTACAAGTCAAAGTAAATTACATTATATCAACTATAGTTAGGTTTGAATATATCAATACATCAAGAATTATTGATGTCAAAGTGATGAGAGCTCTCAAAGACAGATGCAATCCTCTATCCATTCTTTTAAGATTGTATTGAGATGTTTCCAATTCATACTATGTTTTTAAGGGTAGTGAGGGACATTATTATTTGGGAAATATATGTCTCACCTTTGATAAGCCTAAAAAATAAGCCTAGATAAGTCTAAGAAACTAGTTATATCAAGTGTCTCTCATAAGAGACTTTGTTGTAGTTGAGCATGTTCTTGAATAACTCTAAGAAGAAAAATATACCATAAAATATCAAGAAAAATTTCTCAAGTATAAACAAGTTAAATGGAAGGAAAATACATTATTCACACTATTAAAGAATCCTAATCCTCAATATCCCACTTTCTCAATAGGAGAAATGCATTACAAGAGCCAAGGTGGCATAGAAAGATGCCAAGAAGGCCAAGTAGGCTAAGTTTGCCACGTGTCAAAATGTAACTTATAACTCTTCAGTCAAGAAAGGGTAGTTTCAAATAGATTGAGATTGATTCATGGAAGAAAATTATTATCCTATATTCCATCCATTAGAGATAGCTCTAACACTTGGCCCAATACATAGATACAAAAGATGACACCTTCTTCGCATGCTTGGTGAAAAGATACTTCTATTTTGTAACTAAAAAGAGGACTGTGTTAGCATTCATGATATTATTAGTATCTTTCCCTCCTCTCTCATTCATTATTTTATATATTTGGACTTGAATTGATTTAAAAGGATCCTCCATTATTATGGCTAAGCCATACTAAAATTGATATTTTTTGTTTCTTTTTAAGTGAATGCAAACTAATTTTGCCTTCTTCATCTCACATTTAATGTATTCATGGTGAATTGTTGATAAATGATAGTGTTTATGTTTAATATCATTGCATTTTCCCTCTTCATGATTACCTATTTGTGAATAAGTTATATCTTTGCAGGTCATATGGTGTGTATTAAGTGGTTATGCAAATGTTGAGTGTGAGAAAAATTCATTAGTGCTTCATTTTAGGCCTCTTGATTTTCCCTCTTAGATTATGTATTAGTTACAACCTCCATATTGAAATACTTATGTTAGAGAAATATTTTAAGTTGTGTGATAATATTCATCCTTTTATTAGACTTTTTATCAATTCATGGTCAAGAAGAGACATAAAATTTGGTGCACCACCCTTTTTTTGTTTGTTTTAAAATTTATCTTTCCCCTTTCCTTGTAATATGAATAAGTCTATCATCAAGAGAGTCATTAATATGTAGAGGTTCTCTCTAATAATATGACAACATAACCTTAGATAGTTCTCGTTATGTCAATTGAGTAGGATTACTGAAGCACCTCTTCAAAGATTGCAACTCAAGGTGACAACAATAACATAAGGACATCCATTACAAAGTATAATTTTAATATATTAGGGTACACAATTAAATCTTTCTCATGAAGTTGACATAAATTATATAACTTCCACATTAAGTTTACAATGATTTAATATGAGAAGTATAGAGAATAATAAGAAACACATGAATGTTAGGAAGTGGCATTGTCATGCACTCTCCCACTAAATGGAAACTCCAATAGACCTAAAATTAAATGAAATTGAGAGAACTTGGTAGTACCAAGTGGTTATATAAATTTATATACCACTTATTCATCTGCAGGATAGAACTACATATCTATATCACCATTGATGACTTTCTCTTAAATAAACTGCACATGAATTCAATATGTTTAGTTATTTGATGTTGCACTGATTTTTTCACCATAGTTATACAATTTTGGTTATCACAATGGATGGTACTATGAGAAACATCTAAATAAATTTATTTCAAAGAAATTCTTATCCACATGGCATCATTGGTATCTTCCATAACACTTCTTTATTTGACTTTAGTAGAAGAAAAAGAGATAATTGGTTACTTTTTACTGTTCCAAGTGACAAAATATACACCAAACTTAAACACATATCCATAAGTATATTTGTGATCTATAGTATCACCAACATGTTCAACATCAAACTAACCATATAATTTAGCATTATCAATGGAAGACTATAATAAACCAAAATTAATTGTTCCTTTGATATAAAAAAAAATACATTTAGCTAATTTGCAATGATGCAAATATATATCATACATGAATCTAAAATAAACACCAATAACATATGAAATATCTATCCTAGTAATGGTTAGATCAATCAAATTACCAAAAATATATCTTTATAAACTAGGGTTAGCTTTTTTCACATGCAGGTTTTGGATCAAGTTTAATACCAACTTTAATAGGAGTAGAATAATATTTACAATCAAGTATGTTAAATTCAACAAGAAGATTATGTGCATAATCAATTGATTTTTTATTATGAAATATAGTCACTCTTAAAAAATAATCCATAATATGTAAATCAATCATTTCAAACATTTTACTTAGTTTATCCTTATATTTATGAATTAAACTAATTAGATTGTTAGTAATTAAAAGATCATCAACATATAAAACAATTAAGATTAAATAACTATTTTCAACTTTAAAAACTAGATTATTATCAGAGTAGTAATTAGAGAAACCCAATTCTTTGAAAAAGAAGAAATTTTATAATACCAAGATCGAGGAGATTATTTTAGATCATACACAATTTTTTTTAACTTACATACATAATGTTCTCTATTAGGGTTAGTAAAACCTTTAGGTTGAGTAATGTATATTTATTATTATAAATCAACATTTATAAAATCATTATTAACATCTATTTGATGGATAATCTAACCATTTTGGGTTGCAAGAGTAATAAGTAGTACAATAGTACTCATTTTTGCTACAAAAATAAAAGTTCAATATAGAAAATCTCAATTTTTTGAGTAAACATGTGAGAAACTAATCTAGCTTTAAATTTATCAATTTTATTAATTGAAATATATTTAGTCTTATAAATCCACCTAAAACTAATAATATGCATTGTTGGTGGAGGAGGGACGAGATCCAAAATTTGATTTTTAATTAAAGCATTATATTCAACATGTAAAGTAACATTTGATCTATCATATTGAGTGGATTTCTCAAAATATTGAGGTTGACATTCATACATAATCATCAAAAAATGATAAGAATATTGACTTCTAGTTAATTTATTTAGGTTATTAAAATTAGAAGATTAGATTAAGTATTCTACCTATTTAGATATTTTAGATTAAATATGAAACTTAGGATCTTTCTCAGACTCTAAGTTATTTAATTATGGATCAATTTCCTCTAGGGAATTTATTTCTTCATAAGGAAAAACAAGAGATCCAAGTTAATCAAAAGAAGAACATTGAGGAGGTTCCACAAAGGGATCACAAAAGGAATTTTAAGATTAATAACATTCTTATTTTCAATTATCTAATGTTTAAATAGATCATAAACTCTAAAACCTTTTATCTTACCTCCATAACCTATAAAAATGCAAAAATAAGAAGTGGGATCAAGCTTATTTCTTTTAACTTTAGGAACAAAGATATAAGCAAGACTACCAAAGATTATAAGATGAGACATATTGGGTTTACTTTTAGACCACATTTATAAATAAGTGTAAAGATTCAACACTTTGTTAGAGAATATATTTAAAATATACATAAAAGTATTCATGGATTCAACCCATAAAAAATTAAGAACATTTACAGATCATAACATTATTCTAGCCATCTCAACAATGGTGTAATTTTTATTTTTAGCAATACCATTTTGCTGAAAAAAAAAGGGAGTTGTTCATTCCCTTTAAATAACACAACTAATGAAAAAATAATCAAACTCTTTACTAATATATTCACCACCATTATAAGATCTTAATCTCTTAATAGAAAAATTAGATGCATTTTCAACAAAAGCTTTAAATTGTTTGAATTTAGATAAAACATCATATTTATTTTTAATGAAATATGACCAAATCATTCTAGTGTAATCATTAATAAAATTAATAGTATACAAAACAACATTAAAAGATACAAATTCAAGAGGTCCTACAACATCAAATTAATTTAAAGGATGTGAAGAATTTACATCATGATTCTTATGAAAGGGGTTAGTATGTTGCTTACCATGTAAACAATCCTTACAAGTTTCATGATGAGAATATATAAAAAGAAGTATAACAAAAAGATTATGAGTAGATATATCATGTAAAATTAGTAAATTAACATGTCCTAATATTTCATGTCATAATTGAGATTCATTCTTACTATGTGATGAAATAAAACATACAAAAGGAGAAAAAATATATAAATCATTCTTTTGAATCCCTTACACAATCTTAGACATAGATTGGTTTGTAATGGGCGAATTATTTAAGTAATGTTATAGTGAAATTATCATAACAAGTTTTTTTTATGTTTAAGTTCATAGAAAACATCATTAATAACAACATTTGAAAATTTTTCATTTCTTTGCTTTGTTGCTTCTAAAAATGAATTATCTTCTAAGTAAATTTTTTTATAGATATCTCTAGAATCACATAAAATATTAGATAAATAAAACATATGGTACAATTCACCGTTATCTAAAATCCACTCATTTTCATTTGAAACAAATAAAGTAGCATATAAAGCAATATCATTTGAATTTTGATCCTGATAGTATTTTGATTAGGGTTTTGATTCTTTTGTTTGTTTTGATTAGACATATTCCCTTTCTTATTTTTACAAGATTTATTGTTAACTCTATCCTTGTTTTTATAATAAGTTTCCCTTCTATGACTAAATTTACCACACAGACTACAATTCTCATTAAACTTAAGCTTATGATTCTTATTACTAGATCTCTTATTCTCATTTTTATTTTGATCAAAATTAAAGTTATATTTTTAGTTTCTTTTTTTTATAAATAAGGTTAAGAGTGATAAGTGCCTGAGTGGCATTCTCTTTAAAATAAAAATTAGACATCACTTGTTCTTCTTGAATCATAAGAACTAACAATGTAGTGAGGTATGAGATATCTTACACTATTTGATACTTATAGTTCAAAATAGAAATAAAATTGTAAATTTTTTCATGAATGTTAATCTGAATAATAAAATAAAATAATTGAGCTTGAATCAAATTATAGTCACAGCCATATAACTAAGCTTTAATATTCTTAGTTTTAGAAAGAAAATTAACAACCTTTTCATCACATTTCATAGGTGTAGTCAGTAATTCAAGAATCAATGTAATAATATTCAAAAGATGGGTGATATTATACATATATTAAATTAGTTTACAAGAATCACTAGGAGACTCTTTATTACTAATATGGAGGAGAAATTCATCCTTAACACTCTGCAAGATAATTGACACAGATTTTTACAATTTCTGTTGAAATGCATTTGAAAGTTCAAGGGTAACATATCATCTTGATGGAATTTTTTATATCTCAAAAATAATATTATATAACTTTCAAACCATAAATTCCACTTTAACATAAATTTTTTATAGGTTATAATTAGATCCATTAAGCATTTGTGATTTATCTAGAATAAATGTAGGTGAAACTATAACTTCCCTTTATGAATGACATTAAAAAATGATTAAAATGAGCCTTTTTAATGTGAATTTAATTTTATTTGATAGTAAAAATATGTTTCAAGTGTAAAAACACAATAAATATTCAAATTAGTGCTAGACAAAGCAAAAAAAACTATGAAAAATAGTGACAAAATAGGTTATCACAAGTGTCACAAAAAATAATAATGTAAGAATAATTATTAAAAAAGAACATTGTTTAATGAGTTTTGATACTATTTATTTAAAATAAAGTAAATCAAAATTGAAAATATAATTATTTTACTAATTAGATAATAAATAATATAAAAATTTGAACTAGAGCTGTACTAAACTAGGTGTCAAAAGAATCACACTTAGAATAACCACCTAGATACTATTATTAAAAAAGCTTTAATAAATATAATATGAGGTATAAAAACAAAAATTAGATAATTTAGACTCATAGATAAGGTGCCAAAACCTAGGGATTGATTGGTTACATGACTATGGTTAACAAATTTTTGACTAGATTAAATGCAACAAGAAGGGCTATAGGTCAACTAGGGTTTTGAACGCATGAAACTTGGCATGTAAACAAAAAGAAAAATTCAAATTACACTAAATTTAACTAAATGAAAAAAATAAACAAATCAAAATGTTTATTTAGGGGGTTTTGAACATAAGACCTCCATAGTGACAAACTTTTAACAAAATAAGGCCACCAATTCATCTAATAAACTTATTAAAAACTAATATGCACTAATTAATATTTAAAGATTATTTTTTAATATTTGAAAAAATAAAAAAAAACATAAATATTATTTACTTGCATTTAAAAACATAAACAAGATTTTATACTTTTTTTGAAAAGAAAGTACACATTTAGGGTGGGACCTAGCTTTTCATATGTGGAATTTTAGTTTTAATAAATAGTTTATTTAATAAATAAAATTCCAAACTTTAGCCCTAACATTTGAAATATTATTTGAGGATAATGACACACCTATATATATTCTAGATAGCACAAGATTCTGTATAAGGCTCCAAATATCATGAAACTTTGCCAAACTTCTAGTTTTTGCGTCTTGATGCTATAAATGACTTCAAAATTGATTTTTGACTAAGAAAATAATTTATTTTAGCCCCCAGGCCTTACTATAGCATTGAAGAGGCTTAGGTATATTTTAATATTATGAAAGGATGCATCTTAGGGTTGGATTTTGGTTTTTGAATGTTTAACTATGAGTTAGATAACCTCACAAAGAAAAAAATCTCTTGAAGAAAGACTTAAACAAATTAAATCTAAATTTCTTCCTTGCATAGGTTGTACAAGCCAATACTGGCATTTTAGGGAATTTTGAAAAAATTATTACTACTTGAAGAAGCCATAAAATGACCTCTTGAGTGTTTTTATAGGTAAAAATACAACAATTCAACTCTTAAATACTTTAAACTAGCCATAAAAGGTTTTGAATTATTTTTTTAAAGTTTTTTAGGCTCCACAAGCCATACTTGGGTCATACAAATGGTGCCACAATTTTCTTTCCTTGATTGAGTTGGATGTTGGTTGATTAAACAAGGTTATGGGATGCTAATAATAGAGACTTGAAGATTATATTGGATATTGAAGCATCCTAGAATGATAAACTAAAATCCTCCTTTACTAGGGCCATCCCAATGAAATACAAGGTTGAGAAAATAAATTAAATATTTTTAATATTAACTTGCTTTCCAATCAAATCCACCCTGCTTACTCTGATTCCATGAAAGAATTGATGTATAAATATATGAAAAAATATACAAGATAAGATATAGAGTGAATTAAATAAGCAAGGAACATAATAGTGAATGCAAATCAATGAACCAATACACATGTATTTACTTTGGGAAAGCCTCAAAAGGTAAAAACCCCAATAATGTGATATTTATTAATAAGAAAAACTAAAACACCCCAATACATACTTCTTCTTCTCACTTGCTCACACAATGCTTCATAAAATCATTTTAGATGAGTTTGAATATGATAAAAGTTTCATATTCGAGAGATAATTTCATAATAATGTAAAACCCTATTTATAATGAAATATCAAGCGAGGTGACCATTGTAAAAATAATGGGTCCATCCATCCTGATAAAGCCAATTAATTAAAAACTTGGTAAGTATTAATTAACCATAATAATATTATTTATTTTTATGATTTTTCTAACTTGTGTTAATAAATAATATATTATTATTTATTTAATTAATTACCAATATAAGCTAAGGGTTAATAATTACCACTTAGACAATAATTTCTCTAATACCTTCACCAAGGCATACGCATAATTTCCCAAAGTGGGATCATTTAGTTTTGCATCTTTCAAGTTCATGATCATGAAGGCTATCATATTTTATTCCTCATAATTTTCTATGTTAGCATGATGGAAAAAATATTCTATGAAGTGAAGAGGTAGAGGCAAAAATCATTCATGTAGTCTGGGATTATCAAAATCCATGCCTGCATTATGGCATATTGATGTCCTAGAAGGTCATTTTGGATTGATGAGTCCACTAAAATATCACCTCCTATTTCAACATTGCATTCAAAGGTTTTTAAATCTTATCAAAACCAAATATAAATTTGTGCAAAAATTTAATCTTGCAAAAGAAAGATTTCAATTCCCTTTTTATATTAGGAATGGGTATCTTTAGAATTGCATCAACTCTTTTAGAGTCTATATAAATACATTATTTCATGATTATATAACCAATAATATTACCTTAAAGACACTTTTATTTTTATTCAAGGAGATACCATACCTCTTCATCTCTTGAATATCTTTTGCAAGTGTGGAATGCGATATGACATGATTTTTGAAAAAATAATTAGGTCATCCATAAAATTCACTATGCATTTACCAATGAAACCTTGGAATTAAAAATTCACAACCCTTTTAAAATTGGTCCAAATATTCATGATATTTAATCACATTTTATTATAGGAAAATGTGCCTCACTTATTTGTGAAAGTGGTTTTGATTATGTCCTCATGATTTACTAGCATCTAGTTGTATCTAAAAAATCCAACCAATAAAGACATCATTTGGGATTCACTAACCATTTGGATTATTCATCCAAGGAGGGAAAAGGGTAATTTTATTTTTCCAACACTCTATTTAGATTCCTAAAATCAACATAGAGTCTAATTTATCCATTTTTATTGTGGATATGGACTAGGTTGACTACCCAAATGGAATGACGAACTAGGTAGTAGATAAGCCCAACATAGAGTAATTTATGAACCTCTTTGTGAATGAGATGTTATAAGATATGATTCATGGGTATTTGTATCTACCTAAAGTGTTTTTGGCTTTTTTTAAGTGGGATAGTATCGGTTATCACACTTGTATCAAATATTTTTAGGTACTAATAAGTCTATGTAATTACATCCCTATATTGTAGTAGTTGCTTTAACTCCTCAATCTCAATTATGGTACAATCATGGCCAATTATTAAATTATTAAGATTGTTTATAGATCCTATGTTTATGAACTAGAATTTTAAATTTTCATAAGTGGGGTTTTAAGGTCAATCAATTGACCTATTTAGATCGAATACCCTTTCTAGTGAAACCATGACCTTAGGGATACAATTCTCTCTTAAATTCATGATACCATATTCATATTAGTTAAGATCAAATAATTCATCCCTTTATTTATCATCTATGATCTAAGAATCAAACACTCCAATTTTTTTGAGGAAACCTAAGATATGGTGATCATCATTAAAAAATTAGAATTTATCTACATTGTTTAGGACTGAGGGGCAAGGTACCAACTCTATAGATAAATGTTATAGCTTAGAATCATCTAGAGTATAAATGTTCATAGAAAATGTTGATAAATAATACTCAATCTAATTATCATCCATGGGAATAGGAATTATATTAAGAGCATTAAATGTTTTAATCAAATCCCATGCATTATATTTGCATTTTTTAAGGTAAGACAACTTACATTGAAACTAAATACTAATATAGTTAATTATTCATTTAAAATATCAAAATAATCATTACTCTTTGACCTTGTGCTTTATGAAAAAATTTAAGCCTATAATTAATGCCTCATACTTAGCAAGGTTATTTGTATAAGAGAATTGTAGTCCATAGGAGGTCAATTGTAATTTCCCTTGAGGACTAACAACCATAATCCCAACTCCTAAAATATTTTTATAGTGGGCCCCATTAAATTAAAGAGACCATAAACTTTTTAATTCATATTTTTTGTCAGTTTCACCTATAGTAGGCTTCATGGAGAGGGTATAAATCCCAATGTCAGTTGATACTAGGTTCACATTTTCATTTATGACTTTATATTTTGTGATCATTTACTTCATCCTAAGTTATATATCAATTATGATTTGGTTAGAAACACCTCTCCAACATATCCACATGTGGGAGAAGTCTATGGCCATAACTATTTTAGGTTTTGGACTACTCTCTTAGTAGAAGCTAATATTATTTAGGGATTTTGACCACTTGGATGTCTATAAACTAATAAAATCTAGGTTAAAATTCCAATTACACACACACACACACACACACACACACACACACACACACACACACACACACACACACACACACACATATATATATATATATATATATTCAATAACTTGTCTAACCACCTTAACCTTAGACTTATCTAACTAGATGAATATTTTAAAAAAAAATGATAGGAGTCAGTCCTAATCTTTTGAAAATTTTATTAGGCATGACATTAGCTGAGGCTATTGAATCAACCATACAGTTGTGTAAATTATTTATAAATATTCATATAGTAAGGAGGAAAGGTGTAAATTCAACCTTGTTCTTATATATCACTACATTGGTGTATGTGGCCTTTGGCTTTGGTTGTACTAGTTTATTGATAAAAAATTTCAAGAAAAGATGACGTTGCTCATTGATCTAAGCTAGCTCATGTAGTGTAATATTTAATTTGATTTTATTCATGTCTTCTAATATGTTTTAATAATTTTTTTTCAGCATTGGTGTGTTTCTATATAAGGTATTTGATCGTTACCATTTGGAGGTGAGGGATCATTATTCATTTTAGGATCAAGAGACATAGATATATTAGTTGGTTAAGTGGACATAATGAGAGGTTGATACTATGTCTAAATATTCAATGCATGTTTATTTATATTTCATCATAAAAAATAATGAACCTCATCGATGGATTCTTTAGGCTCATTGTCCTCTTGGCTAAGGAATTCAAGAGTCTCCAATATAATGGTTGTACTTACATGTATCAATGTACTAGGGAAATCATATGGGTTGGTTATAATTTGGTGATTTATAACAACCTCATATCCATCCATATTATTTTGGGACATCAAAGGTGTTTCATTCATAACTCAAGGTAATCCAAATCTCGATGCTGAGTGGTGTTGTGTACCCTACACAAATTTGGCAAGGCTAGCTCAAAAACGTTAATCTCAAGTAAATTTTTAGGAAAGGGATTTGGTTAGTTATTGGAAATTTCAAAAGGATATTTACACCTATATTAAGTTACTTCTATATTTTCCCCACTAGTGTTTCCAACCTATCTTTTGAAGCCTAAGAAGTCATTGCTAAGTATTAATACCATACACTGGATGATATCAAACTCATTTTTAAAGGAATCTTAGGGAACATTCTAGACATTATTTATGATAGGGACTATCCCTTGGCTATGATATTGAAATATAACCTCACCATTTTTGGTTGGTTGTGCATAACTTGTCTCTAGGGAATTTAATTAATCATTAACACATGATTAAGTATTGGTAGGTTTTGATTTACATTAGGGATCAAATTTAAGACTAGTAGATTTGAGATGATATTTAGAATAAACATAAGAATCTAACCCTATGATTTTAATTTCATTTTTACCTAAATAATTTAAATGTATGTTAGTGGTAAGTCCACTATGATGGGATCTCTTCATATGAACATGACTGTCTAGAGATCCATGGCATTTTTTTACATTTCTAGAGATTATTGACTATCATGTCTATATAACATAGTGATTCTCCTATACATATTTTGAAACCTAGCATTAAAATATCTAATGGGCTCATTGGATCCATACTCATATTGAAAAACTATTGATAAAGCACATTGGGGTCTATAACTTATCCAAAATGGGCCATGAAGGTGTTGTTAAACTAATCCCAACTAGTGATGAAATCCTCAGGAAAGTTTATGAACCAATAATATGTAGCATATTCAAAAATAAATGGGAAAAGCCTCCATGGTATGTCCTCATAGTTGATATTTATGAGTCTTAGGTATGTTTTATAATAATTAATATGTTCTTCATCCTACATCCCCCATTAGATGTAAACCTTGGTAGGTATTGAGTAAATAGTTTTTTTGAAGAAAATGTGTCTATTTTATTTATCTTGACATTTTATGTCACCAATTGTGATACTTCATCATGAAAATAAAGGATTTTTTATTGAACAACTAGCCTATACTTACTTAAATAGTGTAGAGGACAACTATCACCTAGGGTATTTTATACGAGGGTAGTTGTTACACTTCCCCTCTTTCCAATTGTAGGCATGTAATACAAAGTGGTAGAGGAATGAAAACCTATAAAGTTTGATAAAATAATAATTAATGAGCCCTAAATTAAAATTTAAACTGATTATGTGCTCAAGAATTAAATTAATTCCAAGTGGTTCAAAAATATAAATAAATAATTATTAAGGAAAGAGTAAAATTAAATCACCTACTATAGTTACTACCGAGGTTAAAGTGTTGGAAAATTATTAAAAGATTTATTAATTTTTAAGCATGGTTCAAATTTTTAATAGGGTAAGAGTAAAAATTAAAAACTAATATAAATTACTAATAAGTTAAAATTGGTTGTTGAAAATAGGGGTTAACTAATTTTAAACAACTTTAAAATTAAATTAAGATTGGATAAAGTAAATAGACCTAAAGCAAAAAATTATCAATGGTTAAAATAATAAGGGGGGCTAGCTAAAAGGTTGTTGACAATGGGTCTCTAGGTGCATATTATCCCTAGGCCCTCATATCTATAAATATTAGATGAGTGTTTACTAATCTTGATGGCTTACCTCAATTTATATTTATGAAAATGATTTTATATAGTAATAACTTTGGCATCTTTGATTCATATAGCATACTTGGTTTTGCATGAGTGTTCTACCAGGGCTGACTTCTCCCTTTTTTCAAGTTTGATATATGATGCATATTCCTTGATTATGGTGTGGATGGACCTTCCTATTTACCCTATATAAGGGATGCCACATGATAAATCAAATCTATAAACTCCACTACATAAGTTAGGGTCCATTCTTTTGCTGACCCTACAACCATCCATAAATTGCTAATAGGGATGAAGGTAAAATGAATATTTTGATGTTTGAGGATTTTATATATCTTGTTAGAAATACCTTCAACATACAATAAGAAAACCACCATGTCATCATCCCTAGTCACCTTTTCACTATGCCTTTTGATGTCAATCTTGTCTTATTTCATAGCCCTAGTAATTTGTTTATTAGTGTAACCATTCAATCTAAAAACATTTTAAAGTGCTCAATTTATTGATCTAGGTTTGATTTATCACAAATTTTCAAGGCTTTGGTGGACAAGATTTTTAATACTCCTACCTTTTAAGCTGGGTGATGATGAAAAAAAACATGTAAATAAATGTCAGTGTGAGTCCTTTTTTTATACACCTTCATAATAAGGGATCCATATTAGTTTTTAGAAATGAGAACATCTAAGAAGGGTAGGTTTCCCCCTTCCTTAATTTATTTGATGAATTTTATGCTGTTCATGAGACTATTGAGGTGGGAGTGAAATTATTCTAAACTATCCTTTCCATGTTACCAACATAAGTTGGTGTCATAAACATACCTCTTCCACCATTTGAGTTTTAGAGGGAAGGTATGTAATGAAGGTTATCAAATACTCCTCTCTTAACCCCCTAAGCAAGAAAAGGTTGATTCTTAGCAAATAGGTCACCCCCAGAGTTTATGGTGCCCCAAAAATCCATAAGGTAATCTTGTTAGGCCCATTATTGATACCATTGACTCACCTACCTATAATCTTGTAACATTCTTAGCCAATAGGCTAAGGTTGATAGTGGGAATAACTTCCTATTTTATCGATGACTCAAGAGATTTTATGCATTTCATCAAAGAAAAGAGGGTCAATAATGAGAAACTATTGGTGAGCTTTGATGTGGTGTCTCTCTTCTCAAAATTTCATATTGATGAAGTTGTAGAAGTATTATTAAACATCATAGATGAGGAAATTGCCTCTTTAGTAGCTTTGTGTCTAAACTCAACCTTTTTCTCCTTTAAATGCATGATCTTTGAATAATGTGAAGGTATGGCAATGGGATCTCCTCTTTCTCTGGTGGTATCCAACCTCTTCATGGAAAAGTTTGAAGAGAGAACCCTACATACCTTCCCTCTAAATCCTAAATGGTGGAAGAGGTATGTATATGACACAAACTTATGTTGGCAACATGGAAAGTATAGTTTATAATAATTTCACTCCCAACTCAATAGTCTTATTCCAAACAAAAATTTCACCAAAGAAATTGTGGAAGGGGGAACCTTACCTTTTTAGAAGTTCTCATTTCTAAAAAAGAAGATGAATCCCTTGCTAAGAAGGTGCATAAAAAAGGGACTCACACTGACCTTTATTTATATGCTTCTTCTCATCATCACCCAAATTAGAAGGTAGGGGTATTAAAAACCTTGGCCACTAGAGCCTTAAAAATTTGTGATAAAGACAACCTATATCAATAAATTAAGTAGTTAAAAAAGGTTTTAAGATCGAATGGCCACACTAGTAAAAAAATTGTTAGCACTATGAAACAAGCCAAGATTAACATAAAAAAACATAGTGAAAAGGTGACTAAGGATGACAACATGGTGGATTTTCTACTGTATATTGAAGGTATTTCCAACAAGATAGATAAAATCCTCAAACATCAAAATATTCATTCTACCTTCATCCCTATCAACAAGTTATAGATGGTTATAGGGTCAACAAAATACCTTATGGACCCTAGCTTATGCAATGGGGTTTATAGAGTTGAGTGGTCATGTGGCATTCCTTATATAAGGTAAATAGGAAGGTCCATCTACACAAAATCAAAGAGCACATAATGGATATCAAACTTGAAAGAAAGGATAAATCAGACTTGGTAGAACACTCTTGTAAAACTAAGCACACTATATGCATCGAAGATGCTAGCGTTATCACCGTAGAAAACCATTTTCATAAACAAAATTTGAGGGAAGCCATTGAGATTAGTAAATACTCCTCTAATATTAATAGAGATGAGGGCTTAGGGATATGACATGCATGGAGACCCATTGTTAACAACCTTTTAGCTAGGCCCCTTTCTTATTTTAACCATTGATAGTTTTTTGATTTAGGCCAATTTATTATTCTCTGGTCTTAATTTAATTTTAAACTTGTTTAAAATTAGTTTAATACCTATTTTCACCAATTTTTTTTACTTTAATAATAATTTATATTAGGTGTTTATTTTTTAAGCTCATCCTAATAAAAAATTGAATCATGTTTAAAAATTAGTAAATCCTTTAATAATTTTTCCAACACTTTAACCTTGGTTTAACTATATTAGGTGGTTTAATTTTACTCTTGCCTTAATAATTATTTATCCACGCTTTTGAAACACTTGGAATTAATTTAATTTTTGAACACCTAATCAATTTAATTTTTAAGTTAGGGCTCACTAATTATTATTTTATCAAAATTTTTAGGTTTTCATTCCTCTACCACTTTGGGGTACATGCCTACAATTGGAAAGATGGGAGGTGCAATGGCTACCATCATATTTAATACCCTATGTGAATATTATCATCTACATTATTTATGTAAGCATAGGCTGGTTGTTCAATCAACAATCATTTATTCTCCTAATGAATGATCATAAGTGGTGTTCTAAAATGTTGAGATAAATGAAATAAATATAGTTTTGTCCAAAAAACTATTTACTCACTGCATATGGACTATAAAACCATAAAATATTTGGTAGGTATTATTTGGGATCTATGAAGATCATGGTCATATCCAATGTTGTTAATAGATGACCTTGACAACTAAGACATTATGTTAATGGGGTTGGGATTAGGAGGTTGGAGTAGATTATGATATGAAACTAGGGATCTTGGTCTTAGCCTACCTAGTTTAGGTCTCTTGAATTTTCTTAGTAGTTGGAATAATAGAAGGCAAAAAATTTGACTTTGACTTAGTGATGCATGAGATAGACTCTAGGTTGGTCTAAGGTCAATTGGTAACTCAAGGATGGTAGTTCTTAGGTGTGTCATACAATATTTTGGTTTCTTCACCCTCCTTTTAACACTAGTTAATATCCCATTGATATGGGGTTTTACCACACCAAATGTCCCAGGGGTTTACACCCTCTCATTTTAGGACTATAGACATAGTCTAGGGCATGAGTTCTAGTTTTGGGATCTCTTATGTAGCCTACAAAAAATGGGCATGAAGGACATAAAATAGTACTACTCATAGAGTTCAAAACCCTTATTCAAATATTTCATTAATATTAAGGATATTTGTCACTCTTATTAAAACATACTTAAATGGTAGTAACTTGAGACTTCTTATAGGTGGGTTGAGTGAAAAAATAAAAAACAAAGATAAATAAGGTAAAGTATAAAATGGGTTATTTTGAGATTATGAATGTTATTTATCTCATGGATGATATAAAAGTATATTTAAAGATTTGAATCTAGATAAATATATTTTATTGCACTTAAACATAACCAATAGAGTAGAGAGTCTAAGGGGAAATTTGTAATAAACATGATCCATGCAATATAATCTTATAAATGAATAGTCATGGAGATTGTTAGTAAACACATCTTACATAACCATTTATACAAATGAGATAAATTACATAAATTAATTAGGGTAGTAAACATATCAATCTAATTGAACATGTATATAATGATCCAAACTCATATCATTATCCATGAAAATAACTAGTATCAATATTAAACTAAGAATTTGGAAGGCATTCACAAAAGACTCAGATGACCTTGGACATTTTCAAAAATTTATTGAATCCTGTGAGTTATATATTAATAATTCTATCCATTTTACAATAATTTTGGATCCACATAAAACTAAGGCAAACAAAGACTTCTCTAAGAAAGAATATTCCACAATTAGAAACATCTCAAACTAGTTACATAAGAGAGATAGGTAATAATAATAGAAAAAAATGAGGTGAATAGTCAACTAAGCAAGGGTCCTAAAATTTAATTAGAGAGGTGGAGCCCACTTTATCCTCCTTAAGAGATTATCTTGTCTCTTCTGCTCTAGTTGCTTGTTCTCTAGAGAATATCTAGATTGTTTTTTATTATTAGTGGTCTTCAATGCATATTGGGAGGTGCTTTCTTGATGTTGGGATTTGTGTGCCTAGGATGAAGTGTGCCATATATAGGAGTTGGAATAGGGACACAGATATGAGAAGGCCTAGCTTGAGACATAATGGATAAGAAAGAAGATTGAGCATGCATAACCTTTTGACACATCTGATAATCTACACCAATATTAAGAAGGTTGATGATGATTATTTTCAATAATACCTTGGTTTTGATTAACTAGGTTGCATGATTAGAGAGGAGAGTGAGAATGGTTCCATTCATGGTAGTGGATCTCTCAACATTTTATTTTTTAAATATAACCAATTCTATGACCTACTCTCTACTTGTTTTGATGGATTTTTTTATTTCTATTTCCAAACTTTGACATGAATTTGGGTAATTTGATAGATAATTACATGGAGTCTAGTTGAAAATTTGGCTTAAACATAGATACACTCCATACATCTTGTAATAGTTATATGATTAAGTGGATGTTATTGTCAACATGGATCACTATGAAATTCTTCTCTAGCCCATTGTGCAAGTGATATTTTCATATGAATCATCTAGCTTTGGCATGTTTGTATGTCATAAGGGGTCATGAGGTCTAACCATGAGAACATTTCCTTGTTGATGAACCTAGATAATTATGACAAATTAATCTCAAAGTTGAGGAAATTCTCAATAAATCAATTTACCTTGGCCTATCATGGGGTTCTCTTTGTCTTGGTTTGCTAAAATTATGCCAATAGTTCATATAGGGATTTTAAATCTCCCTTAACTTCAAAAATAATGTTATATAATATTGTGGCCCTAATTTGGGTCTCTAATATCCTAATATTATGCTTTATTCCTTTCATAATTTTGATTTTCATGTCCCTTGTATCATCAATTTCTGACTCAAGGTCCTCAATCCTTTCATATGATTCTCCTAGCCTTCATTTCCTTATTCTGGTCATAGATAAGAGAAATTATTATGCCATATGATAGGTGGGGTCTAGTGGATGTGTCATTCATTTTAGTCACCATGTTAAGATTCCACAAGGGTTTATAAAACTAGAGTTTGATCTTAGGTTCCTTAGTGATTACCATCTCTTCTTTATGAGCCTATGTTATTTGGATTTTTTCCATCTAATTAGCTATTACATATGACATGGTGGTGGAAACTAATTGGCATGGTGGGTATGTTGAAGTGTAATATGGAGGTTTTGGAATAGGTGTGGAAGGTTATAAAAGAATATATGTTGTAAAAGACACTAGAAGAGTGAAAGTGGGTGAAAAGGGAGGATAAAGTGGCAGGGAAGGGGTAAACATGGATGAAAGAGTGATTGAGATAGGATCCAAAGGAGGAGATGGCTATAGTGGAGGTATTATAAATTGGGTGACTTATGGGTAGAATTTTAATTATTGCACTTTTGGTTCCTTTGCTTTAATAGTGGGGGATGTGGCTAAGGGTGGAGGTCCATGCATGATAAAAAACTTAGAGTACATGGATCATGAGGCTAATTTTTTTATCAATAGTGGGATCTACTCACTAATGGGTTACATAGTGATAGTGTTAGGTGAAGTGGTGGTGGTGTTTGGAATGAGTGTGGTTAATATTTGAGTAATGTAAACTAGGGTTGGTGAGGTGGAAATAATGACTAAGGTGGTAAAGGTATAACCTTGAATGGTCTTCCCAACTGAAGTGTCCTCTATAGTGATATTAAGGGGATCTTGGGTAGTAGACCCTACTAAAGTGGTCCCCACTTGAGGTGTAATAAAAAAAGCATTAGTTGGAGATAGGGTGATAGAAGTACTTTGAGTAAGGGGTATAGTTTGATTAACAAGGAATAACTAAATGAGAACAAATGTCCAGACAATAGGGACATCATTTAAGGAAAATTCCATAATAATATTCTTAATTTGTATTAAAGTGGAAGGGGTATTAATGAGAGCATCATCCAAGATGGGCATGGAGGGAGATGGAGGAGGAGTTGATTAAAACTATTATGTGGCCACTTCCACTAAAATATTAGAAACATGGGGGGTCTCAACAACTGATATAGGTAAAATATGAGGAAGGGAAACCATAGTGTGAATTACCTCTTGTCAACTAGTAGATGATAGAATATTTAGTGGTAAAGGGAGGCCTTGAAGTAATTTATTTCTCAAAGAGGCATCGGTACTAGGTTTATCTTCCTCTTTGGGTTGGGATGTCCCTATTATTTCCTCTATCTACCCTATCCATGGGGCCTACACTAGGATTATCACAATATCTACCTATGCCATTCTCACATTCCCCTCTTCACTATATATGAACTAAAATAAACCCAATCATATAGATGTGGATTATGTTTGTACATTGATGGTACTTTCCATTTTAAGGAGTCTATGTATGCCCTAATCATGTGATTCAAGTTAAAATGAAAAAGATAATAACCATTGAAGATGAATGAGTCTCTATGGATGGAAATTAGAGTCAACTCGCCCCATTTTGTAAAATTATAATGACTAAAATTGTAGGGAAATTAGGTAAATTATTATAATTACATGAAGCATCCATAAATCTATGTCTTGCTTGGCCAACTTTTATGAGAAGAAGATGGGAAATTTCAAGAGACACCAACATGACTTATATTATAATTATAGTGTAGCAAAGGTAAAATAAATAATCTCCTATGCTTGTAATTGACTTATTCATCCCATTAGAGAGCCTAGGTATGGGATATTTGCAGATGGTCTAGTATATTGGGGGATATAAAAAATCAAAAATTCATGCCATGTGATACCTAAAATGATAGATATATAAGTTATACAAGTGACGAGGGCCAAAGAATACCAAATTTGGAGGCCATAGTGGAATTATGTTGTATTAAATAGTGAAAGCCAATGCATCTACTAGGTATGACATCATGTAGAAATTATCACCTTTCAACACCCCAAAAAGATTTTACTTAATGTTAAATGTGATGACTTCTCTTAGGGTTAGAATTTACTTATCATTGAGTATCATGGATAGGATATGGACCTAATTTTTTATGACATGGGATATAGCCTTGGCACTAAAGACCCTATTCATTAGGGCCATCCCTATTTGAAAGCCCAACCTAAAGTGATGGATATGGATATTATAAATTTTTTTCTATCAACCCAATGGTTAGGTTCCTTTGACCAGTACTTCAAAACCTTTTTAAGGTCATTCTTGGTAAACCAAGAAGAAAAAATATCATGATTATAATGGATCACTAGTGGGAGCATCATATAATATTGCTTGAAAGCCATTCCAACAAAATTTTTATTTTTGAGTGAAAATATAAAGGTTTTTTTAAGTTTATCCTTAAAAAATAAACTATGGAATAAGTTTATGTAGGTTATTACTTTTGGTTTAGCTATAATCAAGCTTGAACGGTTCAACTCTTGAGATGGTATCATTAAGGAACTATAATGTTAGAAATACTGACTTAGGGTTTCCTATAAGAACATGGTGTCTAAGAATATTCAAAAAATCTCATTTATAAAAAGGTAACTTGCCATGGTTCTATCATAATTCATAGTTTCTATATATGTAATGTGCTTTTTATTGAGTTTTGGTTTATAAAGAGCCAATAAGTAAAAAAATATTAGTAGAAAAATTAAGGTTTATGGAAAATTGGTTAGCAATTTGAATTATATAAGTCAGATCAACTCTTTGAATTATTATAAATAAATGGATATTCATGTGGATTTAATGTTAGGGTGTTTGACCTTAATTCAAAGCATTATTTACACTATCTTTAATTTGATTTAGATTTTATCATATTAATGGAGTGTTATTAGCATTCAATGAATCCATTTTTCACTTATTGAGTAAGGGTGATTCAAATATTGTCAATTTTAGTGCATTAATGTGAATTCACCACATGTCCTTGTTTGAGTGGTTTGGTATATGCAGTCCTCAGTCCTAGTTAAATTTACAAGAAATTGTAAGGTTCAAAGAAGCATAAAGGTGCCACTTGTCATGCTATGATTTGATCCTAATTTCATGGTACATAAAACTCTACATGGACCTTATAATATTTAGTGAGGTGTGAGAACACAAAAATTTACCACATGGTGAGATTCGATTGGCTCAGAGCATCATAATGTGTTGAATCTTATGCAGACCAATAGGTAGTTTCAAACTGCAAAGGTATGAAAAGGTTTAAATTATAATATTATCACATTATCATAGTCTCACGATAATAATATTGGTGTGAAAAACTAGAGTTACATGTGGGAAACATGTGACCTATAGGGAAAATAACACTTAGTCAGAAATCGGTTAAGCAAGTCAAATAATTTGATTAAAGCAAAGCCCAAAAGTGTGCAAAAGACTAAGTAAATAGGTGACTAAAGTGCTAAAAAGGATATGAAAGGAAAAAATAAAGTAATTTTTGTAATTTATTATTAAAATTAGTTGAGAAAATCTAAATTTCATAGTGAAATACATTTTTATCATGCATACTTGACTTAGAATTTACTCTTTAGTCATTAGAATGTGCCATATTTCAAAAAACTTACACAAGATCAAATTAAGAGCCAAATGAAAATAATAATAGATAAATACATCCCAAGGTCATAAGGGGGGTCCTAATTTTAAAAATTAATGGGGCATGTTGGTCATAAAACTACCAACATGTATAATTTGTAAAGGTGGTACCAAAAACCATTAACAAAAACTTGCATCACTTTTAATATTGCCTAGATTTTTTTATATAGCCTTTAATAATAATAATAATAATAATAATAATAATAATAATAATTTTTTAACTTAAATAAATTAATTATAATTTTTTAAGTCTCCAAGTTTTTAACCCTTATTGATAAATCTTGAAACCTTACACAACCCTTTTAGGGCACTTCAGAGACTTGGGAGTAGGGCAACCTAAAGGGGGAAACTCTTAATTTTTTTGACTTATTCCATAGAGAATTGTCCCTAAGAAATAAAACATAAAACTAAACTCTCTCTCACTATATATATATTTTGAATAAATTCCATTTTTTAGGGCTAATATATTGAAATTGCATGGTTGATACATGGCTCTTTGAAGGCTAAAGAGCGGGTTGACCAAAAGGGGAACCCCTTTAGTTTTTCATGCTCTTCCACATGGAATAATTTTAAAACACTTAAAAATAATTTTAATCTAGTTTTCAAACCCATTTTATAAGAAGGTCATTTTAGGCTTGTGTGGACTATTATAAGACCCTCAGACCTTGTAGGTAGGGTGAACCTTTAAATAATCCACTTGAATTTTAACCTCTTTCATACTTAGTAGGAACCCTTTAAAATGGTGAGAAACATAATGCATTCTCTTTCATTCTTGTGTTGAACTTAGTGTGTCCACTTTTGGTTTCTAAAATATTTGTGAAACCCAATCAAATTATTCCATAATAAATTGGGAAGCTTAAGGGAGGTCCTTAGGGGATTCATTGCATATCCAATCCTTATGCTTTGGTATTATTACCTCATCTTGAGATTCAAGTGTGAAGAGCATTTATGTGACAAGTATTGTAGTTAATGCGAATCACAAAGCATTACGAAGGGATTGTAGGTTAATGAATTTAAGTGGGATTAACATAATTTCATAGTGATCATGTGGCTACTTCTACATTATGATATATGCCAATTAGGCAAGTGGTATTTTTAGCATGATGTGAACCTCATGCCATGTAATTGGATATTCAATGGTAATTTAGTTCATTATAATGTGAATTGTATATTCTAAAAAAATAGGCCTACTTTTGTGTTGTTTCAGTAATGCAAAATTCTAAGAATGAAAATTTGATATCGGAGCTTGGTTTAAATACCAAGAGCCTTGGGTAACTTTTAATATTGTTAATTTGTCAATTCTTGGAAACTAATTACTATTGGTAATTTTGGATTCATTACATCCACTTTGATATTAAACCCATAATTTATATATGAAGTATGGATCATAAGGGACAAAAGTTGATACAACATGACATAAGAAACCATATTTACCCACCTTTAGTTATAGAGTAGTCAATTGACCTTGGGATACATATAGTTTAGGATATGCAATAGATGCTTGGCATATTACATGAGAGATTACCAACCATATAGGAGGTTTATGAGAGGCACTCTCCATATTCATCATGGGATGGAAAAAAATCAATAAGGAGAGAGGCAAATTATCCATAACTTGACATAATAGAAATTATATGGATATAAAGAAAGGATTAAATCTAATAGTCCTTCACACCTGCATACAAAGGGATATAAAATAGAGTATTTGTATAGATAAGAGAACTAAGAGAGTCCATGTTATTACCATACACATGGGATAATACTAGGAGATCTAGTCAATAGATTGATCTAACCCAGGTTATCAACTATTAATGGAATTCCTGGGGGTTATGTAACTAAGGCATGGATATCTAGTTCTCTATAGTCATATAAAATGTCCAAATTGGTAGTTTGAGTGTGGATTATGACACCCCATCCATAGGTCCTTTTTGTATGCTCTTGTGACCCTTCTAGATACCTTTTTTCTCATTACCAATCATCCAAAACCTTTTGAACCCTGATTCCACCTTAGCCAGACAATATTCCCTATGCCAATCCTATTCCCCCAAGTCCCAAGCATATAAGATAGGAGTGCCCCATTTGGAATATACCATCATGCACCAAAGTGTTTAGTTTTTGGTGCTCTTGTCCATTTGCACTTTGAGCCCCAATAATCATTTGCATCTAGTCTTTATCCTTAATTAGGTTGGCCTAGTGTAAATACATCTAACCCATGAATAATCATTCCTTATAAAAGACCACTCAAAACTCATTTACAATGGAGGGGACAAAACTTATAAAATAATCAAGAATACAAGTAAGTCACTAAGGTAAAATTCCCTCTTATTTGCATACAGTCACCCAACACAACAACAAACATACTCAAACCCTCATACTAGTCCCTAGCCACCTCAAACACAATCAAATTAGCATTTTCATTTACATCAAACTATTGCACAAAGTACATTAGGTGGGAGAACTACATATGGCTTGATCTCTCTTTAGAGTATTGGTATGTAGGTAGTGTGCCCTATAAGGGGTATGGATTATGTGTTCAGTACATATTACACACTAACCCCCCCTCTTTCTCAAGTGGTTCAATTATCATTTTATCAAGTATGATGGAGGGTTAGGGTTTGAAGATAAAATCAGCTCCATAATGAGTTCCATAGATAATAAACATTTGATTTTTCATAGGTAGGCTCACATAGGCACAATGAAACTACCCAAAAAGTTTTAAGTCTTTGTGGCCCATTTGGATAACAATGGAAAAAATAGATAATCGCACTAAACACTAAAGCATCCACGTTTTTATGCTCCTATCTTTTCATTAAATGAAATCTTGATTCAATTTCACACCTTCCCAATCTTTCCCAACCATTTTCAGCCTCTGTATCAGCCATCTTAGTCTGTTTCGAGATAAGTTATATTTCTTCTCATTTATTGCTATTTTTAGAAAGGTGGAAAAGAGAAATTAGGACTATATTTATTTGATTTATTTCTATACTAAACTATTAATCTAGAACCTTAACTAAAATAGGAATAAGACTCCATTATTCTCAAAAAAATTAAATCATTTACTGAACCTGACTTATTTCATTTGTGCACAAAAACTCTAGAAACCCTAGGGAAAATTCCTTGCTATTTTTATCAATATTTTTATCCTTTTTTCCCTACATATATAAATCAAAATTTCACATTTAATTTTTAAAATTCACCATAGTAATTTTAAAAATTATTTCTTTCAAACCCTAGTTGAATATACTAGGTCCTTATGTTTTTGAGATATCACCTTACATGTTAGTAAGCTTTGTATCCATTTTATGCATATTCTAGTTAATTTTTTTTCAAATTCTAGATTACATTTATTTAATATTCTCTTTCATTTTTCAACTTGTTTTTCTTATTCCATCTAAGCTCCTTGCATCTCTTCCTTTGAGATGAAGTGTAAGACTTAGTGGTAACCCTCATATATTCACCCAGATTCCCCCAACCTATCGATATACCATGGATAAACAACTAGATCAATTTCCTATTATAGATTCTACACATCTAGATTACACTAATTTTCATGAGGACAATTCTAATATTGAGTAGTATGAGAATAACAATGATGATGTATAAACCAATGCTCATGCTCCACCATATGGGGGTCTGGATCTACTTCCACCTATTGTTGATAATGATGTTATCATCAACAAAGATTTGATTCTATAAATTTTTAGAGAGAAACTTAGGGAACAACCCCAATATCATGCCATTATCTTACAATATATCATGTAAATTAAAAAGGATAAGCAATTTGAGTCTTTCATTCCTTCAGAACAACCAGTTGTAAATGACACTATGGGGGTAAATATGTATCGACAACCCCGTATAAAAGATCCACCTTCTTATGTAACACCACCATTTATGGCTAATACATCTTTACCTCCTAATATGACTGCCCTTGTGTAAGAGATAAAATATCCTCAATCCAATGTGCTACATCTTGAGCAAGGTGCCTATAAACCAACACAAGATTTGGACTCTTTTGCTCCACTTCATACACCATTGGCATGTCATATTGCTTCTACACCCTTGCCAATAGGTTTTGTTCAACCCAAGATCACTCTATATGATGGCAAGGGTGATCTAGAGACACACTTGAGATCCTTTCATGTAACATTCTTGGACTATGTGCCAAATGACTAGTTACTAACCAAGCTATTTCCATGAAGTTTCAAAGATTATGCTCTACAATGGCTCTATAGTCTACCAAATCAGTCAATCAATGCATGAAATTATTTATCTAACTTATTTCTATCTTATTTTAGCATTAACATATGTGATAAGGTTTCTTATACCCAAATTACATAATAGAAACAAAGGTCAAATGAACATCTCATAGATTATGTTCTTAGATATAAGACTATCTTGGCTAAAATGACTAGCCCCATGGCTGATCAAGAATTAAAAGATCTCTTTAAACAAAGTCTTTTTCTAACTTTACATGAGTCAATAATGTTCAAAATGTTTTATTCCTTCATAGAGTTATATCATACACTAAAGGAAAGGGAAATCAAATTAATTTCAATGGGAAAGCTCAAGTACATAAACATATCAAAAATAACAAACAAGAGTAACAATAAAGTCCCATACAAAGTAAATATTAATGATATAAAATTTCAAAATCAACCTATAGTTAATGCAACTTTAGAGCCCCCTTAGTGAGTGGTTTTATTAGTGCTTCCTCAGTGAGCCTTTACAAATCTACCAATATCTCTATCTAGAGTCTTACAGTAGCTATTGGAATGCGATATCATATCTCTCCATCCTATTCAATAAGTTGATATAACAAAGCCTCTTCCATATGTATATGATCAAAATACATTATATGATTTTCATAGGGTACCAGGGCACATAATGAATAGATGCATCAGTTTATGACACAAGATACAAGACTTGATAGATGACAACCTTATTGATCTTGGCACTCTAGTTGAGCCTCCTTAGGAAATGCAAACACAAGATAAGGCTATAAAATATTTCTTAGATCCTTTCCCACAACATTATAAATAGGAGATAGAGGGAACATCAGGTGTTCACCATGCATATCATGCACATCCTCCACTAGATACATACTAGGCACCTTTAGTTGAGTCACATCCTCTGAGCAACATGATTGGTGTGTATAATTCTAGAGTTCTAACTAGACTTTAGATCTCCTTTTTCGAGTAAGAGATAGTTGAGGATAATTTATATTACTATGCACTCTTTATTAGAGCCTACATTGATCACCATCTCATTCATAGTGTTCTCATAGATAATGGATCCAAAGTGAAGATGTGCACTATGACATTACTTTAACATTTAGGATATTCATAGCAAAATATCACCTTGATGGACAAAATTATTGGTGGATTTAGTGGGCACATATAGAGTTCATTCAGTGAAATTATACCTCCTCTAAAAGTTGGTCTAGCACATGTGGCCACACCATTTACTATTATTCCCAGTGCAAGAGTCTTTTAATCCTTGCTTGGCCAACCATAGATCCATAAACTTCATGTAGTACCATCTATAGTTCATAGATGTGTGAAATACATTCACACTAATTAGGCTATTATAGTTGGTGGAGTTCCATATGAGTTACCACTCCCTACTTTAGAGCCATATCCTACTCTATAATCACTATTTTAAACTTCTCCACTAGTTATAGTTCTTCCTTCAGTAAAATTTTAGACACAATCAAGGCATCCCTCACTAGCACAAAAAGTTCATATACTTCCACAAAGGCTCTCTTAGAGTGACTACTACATCAATAATAGTTTAAAGACTCTAGATAGTTTTTATCTATAGTATTCAAACCTAGGGTAATATCATTGAGGTCTCATGCCTCTACACATAGAGCACATTTTCATAGGGATTTTTCTATTACCAGATGGGTCCCTAAGATCCCCACGATTGTATCTAACTCTTAGAGTTATAGAGGGACCCCACAATCAGTTTACACTATAGAGATTTTAGATCACTTACAACATACATAGCTTTTAGATTCATAGTATCAGCCCTTGCATCATACTTCATAATCACACATGATCCCTCTCTTTGATATAGAACACCATGATAGGGAGTCTTTTATGAGACTCACTAGTTAGTATCATTTCTTCTCAGTATTTATTATACATAGCATTTTTTTGCTTATTTGTACATAATTTCTCATCTTAATTTTTTTTATATAGTGTCTTTTTTGCTTACTTGTACTTAACTTATTTGAAAATACCAAAAATAATATAACATGTAAAAATACAAAAACATTCAAATAACTCAAAACACCAAAAATACTTTTCAACTATATTCATTATCCATGATTTACATTTTTACTACCATGTTAGACTTATATTTTGCTATTCTATGCTATTATTTGTCAATTTAGCTACATTACCATGCTTCACTTGATCTTCTTTGAGTGTGTGTAGTGACACCCAGATCCTTGATTGCTTCACTCTACCCATTAAGGGGGCATCTTACTTTTACATTTGAGGCATACATCGACATACCTACTCATTAGGGGCATCTCCTACATGACTACACCAACCAAGTTATGTCATTCCTACACCATACACTCTAGTTATCATGTTGTGTACATTACTTACTAGCCTACACATATTATTTTATCAACACTCACTAGTATATATCACTTGTGTATTTCTTAGCATTTACCTAGTCTTATAATACATGTTTTGCATATTTTCACTTCTTGATTTGATTAGTTAGATGAAACAATATTTCTAGAATTTACATGCCTTACTTTCTTGATTTGATTATCTTGATATGATTGCATTTCTTAGTTCTTATTTTTTTACTTGTGTGTGCCTTAGGACAATTTCCAATGTCCTTTGCTTGTACTCTTGTATGTGCTTGTGGTCCTCATGCCAATCTTGATTGTTTACAATTATATGTGTATGTGGGAATTTGAACATGCTTGTATGCTTGATTTCCCAATTTGAGTGACATGTGCCCATGTCCCTTGTGTTTTTGGCCCCTTGGCCTCTTTTTATGCTTCTTTCTTCTTTCCTTGTGTGCTTATTTACTTGTTTACTTCTTAATTATTTGTAATGCCATGATACAAATCATGCATTATCTTTCCTTCTTAGAAGCCATGATGGACATCATTCTCTATCACTCTTTGACAACTAAAAACTAACTAGATTTATACTTTTAGTTCAATATAATGCACATGCTATTACATTATTACATCTATCTAGGCATACCCTTGTTGATATAATAACCTCCAATACAAAATATGCTATATCTTGAGATATATTTTGGATTATCATTAATATATCATGTATTTCATATCATAACACACTTACTAGGCTCTATATTCTAAGGGAAATCATTATAGGGTCTTCATTCCTACCTTCAGAAAAGGGGACAACAAATAGGGATTTTATCACAAAGATCAGAGCCTTATATTAGTCAAAATCAATTTTTAGAACACTTAGAACAACAATAAAGATTCAAAACATGTAGAATAGACTATAAAATAGTGATCAATATAAAATAATCATCAAAAATAGTAAATGATAAGAGTTCCAAAATTAGACAACAATACCAGAACCAAAGTGTCTACGTTTTGATGTTCCTATCCAAATATCTAAAAACCCAAAATTTTTAGAAACAAACAAAAAGATAAGGTCAATTATAGTTTTATCATATATAATTAAAGTTAGATTGGGTAGTTTCAATATATTTTTACTCAAATCATCTAGATATAGGGGGCATCATGCATGACATGATGGCTCTTGCTTCCAATTTTAGATTGGGTAGTTGGTACAACTTCTAGATTAGAATCCATGTTATAGATACTAGTGATTATAGGAAATGTGTGTGGTACATTTGAATTATTTTGTTTCTAATTCATTATATTACCCAAGTATTATTAATGGTTGTGTGACTTATTCTATCTGTAGGTGGTTGGCATCATTTTAGAGTGGCTTTCATATAAGCCTAGTTCTCAGTTTTGGAGTGGATTTCATACAAGCCTAATCTCCACCTTTCAGAGTGGAAAAGATTGACCTAATTCTTATTACACATTTATTTATCCATACCAAATTTTTAGATTATAGAGAATTAATAGGCTTTATGAGTCATCTCATATGACACACATTCACACTGATATTAGTTCATAGCTTCACTTAGTGGGTAATGATGGAGCCAAAAGACTAAATAGCCTTTGTATTCTTGAGAAACCTAATTAGAGGGAATATAAACATAGTCCAAACATTGATTAACAAATGAATAATCACATAAATTCAATACATAGTGGGTGATGATAGAGCTAAAGGGATAACCTTTGTATTCTTGAGACACCCTTGAGGAATTGAGCACTCAACTCCATTCATAATATTACTCTTAGTACAACACATACCCAACATCACTCACCATCACTCAACATCACAATAGGTTTTGTATTGGTTTATGTACCTAATTTATGATTCACACTATGCTCTATCTATGCACACTCAACATCACACATCTTTATAGACTTCACCCTTGTAGGTAAGTTCAGGTATGCTTTCTATTTTTCCTTTATCCTAGTATTTCACTTTGCTGCATCACTAGAATAAAAGGGGCAAATATAGTCATATAAAATTTCTAAATTGGTAGTTTGAGTGTGGATTATGACACCCCATACATAGGTCCATTTTACATGCTCTTATGACCCTTATAACCACCTTTTTGCTCATTACCAATCATCTAGAACCTTCTAAACCCTGATTCCATCTCAACTAGATAGTATTCCCTATGTCAATCCTATTCCCCTAGGTCTTGAGACTATAAGATAAGATCGCCACATTTGGACTATAGCATCAGGCACCAAAGTATCCCATTTTTATCACTCCTATCCATTTTTAGCTTGAGCCCCAATGATCATTTTCATCTGGTCCTTATCCTTAATAGGTTGGCTTAATGTGAATACATTTGACCCATGACCAATTATTCCCTATAAAATCCCACTGAAAGATCATTTACAAAGGAGGGGGCCAAACTTACAAAGTAATCAAGAATATAAATAAAAAACTAAGGCAAACTTCCCTATTCTTTGCATACAGTCACCCAACACAACAAAAAACATACTCAAACCGTCATACCCGTCCCTAACCACCTCAAACACTATCAAATTAACATTTGCATCTACATCACACTATTATACAAAGCAAATTAGGTGGGAGAAATACATACATCTTGATCCCTCTTTAAATTATTAGTATGTAGGTAGTGTGCCCATATAAGGGGTGTGGATTGCATATTTAGTACACCTTACACACTAACACCCCCTTTCTCAAGTGGCTCAAATATCATTTTATCAAGTATGATGTAGGGTTAGGGTTTGAATACAAAATCAGCTCCACAATGAATTCCATTGATAACTAACATTTGATTTTTCATAGGTAGGTTCACATAGGCACAATGTAACTACCTAAAAAGTTTCAAGTCTTTGTGATCAATTTGGACAATAATAGTAGAAATAGACAACAACACCAGACACTAAAGCATCCACTTTTTGGTGCTCCTATCCTTTCACCAAATGAAATCTAGACTCAGGTTTATGACACCTTCCTAGTCTTACACAACCATTTTCAACCTCTATATCAGTCATCTCAATCTATTTTTAACTAAGTTATATTTATTCTCATTTATTGTTATTTTTAGAAAGGTGAAAAAGACAAATTAGGACTGTATTTATTTGCTATATTTTTGTATTGATTTATTAATCTAGACCCTTAACTAAAATAGGAATAAGACTCCATTATTTACAAAAAGGTTAAATCATGCTCATAGGTGACTTAACTTGTACAGTTATGATTATAATGTTAGATCCAATGGAGATACTCACTATGAGGCATAAGGAAGATTTGGTGGGAGGATGAGGAGTAGAAGCTCCATTTGACCCCAACCACCACCATTTGGGATATATTTTAGGAGGGTTTAAAGACTGGTAAAATTTAAAAATCTACATACATAGGAAGGTGGATGAGTTTTATGATATTTATTAGTGCAAAAATACAGTGGCATAATATGAGTGTCATTTATTTGACTTTGTTATAATATCTAGGGTTTATGACATATGAGTCTTTCAGGTGAACCATCTTATAATAGAATTGAATGTAGATCTTGATGGTGTAGTAAGCATACTATCTCCATTGAAATTAAAAATCACTATGAAGAAGGATTAAATTATACATGAGATGAGGGGGAAGTCCCAATAGGCTCAAGAGAGGTTTCAGAGTAAGTTATAATCCTGACATGATTCTAAACCACATGGTACACAACATAAACCCATGGGAGGTTTGAGACCTATCCAATCAGCTCTTGGAATGTCTCATCAATAATAATTGAGTAATAATCATAACCATAGTATTCAAATATTAGGGAGGGTTTAGAAGTTTTAGGTCCATAACATTGAGAAGATAGGCAGTGTGTTATATAATAGGTTGGGTCATTGAAGACTTTGTAATATATATAGGTAGGATATTTAGGGTTTATAACTACATTTGGGTAAACTATTGGATCCCCATTAGGGTGAAATTAGGTCAAAGCTATGTGCTATACTTATGTATCACCAAAATAATATGCATTTGATTTATTTTATAGATTATCATCTATCCCAAGGTATAATGATTAAATGATTGAGAAGACAATAGGTGATGTGATCCAAGGACACAAGATGTATGCAATAGTGTAAAACCACCAAATAGATCACCAAACGACATCTATTGAGACCACAAGTATGATTAATAAAGTACATATTTTTCTATTTGATTTTAGAGCTTTAAACTCCTTCATCCCCTCTATCTAAGGACCATTGTATGTTGGTGGATTTTAGACAACATGAGAGTTGGTAGGTTGAGTTATCCACTAAGGCAAAGATTTATATTAACTCACTAGTGAGATATTTAATTATTGATTTGGGTGACCTCCCATTATTGAGGTACACATTGTATGCTTAGGGACTTGTTAACCGAATTTGAACCTGTAGGTGAAATTGAGATCTCTATAGGTAAAAACTTGATTTTTAGATGTTTTAGGGGTCTAATATTTTGTCATGGGGTACACTATAGTCTATTTTATGTCATTTAATGCTATATTAGCCTTAGTCTTAGTCATTTTAATCCTTATGTCTTTTTTGAGCCATTTAGGGGTCATAAATGCAAGTGGCATAGTTTTAAAGGTTTAAAGTGTCTTGGGTTCCTTTAAAAGGTCCAAGAAGTTAGATTCCCTATCAAGAATGTCAGTCTCATCTGAAACTTGTAGGTTATCTAACTAAAAATCAAGATATCAATTAAAAAAAGAGGAATTTGGAAATTGTATGACCCATGAGGGAAGGTGACACATGGGAGAAGGTTTTAAGATGACTCTTCATCTTCCTTAGATTCATTTCCATTCTTGAAATGTTGTGGAAGTGCCAAATTCAATCTAAAACCATTCTGCTCATTCTTCACTCTTTTAGACACATATAAGTGGTCAATAGGTTTATGCTTGGTATGGATAGTTGGAGAACTTCCAAGTCAAAAGTATTTGGGAGGTGAAGTTACACTTAGAGAGATAAATTTCCATAATAAGAGTTTAAATATTGGTAAGCTGTGTTTTATGAACCATCTCTAACAAGTTGACTATGTTTTTCTACTGAATGTTTCCTACACCCTATAGGTTTTATTTTGGTTTGGATAAGTCCATAAAATCCAACTACTGGTGTTGATTTTATATGATTTTTTCCCTCTAATAAAATGTTCTCCATTCTTCATTTAATGTTTCAAGTTTTTTTAATGAGCAAATCATCTTAGGTTTGCAGATCGGTTTCTTTAAAGATAACAAGCATGTTTCAACCATTTTCAATATTTTCATGATTTGGTAGTGATTATAGGGGATGAGATGGGTTAATTATCATGTTTTAAATGTTATCTTAATATCTTCCCATTTCAATCTCATTATCCAAACCAACATTCCATGAGTTTGCAATCATATGTAACATATATAATTAGGCAGCCATGAAGCTACATCTACAAACATATTTATAAAGGATATCACATTGTAAATGGGGTTTGAAATATTTAATAAATATTTAAAACATCCTAATGTTTCATTCCAACATCATGATAAGAGATCAAGTGACTATGGAAGCAAATCCCTTAAACACATGGACCATTTCACATATATTGCTTGCATACTATTCAAGGTGTACACATAGGTACCTCATGATGATGTCTTGTTAGAATGAGAGCCTTAGTGGTGGTTTAAAAATATTTGAGGTGTGAAGAGTGAATTTGTAGGTTTTGAGATATATATAGAACTCATTAAAAGTCAAAATCAATGCACACTACCATATCTCACTCTTCACCAATAAGAGATATGATATTGAACTAGTTTATGAGATTTACCAAGGTTTGGAGACTGGAGAAGCTTCATAACATCATTTATGAATGTCTGATATCAATTATGCAAATAGTTAATTCTAAGAGATACCTCATGGCACATCCTTATAAACCCATCTACAAATAACCACCTACAGGTGGTGTTAATATAGAATCGAGGATACTTGATGGAGAATTTGGATAGGATAGAACCTTCTTGAAGTTATAAGTGTGAATTAAAGAGAATGATAGGGAGGTTCAAAGGTACCATTTGGGAAAATGGACCTAGAATTTTTTTTTTAAGGCAATGACTATATTCAGGGACCTTTTCCATAAAAACACATAGCAGAGGCCCAAGGAATTTTGGTAAAGGTCATATAATAAGGTTAACATGATTTTGAAACATATAAATGATTATATATTGTAGTCTCCACATAGGATAAGGATTATAAAAAGTTAAGAGTGAAGATGATCAATTGAAATTGGTTTTTGGGAGGCCCAAAGTTGTGCTTTTATACACTAAATTTAGGTAGTGAAATATATAATTTTGAGCCCTAAAGGGGTTCTTCACCTAATGTTTCAATACCAAACCATGTAACTATGATTAAATAGTTATATATGGTTTAATAAATAATTATTAATCTAAGATTCATGTAAATAAGGTTGGAATTATATGCTCCATCTCCCATGACCACCTACAGGTGTCCCATCATCTAAAATCACTCACCTACAACTAACTGTAGGTAGACAGTAAGCTAATCATGTTATCTAGATGATGATTTAGCCTATACAAAGTGAACACATGAATAAATAGATTATAAGTGACATTAAATATTCAAGGAGTGTCTTTAGAAATTGTGATCAAAGTCCAATTAGTCAAATATACACCTACATGAATCATTTTTGGTCAAAGAGGTAGGGTAACATAGTCAGTTGCCTATGATTGGTATTGAAAGCATTTCAACCCAAAAGTATGAGGTGATAAAGTGAATAGATGAATTTAATATTTTAAGGTATTAAAAGGTTTATTTTAATATTTAAAAATTCAATCCATACATACAAAACTACATGTGTACCTCTAAAGCAAGAAATACAGTCAATAAATGCACATAGTTTTGTGAGTCCAAAGTGCATGAAAAGGGTATATGTAGAGTTGAAATGATAATCAGACATATAAAACTTACATGATGACCATGATGGTATATATAGGGTATTTATATGTAAAATAATAAGATATAGGACCCTAAAGATGCACCACTCAATCCATATCAAGAAACCATGCACACAGTTTGCTTACCTACAATTTATCTTGGGTTTTTGAGGAATTAGAAGGTCAAATAATAAGACCAAGGGATGAATTTTGGTCCAAAGAATATTTACAACTTGAGGAATACCATAAAATACTAAAATTGTTTTATATAATAGGGTAAGTGCCCTATATTTTGTCTCATACAGAGGGCACTTCCCTTTATGCACAAACTAACAAGTTTTGGAGAATAAGGTGAAAAGGATGGACCATGAGCTAAGGTAACCTTACATAGAGGTTTAGGGAGTTGGATAAAACCAAGAAAAACATGATAAACCATGAAAAAAATGAGGGATATCAATAAGGTGGCCTAGACCACAAGGGTTATAGTTAGGCCTATAAAGCATGATTAAGCCTAGAGCCCAAATGAAAGGTCAATTCAACTTACAACCTTGACATATCATTAAAATGTATTTTTGAATGTTCATAAGGTCATAATAGATGTATATAAGATATTGGGATGTATGGAAATCCATGAAAAAGTCATTTTATTCTCTAAGATAACTTAGGCCTATAGGAAATGGAGAAAGGAATTCAAGTGGACAAAGTTGAAAGCTCATATCTATCTTGACACCTTACGTAGAGACTCAAGGGGATATGAAAAGTTAGATAGGTTTATAAAATATCATTTTATGGCATTGAGTTGAGAATTGAATTTCAAATTTCTCTAAATAAATCTTAAGAGGGTAAAATAGGTCTAAACTCACCAAAACCCTTGCTAGTGACCAGTTTGAGGAGATGGAGCAATTATTGCACCCAAATGGCATAGTTTGCCCATAATGATGATTGGATGTTTAGGAGAATCTTTAGGTATACTCCTCATCTTGTTGGACTATATGAAATTATATGAATGGAATACAAAATAGGGTATTTTTGATAGTTTTATGTGCTTTACAAGGTCTAGAATAAGTCTAAAGATGTCAATCACATGGAGGGGAATCTTGAGACTTAAGATAACTCCCCATGATAATTTATTGATTTTAAACAAATATCAGGTGCTTCAAAAAACAACTTCATCTTAGCTAGTCAAGATTGGCATAGTGAACATGATAGTGATAAGGCTAAAAAGCTTCAAGTAGGTTGCCTTTAAGGTGTGCCTAATGCTTCTAAGGCCATGGATGGTATTGAAACATATAATTCACTTCCTTATATGGATTTTCATGGGAAATTGAAGCCAATTTTGAGGCCAAATGTGAGGGGTGACTAAAAAAGGAGTTTTTTTGACTACATGTAGTGATGGCTCACTTTTAGAAAATTATAGGTGATTAAGAATGTAAATAATGCTTGGAGAGACATGTTTAAAACCCTTACCTCTCAGTCTAATCATTATACTTATCCCCAGTTAGTTTTGGGATGTTTAAATTGGGGTGAATGATGAAGGTAGTTTCCTTATGCAAAATGAGAACCCTACACCACATTTCAAGAGTTTCATGACTTAGGGTGACACTTATGATTCTTGACTTTGCATGATCAGTTTCACATTACCTACTCATGCAAAAGTAACTAATTTTTTCAACTTGTTAAGTGTCTTTGTGACCTTTGTAATTCTCTCTTCTCTTCTCTCTCTCAAGTTTTATAAGAACCAACCATTTTAGCCTTTGTAAAATATGCTCCAATTCAGTATGGTGAAGCTCTACTTATTTGCATACCATAAAATCAATAAAGAGTAATAATTTTGCCTCTTTTATGATTGTTCATAGTGTGTTCACTTGAATGATTAATATTTATTAGTGATGACTATTGTATCCTTAACATTGTTGTCTTATTCTCACACCTATTTACAGCTTGAAAACTTCTTCTGGTAGGTCATGTGAAGTGTTTTATGAAGTGTCAAGGTTGAGTGAGTTAGTAAATTAAAATAGTGCCATTTTATGCCTATTTTATAGTCCTCCTAGCCTAAACTTTCATCACAACCTCATAATGAAATACTAATGTGAGAAGATTTAGATTAGAAAAGTGTATGAATAGTTAGTCTCTCGATCTCATGTGTGACATGTAACTGGTTGGTAGTCATTAATCAATTTGGTGTGTCACCTCCTTTAAGATATTTTGATTTTAGTTTTATCTCCCTTTTCCTTGTAAACATAGGTGTAGTAGTAATATACAAGTGGTACATCAAGGGAGGTAGCCCTATCTAGAGATTCACCTCATTCTTAAGCTACCCACATCCTAGAGGTGTTTCAATTGTGCCACTTAGATGAGGAGAGATAAGACATCTCCTTAAAGGGTGAATATCCAAGTGATAATAGGACTTATGGATTTGTTTTGGATATGGATTGGATCACTTCTCATAGAATCAAGATGGACTAACACAACAAGGCCATCAATTATGTTGATGACCTTACGACTAATGTGATTATCTCAAGGGTCAAGAGACCCATTTAACTTTCCATGATTTCCAAAATGTAGCTCAAGTAGATCATGTAAAAAGTATGTAAATTTTTTGATATAATGATAGGTTAGAGGTGGAGACAAAGGTGGATTCATCATATGATCATCCTATCTTTTGGGATTGTGATGATATGTTCCTAAGTGAGTTTCTTGGGATGACCCCACCTTGAGAGATTGATTTTAAAATATATATTATACCTAAGACTAAGACTATATCTAGATAAATATATTAGATTACCACTCCCAAGCTTTATGAGATCAAGTTGTAGCTAGAGGAACTATTGGAGAAGGGAATTGTATGTTATAGTGTTCCTCATGAGAAGTACCTATTATCTTTATAAATAATGATAAATCCCTTTGACTTTATGCTCACTATTTACAAATGAATAAAGTAACTATCATAAACCATTACCCATTACCTAGTATCAACAAATTGTTTGAATAGATGTGGGGATTCAGAGTGTTCTCCAAGATAGATCTAAAGTTTGATTATAATCAACTTTAAATTACAGAGGCATATATTCAAAAAACTATATTTCATATGTGATATGGGCATCATGAGTTTGAAATAGTACCTTTTGGTTTGGATAATGGCCCATTAATGTTCACAAGCCTCATGAATGAAATTTTCCATACCATTCTAGACCATTTTGTGTTAATCTTCCTCAGTGACATTTTGATCTATTCATAAAATGAGGAGGAATACAAGGATCACATGTGGCATGTACTATATTTTTAAAAGGAAAATAATTATATAATAGTTTAGGGAAGTGTGATTTTGCATAGTTATAAATATAATATCTCAGGTACATTATTTATAGAGAGGGGATCTCACTAGACTCCTTTAAGATCCCTACTATTATGGAGTGGGTGACACGCAAAAGTGTCATGTAGTTTTGGAGCTTCATGGGTCATGTAATACTTTTGATTTGTTGATATTTTTTCTTGCATTATGAACCCCATCACTTGTTTTAAGAGAAAAGAGTCAAAGTGTTTGTGGACAAAGGAGTGTGAGAAGGCCTTCTAATTGTTGAAGGAGTGTCTTAATAGTGCACATATATTAGTAATACCTGATCCATTTGAGGATTTATTTATTTACATTGATGCCTCCCATGAAATTTTAAGATCCATCCTCATATAAGGGGTACTTTGATTTCCTATGAGTCTAGGAACCTCGAGGTTTATGAGTTAATATTTTTGAAATAAGAATTTAAATTTTCAGCTATAGTGCATACTTATTTGAAATTGTGAAACTTTTTTCTTGGTTTTTACTTTGTATTGAGGATAAATAACTTGAACCTAAAACATATTGTTTAGTTAGCCTAACCTTAAGTCATGATAGTGGTATTGGATGTAATTATTGTGTAAGAATGACCATGAGACCTTGTACATTATAGAAAATGAGAACATGGTTGAAAATTATTTGAGTAGGAGATGTCAGGAGTTGGAAGCAATGAGGATACACACTGATATGTAAAACCAAATCCTTGAGCAACTTCTTGAGTATAGTTTCTACTAAGAGGTGAAACAAATGTTAGATTTAGAGAGGGACCTAAAGGGTAAGTATGAGGGATGAAATATTGAGATAGATGGTATTTTACATTTTAGGGGGTACATTTATGCACTTTCTTTAGGTGAATTTTATAGTTTAATATTTTTAGAGTGTCATCAAGCTCCTTATTAGGCATAACCCAAAGTGAAGAAGATGCATGCAGAACTAAGATAGTTATAACATTGATCCCATTTATGGCATAACATTGTAAAATTTGTAACATAATGAATTGATTGTTAAAAGATCAAAACTAAGTATCACTATAATATAGGGTTTTTATACCCCTATGAGTTATAGAATGAAAATGGGACACCATATCCATGGAATTCCTTGTCAAAATACCTACCTCATATTATCATCATGACATGATCATAGTGACTATGGATAAATTAAAGAAGCTATCTCATGTTTATCCAACCAAGACCACTTACAGTTAAATGTTAATGGCAAGCATTTTATTAGATGAGATAGTTTAATTGCGTACTATTCTCCATAAGATTATCAACAATCAAGATCCTGATTAGACATCCAAAATTTGGACCAATATTTAGAATATATTAGGAACTTATCTTAATTTGATTACCTCATACCCATCCTAAGACCAAGGGACAAACTAAGTGAGTCAACCAATTTTTAGAAGACTTGCTTCACATGTATGTCATAAACCAAAAGTCTTGACATGAGGATTTATTATATCTTGTGGAGTTTTCTAAAAATAATAACTACCATAATTTGGTCAAAATGGAACCATAAAAGGATATATATGGTAGATATTGTATAACCCCTTTGATTTGGGATCGCATTAAGGATAGAGTTTTCAATGGTCATGCCATGTTTCAAGATATGGAGTGATAGGTTTTTCAGATTTGGTAGAGCCTTGAGGAGGTGTGAAAGCAGAAGAAGTATGAAAATTTGAAGAGAATAGATCACCACTTTGAAGTGGATGATAAGGTGTTTTTGAGAGTGAGACCCAAAAAGAGCCCTATTTATTATGGAAAAGTTTCAAAGTTGGCACTTAACATTTTTGGGATATTTGAGATCTTAGATATCATTAGCCCCATTACTTATCATATAGCTCTACCACCTAGGCCATCACATGTTTGTGACATGTTATATATTTATGTTTTATGTAGTTATATACCTAAAATTACCAATGTTTTATATTTTAAGACATTACAATTAGATATGAATGAGAGTTTGAGTTTAGAGCCCGAGAAATTATTATGCATATTGACCAATGTTTGACCCCAAGTCAAAAATGGTCAACCCCTGAAAATTTTCATGGGATTATAAAAACTTCTATATGGTCTTGTTATGGTCATAAATTGTCCTAAATGGTCTCTATATGATCATATTAGTCATTGTCTAACCTTGTCCAAGGTTTAGTCTCATGTGTACTTGTCTAGTCCTATGGGTCATTCATAACATCTTGGTGTTGTAAAATATTTTAAATGGTTTTATATGGTTTATATTAATTTTAAAAATTTATTAATGTATATTTAAGGTAATAATATCTCCTATTAACCTTTTATTATGTTCTTATGTGCTAAATTATCATTTTAGTCACCTTTTTGGATAATTTGGAGGAGTTATACATACCACCTTCAAAGGTAAACGTTTAAATAAGTTTAAAAACATACCTGATGTTATAAATGGGTTAGGGAATGGTTATAAATTGAAAAATATTTTGTTTAATGCCTAAACTAAGGAAAATACCCCTTTACAAGCACTTTTGGGCACTTGTACCACCTTTGAAGATAATTTTTTAGATGGAAATGGTTTTAGAGTGTCCATTAGGATTAAAAAAGTTATTTTTAGGATTTATATAAAGTTTAAAGTCATATATATTATTAGACATTCTCTCCTCCATCAATGCCTTCACAAGCTCATAAAGGCAAAAATTAGATGCATGGTACAACCAAGAGAGAAATTTGGGAGCCAAAAATTTGGCCATTATTATGGGTCATAATGATATTTAATTTAGTGTTATTGGTTTGTATATTAATGGCCCTTCATTTATGAACAATTGATAACAATGATAGTAGGTCACTTTGCCTTGTCCATTCAAGTAGGGTCTGATTTTGCTCCTATTTCTTGATGCCAAAATTTGATGGAAGAGAATGGTTTTGTGTGGTTATTTAATAGGATAATATGACCTATTTAATTGTAGTTTCATAAATTAATTCAACTTTATTAGTTGTTCTCTTCAAAGGAGAAATATGTCTTTAGTGTGTGGGCATATCATCCTACTACAAATATATTTTGGTTTGTCTGATATGTTTTTCATTTTTAGAGGTTTAAATTAATTCACCATATAGGAAAAACCTCATAAATAACCCATAATATATGTGTTATCTCTTGAGAATTATCTCTTTGCAAATAGTCTTTCAAGAAATATCCTATTTTACCCTCTTTGGAAGCATGGTTTGTGTTCATGAACAACCTTCTCTAGGAATGAATATAAATTTTGGGTCTAAATGGTAATGATAAGTCATTTTTATGCATGATAAAAAACCAAAACTATAGGCCTAATAAATTGAGAGTGAAATGACCAAATATGTACACTCAAACACAATTATAAGATGCTTCATTCACTCACAAGTCTACAGACTTATAAGTGAGATTTCATGGGGTATAACATCCAAGATAAGAGTTTTAAAATAGTCAAAAGACACTTATATCCCCTTAAAATATCCATGAAACATTGATAGACCATCACTACCATCATTAAAAGCATAAGTGAATGAAGAGACTCCAATTCTCATACACAGGAACTAACTGTGTGTACATGCCTCTACAAACCATGATTCAAATTCTAAAATGATGAAATGTTTGATCAAAAGTATTAATCCTATTGAGAGGGGGATGATGAAATTGGGAAAGAATTATGTTGATGCCTAAATTTGTATCACAAGTGCTCAGAGTGTTTAAAAATACTTCTCATTTTAGAATTTAGAGAATTCAATGCATGAGTTGTAGGTTATGATAATCCTATTATCGAGTGGTGAAATAGAGGCAAATAAAGTAGAATATTTAAAAATATTTATAAATTTTGGTGGTTGAGAGCCACCTTGGCTTGTATCTTTGCAAAGAATTAATAAATCTTAGCTAGTATTAGTGAGTTATGATCAAGACTAATCTAACATGGATATTTGCAATGGAAATTAAGCTTAGGTGATTTGGTTAAAAAAGAATAAAAATGAAGGGTAACGTAGAAAATAAATGTTGTTGATATTTATCCTAAACATCATGATAAAGATCAAATATACTCCAAGCATGCACTTAACCAATGTATAATACAAAATAGCATGAGCTCAAATCTTACTACACATCAAGCAAACATCTAAAGAATAAGACAATTATAGATAAGAACTAAGTTCACTTTAAATATTTACCTTGAGAGTGACCAAAATTAGCCCAAATTCAACAAGAATAAAGGAAACAAAATGAAATTGAGAACTTTCAACCAAACTAACATTGACACAAGTTAACAACTCTACAATTAAATTATGCACACCAAGATTTCACAAGAACCATTCAAATCTGGAAATGAGAACAAGTAAGTGAGAGATAACCCATAATAATAAATGACACAAATTAATATGGACAATCTTTGTATAACTCCTCACTTTTATTAATTGCTCAAAAGTTTACACAAGTTTTTGGATCAAAATCTCCCTCCCTTTTTAAAAATAACAATATTCCTTTTATAGAATGCAAGGAAGTATGTCAGCTAGTCATATCCAATCATAAGTGTACAAGTGTAAGGACAACTATCCTTTCTACAAAAGTTATAGAATACACTAAACTTTTCCAAGTGGATTGACCTATAGTCAATGTGCTTACAAGTTATACATGCCTTTATAAGAAAGAACATTCTATTTTCAAAATATTACAAAGTTATATGAAAAGAATATTCCTAACTTGAGGGTCCTATGTCGATGTAGTTTTCTATCTTTACTGAAGAATCTTCATCTATAGTGTTTATCATTGATGAATTGGAGGTGAAAAATAGGATTTAGGAAGAGATACTTTCCATGATATTCTAGGTCCTTGAAGTCCTCAAGTTTATCTTTTGCTTGCTTGATGGCCCTATTATCTCCCATATTATCTTCAGATGATAGAAGTAGGACCATTATCCTCTTATTGTTAAATATTGTTTGGCCTTACCCCTGACATCTCACCTCTTGCATAAAATTAAAGGTCTTATGTTTGAAGTCTTTGGCTAAGTCCTCCATTCATTTAGACCAATCTCTTAGGGCTTCAATTTGTCTACCAATATGGCCATATCCATATTCAAATGTGCTAAGCTAATAGTCTTAAAGTCATGTACTAGGTTCTTGGTCAAGGCCTTGATCAATTCTTTTACTTGATAGCTTAAATTCTACCATTAGCCAATTTGGCCTATAGCCTTGGTGATTTACTTATTCATTTCTCCTTTCTTGGTTCTGACTGACTTTAAAGAATTAAACAGGTGAATCATCATGTCCTCAAACTTCTTAAATATATCTTTATGGAGTAATAAGATAATAACTTCCTTTAGATTTTTGTTTTTATATAATAAGCCCTTGATTATAGTTTGCAACTACTAAGATTGGGCCTGGGATACATCAAGGATATTTTCTTTGAATATCTTGTCTTCTCTTAGATTTTGGCCTTCAACAAGGGTTAGAACTATGAATGGCTCTATCTTTTGGAGGGTGAATTCCTTACCTCTGACTATGGATTTATTTTTAATCACTCTTTCTGGACTGGTAATCTCTAGATTAAACTAAACTCCCAATGATGATTGAGTCACTTTTAAAGGATATGGATTTTCTATTTGTGTGCAAATTAGATCCCCTAGGGTAGTCATCCTATTTTTCTCTTCCTTTTGTAGATCCATAATATAAGGTTTGAGTTCATCATACACATGGATATTAATAGATTTTGTAATGGCCCAAGGGTGGTGCATGGTTGGAATATTTTGAAACTTGACATATAAAAACCATTTAGGAATGGTTGGACCATGGGTTGGGTAATCATCACTAAAGAGATTGACTTCACTCAAAGGATGAGTGAAGGTCAACTTGTGATTATTGCTTCTTATTTGGACCAAGGCTAACTCAACTTTCCTTTTAGGGATATCTACTATAACTAAGTCCAAATCCAATTACTTCCCATTTTCCTTCTCTACCTCTTTAGCGTAGGACTATGGTTATTCCATTTGTGCTTCTTCTTCATTAGATTGATAGGTACTAACTAGTGCCTTCGGGGCATCTTCCATTATTTCCTTAGAATGTAGTGTTATTATGTAAATTTCTTCAATTGGTGATCTTAATTCTTTAGGTTAGGTTGAAGATGATGCCCCCTATCTAGGTCTCTTTTCTTCTAGCCTTTGCTCAATCTATGCCTCAGGCCTTTGTGTTTTTTATGTGGCTATGCTAGGGGAGGTTTAAAAGATGAAGCTACTAGAAAATGGTATTGCCTATGTCCCATCTACCATATATCCTCACTTGGATTTTTCTCCCTCAACAACCTAGCCTTTGGTTTAATGTTATGCTTTGATTAATCTTTCCAACACTTTTGTGAATGAATAAGCTTTGGTATACATTATGTCATATGGTCTAGGATGGTGCTCATAGGTTATGTTTATCCCTTTACTTTCAAGTGATTCATAACCCTTTCCAAGGGATCCCACTATCTCAATTCATCAATTTATAGATTGAAGGATGTCTTTTACCTAAGGACAATCTCTATATTATCTCATTATTAAAACATAGTCCTACCAATGGTTAATGGAAGATTATGGAGCAACCCCTTCCTCTTTCTTCTACACACACCATCTATGCCATGGAATAGTTGATATGCCACTTCTTATTCTACCAACTTGATGGGTACATGGACTGGGAGCCTAAGGGGATGACTCAGAGTCCCCTTAACTCTGATTATAGTGTAATCTGGATATAACCAAATGTCTTCAATGGCTTCAATATATTTCTTGGTCAGAGGGTTGACTCTCATCATTAGAATTCCTATGATGGCTTCAACTAAGGTTGGGTAAACATAATCATAAATGAATTGATCATGGTCCCTGTAATTGAATATATGCAATTTTGAATAATATTGGGAGACTATTTATTTTCCCTCAAGTGACCATTATTTAATACTAGGAGTTTTGGTGGTGGATAACATGGTTTCTAAAAGGTATGAAATTATGTAGAAATGGTTACTAGTCTTCTTCTTGATTGTAGAGAACTTTCTCTTCAAGCAAGTGTTGATCATCTCACCTAAAGGGGGAGTAAGTTATTTTTTGACCATGAATTACACAAAAGGGACCTAGATTTTGTCAATATAGGTGGTAGAGGGATTCCCACACAACATATTCATTAATGTAATTATCATCCTAATTATAGCCTTAAATTGGCTAATTGGGATGTTCCCATTGAGGTTAGAAAACACATGGTTCTCAGAATACAACCATGGGGTAAGGATGGTCTTTAGGTCATTTCTCTTGGCCCATTCATTGATTATGGGTATATATACTTGGGGTTTGGGAAAATTATAGTAATTTTCAAATGCTACAGGAGAAATATAGGTAACCTTCCTAAAGCTATGTTCACGAACTAACATATCTTGATAAATTTTACAATCTTTAAAAATAAGAGTAATAACATCAATGCAATATAGTACCTCTAGTTTTACTACAACATAATGAAGGCTTGCATTTGAATGGAAACCAAATCATAGCACCTTCTATTAACTATTGCATTCTTCTCATCTTCCCTTATGATGGCTAACATCTCTTTAACAACCCAAAAGAGCTTAGACCCACTGTTGTCCCCTATGTTTAGAGCCATCTGTAGACACCGCAAACGTGTCTGCACCTTGGTCCTCCCCCCTTGGCCTTAAACCCCTATCCTAACCCTTGACCTTGGCCCCCTTTCCACCCTACCCTTGCCACCTTGGATCCCCCCTTGAATCCCTCCACCTTCCCCCTAGCATTTATTAGGCCAAATCTCTTCATTATCTTCCCCCCACGCCCATTTTGGCATCCTCGTGACCGTTCTTCCCATCCCCCCTCGCTCGACGGCGTGCAAGAATGGGCAGAGGCTATTTTTAGCCTCTGTCCCCATTCTGAGACCGCCGATGTCGGCGACCCTTCGGTTGACGTCGGTGAAATTGCCGGCGTCGGCATCCTTCATTACCCTTTTTTGCATCTATTGCAGCCCCCTGGACCCTTGAGCTCGCAAACAGATCTCTCTTGGTGTTTTGGCATTCGTCTTGTCTCCGTTCAGACCTCGTGCAACAACAGCAACCGGTGCAAAGGTTCTTCATCAGAGTTCTCTTCTTGCAGAATCCTCTATGGCTTCAACAATAGCTTCTTCAACTCTTCATTCAGCAAGCAAAAGGTAAGCAAGTCTGTTAATTGATTCTGTTCTTTAAGCTTTCTGTTATTTGCTGTTCCTATTCCCTCCATCCTTCCCCCTGAGAGGCTAAAAAGCCTTCTCAGGACCTGTCCTCTGTCCAGCCCCCTCTCACATTGTCCCACTCTTCATACCAATTCCAGACAACTCCCTCATCCCCCTTTTGCCAACAAAGACCCTGTACAGGGCAAGATCACTCCACAGACCATTCAGACCCGTCCCCAAACTCTGTCTTGACCCTCTTAGCATCCCGGACCTGTCCACAGTCCAGAACACATCCTAGACCCGACCACAGGCCATTACCCCGACCGACGCCGGTCATTACCCCCACCGACGTCGGCAGACTAACCGACATCGGCAGACCTGACAACCGACGCTGGTAGGACCACCGACGCCGGCGACTGTGACCAGGCCGATAGCTTCTTCCAGGTAAGCCTTTGCTTCCTTTTCTCTTTCAGTTTGCTATCATTTCAGTCTATTTTAGCATTCTATCTTTTTATCAGTCATTTATCTCTTTATCAAATAGTGGGTTGACCTCCCTTAAGGAAGTTTTCACACTTTCGGGAACAAGCTCTTGCTTGGCAACCCACCGCCTATCCATCTAACATTTTCTTGTCCAAGTTTCTTTTCATTGCAGGTGTCATTCCTCCACAGCCAAAGAGGGGTGCTCACAAGCGTCTGGATTTACAGTGCGCAATCTTTATCCAGGTACTTCCCATGCCTTGTCCATTACTTTCTAGTCTCTTCTTCCTCTTAGATCTAAAAGCGAATTAGCTCAAGAAACATTCTGCCACGCCCGGTGGGACCCTAGGTTCCTCCTGGGTCCCTTTTCCTCTTCATTCATTTAGGAGCATTAGGTTCTTACCTTTTCTCCTCTTTCTCTTCTTCTCAATGACATTATAAGCAAGAACTAAAACGAATCCTTCTTTTCTTTCTTGCACATTCTAGACTAGTCTAAACATCATACTCTTGACCCTTTCTCAAAACTTGTCTTCATCACAACATCACATTTCAACTTGGGCATTAAAACGTATTGCACTTTCATTTCTGCTTTTGCTTGCATTAGTCCACATCTAGTAACTTAAATGCATATTGAATAAATCTAGACACTTGATGTTACACTACCAGACCACATGCACTAAACGAACATAAAACTTACTTGAGACAAGGCCCGACTAGGATTTCATCCCCCAGCGGATACCTTACCCGTCCCGGTGACCCTACTTGGATTTCATCACCAAGGGGGAAGCCCACTCTGTTCTCTGGCGGAGTCTAAACTCTAGGCGAGGTATATCTTGGCTAAGCGAGACCAGCTAACCACTGGAATCGTGAAGTGAGGGGAGTTTGCTCCGTAGCACCAGGCCACGTACCAGACCCTAACACAGATCTTTGAGCACCTAAAACAACACCTGAAACCATCTTTAGACTGCCTTCTTCTAGGACCCATTTTTCAGCCAATCTCCCCAAACATCCATCTAAGGCATAAGCCACAATTTCTAAGGTTAATTCCTAGGATTTATCGCTTAGGCTTATGTGTCTCTCTCTGTTTTCCTCTTCTCATCTGTTTGTTTGAGTGTGTGAGGATGCCTTCTTCATTGTTTTCCAAGAACCTTTTGGTTCTCTGAAAGACACAGTCACCGACATCGGTTCTGCAACCGACGTTAGCTTCCCCTGTCACCGGCATCGGTTATCTGACCAATGTCAGCCATCTTTTTAACTGACATCAGTTTTTAAACTGACGTCGGTCTCTGTCACTGTCCTTTTTTTTTAACCAGCAGCCTGAAACCTATCCCTTCTCTATCAAAAAACTCCATTCTGGTTTTTTGAGACTGCAAAAACACAGTTTCTGGAACCAAGACTCTCTTCTTAACCACTTTAGCCAACAGTCGCTTCCGTCTGTCCTGTCTCTAACCAGTCCTATCATGGAGTTCCACTCGGAGACTGAAAGAACTCCTACAGGACCGACCCCGACCCTGACCCCGACTCAAATTCCCATCATCCCTGAAGGGGATCAAGATTTCAAGAGATTCTTGGACCTCAATATCGCAGCCCTCCAAAACTATCTCGTGAGAAACCCAACGCGAGACCTTTCGGGTGACGTGGCGACGACATCCACACCATTCACCACCCAACCCTTTATGACTCAGCCTTTCGCCTCAACTATTAACCCAACCATGGCCAATACGCAAAGTTTGGCCTCCCCGTCTATTTTTAGACCGACCTCCATTGGGGTTCCATTACCCCCTCAACTACCTGCAATTCAACCAAGTTCTACATCATATCAGAACTTGATTGTCTCGACCCCTCACACTCTTGCACCCACAAATATAGGAGTGCCAACCTGTCTTTCTACCAGTGCCGCCATTCAACCACCTTTGGTAGTGCCTAGTCAACCTATACCTTCGACCTTCATAACGCAACCACCTCTAGCCTCCACTTCCGCCCCTACGACTAGTCATCCGTACATTGTACAACCGACTATGTCGCACGCCTCCTCTAACCTCTTCCAAGTGCCTTACAACTTAGGGGGCGTTCAACCCGCCAATCCATCAGCAGATCTTATCAAGATGCTGATGGATAGAATGTCCAGTCTCGAAGCCTCCATTTCCGGTTCAAGCAATACTTTGTCATATGAACAAATTTGCAATGAGCCCATCCATCCTTCCGTCCCTATTCGACCATACCCTAACCATTGGGAGCTTCCTAAATTCACTCGCTTTCAGAGTAAGGAAGACTCACAACAACATCTACGGGCATTTAGACATGCCTGTTATCTTATTTCCCATGACGATGCGTTGCTTTTACGCACGTTCCCTATGTCACTTTCTGGCCCTGCCCTTGACTGGTATAGTTCTCTTGCCAGACACTCTGTCTTTTCATTCATCCAACTCGCCCAACTATTTCTTGACCATTTCTCAATCAACATCACAAAACAAGTCTCAATCACAGACCTTTATTCTATCAGGCAATTTGATGACAAATCAATTGTCGACTTTGTCGCTCGTTGGAGAGGTCTGATTAACCAGCTCTCCTTCTCTTTACCTCAACCCGAGCTCATCGAGCTCTTCTCTCGAGCATGTGCCAGCCACATATCTTCTACCTTGCGGATTCAAACATTTCACACTTTTGACGAAGCTTTCATCATGGCTCGAAAGCTTGAACTCCGTGCCCTTGAAGAAGATAAGGTCAAATTGCGTAATACCAACGCAAAATCTACTGACCATTCTTCTTCCAGACCTTCTTCTTTTTCCAACTCCAAGTCTAAAGGAGTGGACAACACTGTGGTCATTAGATCACTATCCTCAACAACAACGAATTACTCTCAACCTTCGACATCTTCCAGCATCACCAAACAATTCCAACAATGGTACATTCAGCGTTCTTACACTCCACTTGGAGAACCGTACGCTTCCGTTTTGGAAAAACTTCTCAAGCAGGGGGTCCTCAATCTCCCTCCAATCTGACCACCTCAATTTGACCCTTCAAAGGCCATCCCTACATGGTATAGGGAGGCTGACTTCTGTCCCTTTCATCGCGTCCAAGGCCATGACATCGACAACTGCCAAACTTTCAAAAACATCGTCCAAGACATGATCGACAAGGGGGATCTTATTTTAGATAACCCGAACGCCCCACCTAACCAACATATTGACATCTTCAAACAACCTTTCCCTAATCATCCGCCTACTCAAAACAACGTCCAGACTTCGACCAATGACCCTCAAGACCATGACATTCACACGATTAGCACTATCTTGCCTCTTGTCCTTGACCAACCTCTTCCATTAAAGGATGAGGAACCTCCTTCTCCTACTAGTCCTCCATCTACCTCTCTTGTATCGGAGGACGCTTTGACCACATCAATGCCATTAAGCCCACCTTCATCCGAAGACCCTACCTTACCTACTCCTCAATTACAAGTAGAAAGCACGATCATCCATGCCCTCTGCCCACTTGAGGAGCCAGACTCTCCTATTTCTTCTCCACCAAGAGAAGAACCAGTCTCTCCACCCATTTCAATCGAGGAAGACCCAGTCACGGTTTCCTCTTGTCCTTTGCCTGAGATTGTTACATCTCACTCACCTTCATCCACATCCAAACCCAAACCCACATCTAACCTCACCTCGCACAATGGTGGCCCTCGACCCAAACACACGAAAGCTACTAGACCACATCGGAGAACTCCTCCCCCACCTTCGTCATTACCTTCAATCTTGGGCCCGCATCCGTCCACTTTAATAGGAGTGCTTCCCACTCCCATCCTTCACAGAGGCACATCACCTCCATTACTTCCTCATCCCATCAGACATACATCTCATTCGAACTCTTGACCTATGCCTTTTTCACCTCCCAAACCAACGTCACCAACCCTCACTGCAATAAAGCATCCAGACCCGTTAGCAGGTTCATATGTCTTGCTCTTACGGCACTTATTGCAGTCATCTCGTATCGACCTCCCGCCTCTTCACCAATATCAATCTCTCGGACCTAAACCACCATGGTTCGATGACACTCGCATTTGTGCGTATCATCGCACGCCTGGGCACGACACAGAGCATTGTCATGCCCTCAAGGTCGCCATTCGCCAATGTCTTGGGAATGACACCCTTCTTCTCGACCATGTTATCAACAAACCCTCAACACCACTCCACTCATCAACTCTCGGATTAAGACCATCTTGGTTCGACAACTCCACATTCTGCCATTATCATCACACTCCGGGACATGACACTGAGCATTGTTGCACTCTTAAAGCTGTCATTTGTCAGCACCAGAAAAAGGATTCCCTTCTCATCAAGGGCCCTCTTGACCACCTTTTCGACAAAACATCAACCTCGACTCATGCCTCTCCAACCTCATCACCTAAATCGGGATCTCCACGCTAGACTGTGGTCCCTTTGCCGCCTTTGACCCCCTTATTCAACATTAACACCATCCATCTGACCACTAAACCTCAACCGACCTTAACCAACCTTTCAAACATTCTCCCTACCTGCTGGGATTCATCCTTTATTCAAACCTTGACCAACTGTTCAACCCAGTCTCTACCACATATCAATCACTCATTTTATCTTAAAACCCGACCAAGTATCCACCGACCCAACCCCCGACCAATTATTCGACTAGTCTCAACCAAACTTCAACCAAATATCAATCACCCTAACCTCTCGACCAAGCATTCAACCTTTCTCAAACAACCAACGACAATGATAACCAACTTCACATCCATCAATCAACACCTGACCAATCTGGAAAGAGGCAAATGGGGCAGGTTTGCTCCCAATTGACTCGAACCTTAACATACTAACATGGCCCAGGGTCTTATTAGACCTTAAACCCCTTTTCTATGTCTTGTGTCTTCGACCTTTCTTCTGCTAGTCGAGTACTCATCTACTTGACACGTAACTTGAGCTCATCCCTTGAGCAATCCTCGTCCTCTTAATCCTCATCCCTTTCAACCCTATTCCCCTTTAACAAATCCTCTACGACCCTTTTATGATGCATGGATGCTTTGTCCTAATAAAAGGGGCGTCCTTGAACTTCTACAGCCTTGTCCATGACTCTAATAAAAAAATCAAAAAATAAAAATATATCAAGATGTCAAAACATATCCATGGTCACAAAATCAAATCAATTCAAAAAGACAGACTGCTCCCTCGAAGGACAGCTGTACTATCATTGCTGTATTACTAGACTGATCCCTTGAAGGATAGCTAGGCCAACTTATCAAACATTATTAAGCAAAAATATAGACCACTCCCTCAAAGGATGGCTATGACTAATCTTGCTACAAACAGCAACCTTTCTTAGAAGCTTCCCGCATCGATCAGCTTTGCAACATGACCACTACATCAAAAGACATCTCTATGTAGGCTTCCCGCATCGATCAGCCTGCACCAAAAAAAAAAAAAAAAAAAAAAAAAAAAAGGGTCATGGACTTGGCTTGCAGTTGTCTCAGGGTCTCCTATAAAAGGGGCAAGGTTATTCCTGCTCTTAAACTGGGTTACCCTATCCTCCTCCTATCACCTGCTCAAGGGACTTCGAGCTCACTTTAATGTCAAAGTGATTCGATTACTGTTCTAACTCAACACTGGTCAACGACGTAATGCCTGAACGGGGCTTTTGTTCTAATAAACCCCTATCTATGCTTCCTTTCTGGTCCTTGTCAATGAAAGAGCGATTTGCCTTTCATCTTTTCTCTTCACTTTAGTCACATTTAACCGCATCAATCGGCGACTCATCTCAAACCCAGCCATTTTCATCATTTTTAGCTGACATCATCCTAGACCATTTCACATAGTTTCTATGGACACCAATACACATGGAAAATACCGACTAGACCCAATTTATGTTAAGCATAAACCAATACTTGCTGAAGCATAAATAGACTTCTATTCATTCTTAGCATACATCCATCGCGACTATGGAAACTTGCTAGGGATGAAAGACTCTCGACCAATTCTACAGAATACACCATCTGTAGCATCATTTTATCCTCATCTTACCCTCGTCATTTCAACACATGACCAATCTCATCATCGACCAATCTTCTCAATTTGTCTGAACTACATTGGTCTGAGGCCCTATGACCAGGGCTATGTAGGCAGCACTCTGATAACACATCCTCTGAGGTTAGCTCGACCACCCCCGTTTGTTCGTCTCTTTGATGAACAAACCTTCTCTTCTGCGACCTTGACTTTGACCAAGATCAATCATTTTTTTTGTCCAAGACCAATCATTCTCTTTGACCAAGACCAATCATTTTCTTTGTCCAAGACCAATCATTTCCTTTGTCCAAGACCAATCATTTTCTTTGACCAATGACCATCCTTCGACCTTCACCCACTTCTAAGACAATGTTGCCTTGGTTGTTTTTGCGTGTGTGCTACCTCACGACTGGTTAGCAAAATTGTCTGCAGACTATTTTTGACCCTTCGCAAGTATAGGATCGCGAGCCAGTTGATCCCTACTACTTGTGGCTTTTTCGTGTTTCTGGGAGCACTTCCTGAGCCCTGGATACCTGGAACACGACGACCATTTGGAGCTTCAGCTTAAATTGAGTGACCCGATCAGCAGATGACTAAATGCTGGGGCCCGGTTACTTCAATTTTGGCACTCCTTGACCCTCGACATGCGACAATTTGACCCGACCCTCTCGTGAAGTGGACTACACGCAATCACGACTACTGCAGTGTTTTCACTCACTCTCTTCTATCTATTTCTCTGTCAAATCGACACTCGATCTTCGGTTCCCTTCTCTCGACTATCGCTTTGAGGGGGGAACACCTCATCCCTTTTCTGGGGCAACCAACTCTTGTTTTTATCTTGCAGTTTGTCTAGAATAACCAGCAAGACAAAAAGGGGCAAATGTAGACACCGCAAACGTGTTTGCACCTTGGTCCTCCCCCCTTGGCCTTAAACCCCTATCCTAACCCTTGACCTTGGCCCCCTTTCCACCCTACCCTTGCCACCTTAGATCCCCCCTTGAATCCCTCCACCTTCCCCCTAGCATTTATTAGGCCAAATCTCTTCATTATCTTCCCCCCACGCCCATTTTGGCATCCTCATGACCGTTCTTCCCATCCCCCCTCGCTCGACAGCGTGCAAGAATGGGCAGAGGCTATTTTTAGCCTCTGTCCCCATTCTGAGACTACCGACGTTGGTGACCCTTCGGCCGACGTCGGTGAAACTACCAGCGTCGGCATCCTTCATTACCCTTTTCTGCATCCGTTGCAGCCCCCTGGACCCTTGAGCTCGCAAACAGATCTCTCTTGGTGTTTTGGCATTCGTCTTGTCTCCATTTGGACCTCGTGCAACAACAGCAACAGGTGCAAAGGTTCTTCATCAGAGTTCTCTTCTTGCAGAATCCTCTGTGGCTTCAACAAAAGCTTCTTCAACTCTTCATTTAGCAAGCAAAAGGTAAGCAAGTCTGTTAATTGATTCTGTTCTTTAAGCTTTCTGTTATTTGCTGTTCCTATTCCCTCCATCCTTCCCCCTGAGAGGCTGAAAAGCCTTCTCAGGACCTATCCTCTGTCCAGCCCCCTCTCACATTTTTCCACTCTTCATACCAATTCTAGACAACTCCCTCATCCCCCTTTTGCCAATAAAGACCCTGTACAGGGCAAGATCACTCCACAGACCATTCAGACCTGTCCCCAAACTCTGTCTCGACACTCTTAGCATCCCGGACCTGTCCACAGTCCAGAACACATCCCAGACCTGACCACAGGCCATTACCCTGACCGACGCCGGTCATTACCCCCACCGACGTCGGCAGACTAACTGACATCGGCAGACCCGACAACCGATGCCGGTAGGACCACCGACGCCGACGACTGTGACCAGGCCGACAGCTTCTTCCAGGTAAGCCTTTGCTTCCTTTTCTCTTTCAGTTTGCTATCATTTCAGTCTATTTTAGCATTCTGTCTTTTTATCAGTCATTTATCTCTTTATCAAATAGTGGGTTGACCTCCCTTAAGGAAGTTTTTACACTTCTGGGAACAAGCTCTTGCTTGGCAACCCACCGCCTATCCATCTAACATTTTCTTGTCCAAGTTTCTTTTCGTTGCAGGTGTCATTCCTCCACAGCCAAAGAGGGGTGCTCACAAGTGTCTGGATTTACGGTGCGCAATCTTTATCCAGGTACTTCCCATGCCTTGTCCATTACTTTCTAGTTTCTTCTTCCTCTTAGATCTAAAAGTGAATTAGCTCAAGAAACACCATCACATCTAATTCTATGTCCTTAAATATTCTCACTCTGAATTTCTGGTTGATTTGTATCTTCTCTATATTTTTTTTGGCTTGTCATGGCTATGAGTTTGAAAAATTTCTCACTAATTGTCTACAATTTGATCTCAGATCAATTTGCACTAGCTCAAATGATGATTCACTTACTTAGACCTAATTGAGATAAATTCTAGATTAAATTAGGGATTTTATAGATCTTAAGTATTTTTTAAGGTCTTATCTAAGCTTTAATGGTGATGGTTGTTTACACTTAAGTGATATTTGTGCCTTAGATTTCATTTGGATCCTTACATTTATACTTTTGCCCTTTCTAAGCCCATACGATCTTCAAATTTGTCATTTTATGTCTATGTGGCATGCCCATGGAATTTATATGGTAAAATTGATCATTAATGTTTAAAAACTAACCATTTGCTTTTGAAAAAAATGATTTTACTTCATATCATTAGCTTATGTTTTCCTAGATCAACACTATTCATTAATCTTGATCTTGAGAGTCGAACACCATTAGTCAACATTTATACATGGTCTCCAAGTTATGCCACTTAGTAGTCCCATGGGCCTTTTAAGCTATGTTGAAAAGTCTTTGTTGATTTCATACCATTAGATTTAGTGGGTATAAATCAATGCAGGCTATTGAGCTCTAAAAGGTGCTCAGGCTTTAATGTGTACTAGGCCCTAAGGTTGTGCCACTTGGTAGTCTCGTGAACCTTTTGAGATCTATAACTTATTAATTTTTTAGTTCACATGCTTTTTCCACATGATAATCTCACATTAACTTTGATTTTCATTGAAAATTCTTGACTTGATATGCTCTATTGATCTAGGTCCATACGCTTGAACACATAACATTAATCTTTAGTAAGGTGCTCAATGTTTAAATTAAGGTCTATGGCTTTAATTTTCAAGGTGGATCTCACTCCATTAGATTAATATTTTTTGAGTGAACATGGGTCATAGATCATGATCTAAGAAGTTGAACGTGATTAGTTCCTACAATTATAAAAAGATTAAGTAAGCCCAAGAATATATATGTTTTAGACCAAAGTCTTATACTAATGTCTTTATTCATATTAAAAAATATGAATAAATATTTAGTTGAAAGTCTTAAGCTAAGTTAAAAAACATATAAAAAGACCCTATGAATAATAAAGTCATAGCAGAAGATTGTAACATAACAAAAAGAACCTTCGAATAATAAAGTCATAACATAAGATATTAGCCTAAGGTTTTATTGTATTAATAAATATAATTAAAAACTTAGGGTAGAAACTTAGGTTAAGTTTATGTTTTGGTAAAAAGGGCCCCTTTAGTCTTAATATTATTCTTGCACTATTGTATGTTGGCCATTTGAGTGAACATAGATCATCGATCATGATTCAAGTAGTCAAATATGATTGGTCTCATCGATCAAGGCTCTTGAATTTTAAAATTTATCTCACACCATCCAATTAACTTGGTTTGATTAGATGCAAGTTATCGATCCTATGAATATGTAAAATGTTTATGTTAGGACTATGAATTATACAAAACTTAGGATAAAGCCTTAAGACTAAGGTCTTATTTATGTTAATAAACATGAATAAGACTTTAAAACTAGGATCTTAGTCTAAGCTTATAACATAACAAAAGGAACCCTTCAAATAATAAAGTCATAACATAATATTTTAGCCTAAGGTTTTATTTTATTAATAAATATAATTGAAACCTTAGGGTAAAATCTCAAGTTAAGTCCATGTCATAAAAATGTGGGGATCCATTTCAATCTTGTACCATTGGATCTTGGTGATCCAATTGAACATGGATCATTGGTCTCAATTCATGGCATCGAGTGAGATTGGTCTCATGAATTAGAATACTTGACTCATTGGGCCCATCTCATACCATTTTATTGAATTTACCTAAGTAAATGCAGGTCATTAATCTTATAAACAAGCACGGTGTTTAAGTTAGGACTCAAAGATATATGGAACTTAGGATAAAGTCTTAGGGTTAAGGTATTGTTTATGTTAATAAACATGAACATGAATTTAAGATTAAGATTTTAGCCTACATTTATAACAAAGGGATAATGATTATAACAAAGTTAGACCATGCTAAGATAAAAGGGAACAAAGGGGGATCAGGACATAAAGGGGTCCAAGCATATAATTTTTAGACTAAGGTTTGGTTTTGTTAAAAAACATGACTAAGCCTTAGTATAAAATTTTAATTAAGTCTATGTAATTTTTAAAGTGTTCTTGTGTAATTTGTTTCTACCAATTTTGAATTTGAATCAAGGAGTATAAGTTAGGGTTTCTTGACTAGGGGTTTTAAGATGATTAAAATGAAATCAATCTTGAATTTCCATAGACCAAAGGGTAATAAAAGGTTAATTTATGATTGGACCATAAAATCCAGGCATAACCTATTCAAGAAGTGTTTCATCAAACTTGCAACTTGAAACATGAAGAGAAAACATTAGCAAACATAGATAAGGTCAAACTAGAGCCATGAACAATAAATCCAACCAATTCAAGGTATGGATGATATTCAAATAAAAATGATGTGAAAACATGTTAATGGCACTTGATCAAGTGAATTTTCAAATTTAAGGTACAAATCTACATAATTTATCACAAGGGTCTCCATTTTTTTAGAAATGGGGGTATGTTGACCTCAATAAATGGTAACTTTTTGGGGAAACATAGCAATATGTTAGAATTTAGAGACTTTAGTTCATGTAAATAACTAGATTAGTTATTCCACTTGATCAATGCCATTATCAAGATCAGTTCATAGTTAAAACAAGTCTTGTACCTATAGAATTAGGATCAAACATCAAAACCTTGCCATGTTATGTGTGTGCTTTGATTCTACTTACTTCTTGCTATGGGATTTAGGGAACTTCTTACATATTTCATTACTTTAACCATTAAAATTAACTTACAACATGTTTGGATATCTATTAAGAACCATGCTTTAGCTCAATGAAGGCTTGGGCATTTCTCTACTACTAGCCAAGCATCCATAGCCCTGATATAAACACCTTTGGATCCACTCAAGGTCTTACTCCAATGATAGACAAGTATCTATAGACCCAATGGAGATTACCAAAATCACCTTTGCTTGTAAAACTTTTTATTTTACTTGTAAAACTTTTTATTTTTGTCATTTTTAGATCATTTTGGCTTTCTAGCAAAGGTTGGGAAATAGGCTAGTTAGGTTTAGGGATTTGGTCAAATATTTGTGTTTCCACTTGGATTTTCATCCTTTGAGGAAATTTCTTAGCTCTCCTCATCCAAGTAGCATAATCAAAATACATTTAGGTTGTGGGTAGCCTAAGAATGAGGTGAATCTCTAGATAAGAATAGCTCCCTTGATGTACCACTTTTGGATCACTAATACATCTATGATTGTAAGGAAAAGAGAGATAAAAATAAAATTAAACTATACTAAATATGGTTATACACAAAATTAATTGGTGACTACTAACTAGCTGCATGTCACACATGAGACCAAGAGATTAACTAGACATACACTTCTCCAATCTGAATCTTCTCACATCAATATTTCATAATGAGTTTGTGATGAATGTTTAGGACATGAGGAATAGACAAGTGGCCTAAAATTTAACTATTGAATAAAATAACTTACTCAACCTTGAAACTTCATTGAACACTTCACATGACCTATAAGAAGAAGCTTTTAAGCTACAAATAGGTGGAAGAATGAGACAACATGCTAATGAAACAATATTCATCACTAATCAAGATCCATAATTCAAGTGAACACACTATAAATAGTTATATAAAAGGTAAAATTAGTTTTATTTATTGATCCATGGTATGAAAATGAGTAGGGCTTCACCAGACTTAGATGGAGAAATTTTTAAAAAGGCTAAAATGGCTAATTCTTATAAAACTAGAGAGAGAGAGAGAGAGAAGAGAAGAGATAAGTCCAAAGGTCACAAGGACACTTTTAAAAATAATAAAATGAGTTAAATTTTCATGAGAAGATAATGTTAAATTGATAATCTAAGGTTATAAGAGATAAGTGGCATCCCAAACTATTTAACTCATGAAATGTGGTGTAGGAATTCTCATTCTACACAAAAAAACTACCTTCATCATTCAACCCTATTGAAACATCAAAAAAATAACTAGGGATAGGTATAATTATTGGAATGAGAGGGAATTTTTTTAGACATGATTCTTCATGCATTGGTTGTAGTCTTAGTCATTGAGATTCCTCCCAAAATGAGTTATCACCATCTACAGTCAAAACAAACTCCTCTTTCACACACCTTGTCCACTTGGCTTCCAAAATGGATTCAGTTTCTCATGTAAATCCATAAAATGGAGTGGATGAAACTTGTAAATACCATTCATGGATTTATGTTGCTTAGGTGCACCTTAAATATGCTTCCACTTGAAGTTTTCACACTTCTCATCATCTTGTTCACTTTGCCAATTTTGACTAGATGAGATGGAGCTACTTGTAGGTACATTTAGGAGTTTTGATGAAGAATGAAATGATTTTATTGAGTTATAATAAGTACTAATTTCACTCCCAAAGTTTATCTTATTTCTTAAAAGTCATTAGAACTTATAAAATGCACAAAATAGTCAAAGAGAGCAATTTTGTACCATGTTCATACAAGTGTGAAACACCTTAAGTGGATGGGGATGGTCATTGGAGAGTCTCATATAGGTTTAAATAATTTACATACCCATTCCATCTTATCTAGATATCCCTCCAACCTTATTTTCTTAGTTAGGTCATTTCCAAGGGATTTTTAGGGTTTTAAGCGCCTTAGGATCTTAAGCTTTGTTCATAGAGATGCAAAATTGGAATTGAAAAAAAATTCCACAAGAATGAAGCTTAAGACTCTTGTTAACATCTCAAAAATTAGTAAATCTCCATGAATATTGTCCAAGGAGATGTGAGCAACTAAAACTCTCCTCAATATCTTGCTTCTCCTAGTCAACCTAACCACTTCTCAACTCAGTCCATTTCAAGTTTCAAACAAATTCTCTTGGGATATGAGAGGTACATGATGGATATTGACACACAAAAGGGAAATGGCCAATATTTTCCTAGTCATATCATTCATAATGTGAAAAATTCATTGGAGTTAGTTAAGAGAGAGTGGGCACCTATTGAGAGAGCAAATTGGTAAAGGCTCACAAGTGAGATGCTAGATGTGAGTGGCCTTGTTTCATCCTTAGAGGGTAAGATAAGAATTCATAAAAAGTAGCCTCACCAAATATATCAGCCCCTATATCAAATTCCCAAAGATTTATATCAGTCTTAAGTGATTCTTACTCATGAATCCAATCAAGCTTATCAAATTCATCTTTTTCTCAATCAATTGGAAGAGAGAGTTAGAAAGACAAACCTTATTTTTGAAGAAAATATTGATAGGTAGATTGAGTTAGCAAATAATAAGATGCATCAATCCATATCATCAGTAAAGGAAGTGGAATATAATCCCTCATTTCCCTCTCTCATTCCATCCCCACCTCAAGAAGAGACTTATAGATATGAAATCCTGAGTTGGAGACAAGATGGAGAATCCAAGCCTACGGAGATCCCAAGTTTCTTGAACACTTCATCCACTCCTCAAATTTATTTACCACCTCAAGAAGAGAATCTGAATCCTAAACACCCTAAACTAGAATAATATAATGGAATCATGGGGAAATAAAGGGGATAAACACCTAGATAAAGAGTGTGAAGTTGAGAAATAACTTGATCCTATGAAAGCCGCTCCCACCCTTCCTCAAGAGACCTCTTATTTTAAAAATAGTCCCTCTGGTACTAATTATCCTCATGATTATGCCTATCAACTTTAAGAGAGAATTTTATAAGATAACTTAGCCAAGATAATTAAGGAGTTAGAGTTGAAAATGAAATTATTTAGTCAAGGGGTGATGGAAGGCTTAGATCTAAAAGAAGATCCTATGATTATATAAAACTCATGTAACCTTCTTGAAGAGAGTACTCAAGCTAAATAATATTTTAATGAAGATATTGTCAAATGGAAGGAATAAAACCAAGCTATTTTATCCCAAGATCTACCTCCCCTTCCTTAAGAACTCCCCAAAGGATCCCATATAATTCATTCTCAATTTGATGTTGAGTTCAATGTGCCACCTCCACCAACTAGTTCATCTTATCCTCACCTCTTCACCATTTTCATTGATAGAACTATGGTATGGGAACCTAAAGATGAGAATTTAGTTGAGAAGAATTCAAAACTTTTTCTTGAAGAAAACATAGCTCCTTGGTAGCCTCATTGGGCTAAGTCACCTAATTATAAGATGCCTAGTCTTGGCATCACCAATAAGGAGAAGGAAATTGAGGATCTTAAAACCCTTGAGAGCCAATATTAGATTATAATAGTTGATATACAACCTGAGATTCCTCAATATTTTCCAAATTTTGAAGAAGAATTGAGTCCTTGTGTTAAGTCTTCTTTTTGTGTTGATAATACAAAATGCCTTCCTTGTGTCAAAGAAGAAATATTGGATGAATTCCTTTTGGATTTTAAAGAAGAGGATGAAATATCTTCTCTTTTTGTTACCCTTCATGATGCTAATGAAAGATAAGATAAGGACTTGTGGCAGAAATTTGTAAGCATTTGCAATAAGTTTGAGTCTCTCAAAGGGTCTACAACTTCCTTAGAGCTGATTTCAAGTGATGGTAAGCAATATAACATTCTTAAAAATGTCATAGAAGAGCTAGAGTAAAGTTCACCTCATCCTCTAAAGGTCAAAACAAGCTTCTATTGGCCTTAATATTCTAAGGAACAAGAACTACTCTTAAAATTATGCATATAAAGAAGATATAAGTTGATCATGAGATAAAGAGTGGGAAAAGTATGAGGTATGTATACAAGGCCAAGAGGAATAAATTTACAATGAAGACCTATTTGAAGATGGTATACTTGAGATCATAATAAGTGAAGTGCCAAGAAATAGGTCTGATATATCAAATACTCAATCTAAAGAGAAACTTACTTGGCACTATGATTCATCTCATGAATAAGGAGATTCAAAAAACTTTCCTTTTGATCCTAGAAAAGAAGTATGCTTAGTTTTTAGTTATGAATAGTTTTTTATTTTCTATTATTCCTAAGTTCTTTGAGCACATGTGTGTCTTGTTAGTGTGTTTACTTTACTTTGTGTGTGTCCTTTGTTTTATGTGGTTGAAGTAATTAGTTGTCTTATCTTGGTCAAATCCTTGTTTTCAAGTGTCATGTTTTCTTGTTTTTTTTTAGACTTCAGATGACTCCCTAAGCCTATGGAAAGGATAAGGCTATTGATCTTTAAATAACATGTATATTACCCTTATGAGTCACCAATATGTTAACCAAATTTGACCTTATAGGTCAAATTAGGATCCCTATAGGTAAAAAATTGATCTTTAGATTTTTTGGGGGTCTATTATTATGTCATTGGGTGTATTATAAGTCTTTTGATGTCATTCCATGTCATATTAGCCTTGGTCATTAGTCATTTTAATCCTTATGTTTTTTAGAGTCATTTTGGGGGTCAATATAAAGTATTAAATGAGTTTTATAGCCTCATTTTGAAATTTTAAGGTTTAAAAAGGTTATCTCACGTCCCATGTGTCTTAAGAAGTCTTAAGTAACTATTTCTAACTGAAAAGTGGTAGGTTTTGTAGAAGAAAGAGTAGTTTTCTTAGAAAAAGGAGGATTTTGGCACTTGTATGACCCATAAGGGAGTGTGAAAAATGGGATAAGGTTTTGAGATGACTATTTAGCTTCTTTAGACTCATTTAAATGCTTTATATACTTTAAAAGTGCCAAATTTGAGCTAAAACTATTTTTTACTTTCTTTGACTTTTTAGACACATAAAACCAGTTAATAAGTTTGTGCTTGGTATGGCTAGTATGGGAGGTTTTAGGTAAAATAATCTTAGAGTTATATTATAAACTTAGTCCACTTCCATTTTATGTTTTGTTTCTGAATAATGGTGGCTTGTACTTTATAAAATATTCTTAAGAAGTTAGCCTATCTAATTTACTTGTAAATCTATACACCTTATAGGTTTTGATTTGGTTTAGAAAATTATGTAAAATACAATTGATGAGTTTGATTATAGAGGTATTTTACTATGCTATCACAATTTTCACATCCTTTTTTTCAATTTTGGAGTTTATTTTATGAGCTAATCATCTTAGGTTTGTAGATTAATCTCATTTGGGATGATAGGCATGTTTTCACCATTTTCAAGATCTTCATGCTATGATAATGGTTTTTTAAGGTGATGATAATTTATTTAAAATGTTTCCAATGTACCTTTTAACCCTTTTAATTCTAAATATAATTCTCCAAACAATGTTCCATGACACTATAGTGATAATAATCATGCAGTCAGTTTAATCTATGACTTTTATACATAGTCAGCTAGGTGAGCTATAAAAGGTTATAAATCATGTACATGGAGTAATATATAGTTTTAAAATGTTTATATATCTCTTTTATAAATATAAAATTAACTAAGATTCCCCAAATTTCACTAGGAATAATAAACTATTGCAATCATGTGCACTAGTTACACACAATCACCATTGGCATGCCACTGCAGGTTCCTATAGAAGGTTTCAAACATTGAAGTGAGGTGTGTAATATTTAATAAATATATTTGATATAATAATATATAATTTGGGCCTTTGGAAGACTTAGAGTTGATCATAGGCATGCATGTCTTTCTCACTACCTATAATTCTACACTTGCTGCTTGTACATGAAAGTATCCACCTACAGGTGGAATCATAGAGATATAAAGATATATATTTGGATAGGTTAGAACATGATTGAACCATTAATTTAAGTCTTGATATGTTAAAAATTATTATGGAAACTATTTTGGATCATTAGTTAAGCAAATAATCTTTATAGTTATGAGCAAAGCTAATGACTATGTATTCAGGAAATAAGGCCCTTAAAGATGAAAATAGAGATCCAGGCCCTTTTTTGAGGTTTCTCATACAAGGTTTAATTGAGTTAAAATACCTCAAAATACATTAATTTTCAATATCCCACATTTTTATCTTTATTTTAAAAATAAGAGAGGTTTTTGAGTTAAAGAGATTGGTTTTCAAGAGGTCTCAAGTTGCCTTTTGAACACTAAAATCCATAATGTTATCTACAATAAGATGAGTCAATAATAGTTTTTAGGCCTAATGAGTGGATTTGATGCTTAAGGATAGGTTAAAATGTATTTTTCACTAAGTAACACAAAATTTGGAAAGATAAGCATCAAGGCATGCATGAAAGAGTATTTTGCATTCACTAAGGAAGAGACAGTCCATACAAATGGCTTAGGCATATTCACCTATAGCTAGCATAAGGTTCAAGTTTAAGAAGGTATTTATTTCTTGAAATGTATGAGTATTAGGGTATGTTTTATGGTTTTAAAATTAATTTTAATATTACTCAAAGGTTTCAAGTGTCTTAATAAGCAAATATGATGATGTTTCAAGCTCATAAACACCAACAGTCTATTCACCTACAACCAAGGGTCAAACTCCCACACCATCCATAGTAGGAGTGTGACCATAGAGGTATAAACTTTAGTTTATGGAATTTTAATTAAATTTTTTTTATTGGTTTCCTAATGAATATATATCATAATTTTTAGGGTTAAAAAACACCTATAGGACCTTACATAGTCAACTGTAAGTGACTGGAAGCAGACAATAAACTGAGACAAGGTATCTAAGTGATGGTTTAGGATAGGCCTGGTGAAAAAATGAGTCCTAAAAAATACCAAATTACCATAAATGACTCTAAGGAGGTTTTATACATTGTATCAAGTCTAAACTAAGCAAGCATGCACCTACAAGAATCATACTTTGGTCAAAAGGCAGGGTAACAAAGTTAGCTACCTATGCCTGGTCTTGAGAGCAATTCAACCCCCAAAGTGTGAGATGAGAAAGAGTATAGATGAAATAAGTATTGGAATATTTTAGGAAATATTATACATTTTTTTAAGGCTTAATACATAAATACACACCTACAAGTTCCACACTAAGATAAAAACACAATTAAGGCATGAAACTCAATCTTTAGAGTTCAAGGTATATAAAAAGATACATGAAATTATAGAATCATTAATGGATTGGAAATACATAAATAATGATTAGATAATTTTAAATAGGTTATTATTATATTAAAATCATGCAGAGAGGGATCCCTAATGTTTCAACATACAACCTATATCCCAAACCCTATAGATAGTCAACTACTCCATAGGTCTTTCTTAAGATTTAATACATTTGAGGGGTGTAGAATCCTGATCAAAGAATAAAATTTTGTTTAGAGAATGTTAATATATTGGATAATATCCTATAATAATCACCATTTTATGAGAAAATAGAGGAGTACACTCTATTTTATCTTAGATAGAGGGCATTCCATTTGTGCATAAACCCTACAATTTTAGAAAGTAGGCATGAAAGGTGGACCAAAAGTTTATTAGACCTTAAAATTAGGTGTGGGAAGTTGAATGAAATAAAAAAGAATATAAAATACCAAGAACAAAAATATGAAACTCAATAACGTGGCCTAGACCACAAGGGTTATAGTCAAGCCTATCAAACATGGTTAAAATTAGAGCCCAAATGAAAGGTCAATTCAAATTACAACATTGGTAGAGAATTACAGTGTATTAGAGATTGTTTATGAGGTCATGATAGATATTTTCAATCCTTCAACTTGTAGATAAAACACAAAGTATCCATTTTGGGCTTAGAGATAACTTAGACTATACAAAATGGAGAAGCATGCTCAATATGGGAGGTTTAGTTATTCACATATCCTTGGAAACTATGAATGGAGATATAAGAATTTTGGAGATGTTAAAATGTGACATGAGATTTACTCTTGTGGATTTTTTTTAAAATTACAATGTTGCATCTCTATGAACAAAGCTTAAGAGCTTAAGGCACTTAAAAGCCTACAAAGGCCCTTGGAAATGACCTGATTAAGAAAACAAGGTTGGAGGGATATCAAAATAAGACAGAATGGGAATGTAAATATTTAAACCTATATGAGACTCTCAAATGAACATCCCCATCCACTTGAGGTGTTTCATACCTATACAAATAGGGTACACAATTACTCTCTTTGACTATTTTATACATTATGCAGGTTCTAAAGACTTTCAAAAAATGATATCAAATTTGGGAGTGATCTTAGGACATATTATAACTCAATATGGTCATTTAATGCTGAATAAAAACTCCTAAATGTGCCTACAAGAAACTCCATCTTAGCTAATCAAAACTGGCAAAGTGAGCAAGATGGTGAAAAGTGTGGAAACTTCAAGTGGAAGCATATTTAAGGTAAAATTGAGAAACATAAAGCTATAAATGGTCTTAAAAAGTGTCATCCACTCCCTTTTATGGATTTTCATAAGAAACTAAAGCCATTTATGAAGCCAAGTGTACAAGGTGTGTGAAAGAGGAGTTTTTTATGACTGTAGATGATGATAACTCATTTTAAGAGAAATCCTAATGATTAGGACTAAAAACAATGCATGGAGAAGCATGTCTATAACCTTTCTATCTCATTAAAATCATTATACCTATCCCTAGTTAATTTTTGGATGTTCTAATAGGGGTGAATGATGAAGGCAATTTTCTTGTGTATAATGAGAACTCCTATGCCACATTTCATGAGTTTCATAGTTTGGGATGCCACTTGTATCTTATGACTTACATGATTAGTTTAACATTATATTTACATGCACATATAACTCATTTTATCAATTTTACAAGTGTCCTTTTGACCTTTGTACTTCTCTCTTTTCTTCTCTCTCTTAAGTTCTATAAAAACTAATCATTTTGGCCTTTGTAAAATATGATCCACCTGAGTATTATGAAGCCCTTCTCATTTACATACCATGGATCAATAAATACAACTAATTTTACCTTTTTTATTACTATTAATAGTGTGTTTACTTAAATTATTGATCTTACTTAGTGATGACTATTGTGTCCTTAGCATGTTGTGTCATTCTCCCACATATTTGTAGCTTGAAAGCTTCTTCTTAAAGGTCATGTGAAGTGTTCAATGAAGTGTTAAGGTTGAGTGAGTTAGTATATTTAATAGTTTCATTTTAATCCTCTTGTCTAGTTCTCCTAGTCTAAACATTCATCACAAACTCATAATGAAATATTGATGTGAGAAGATTTAGATTGGAGAAATGTATGTCTATTTAGTCTCTTAGTTTCATATGTGACATGTAGCTGGTTGGTAGTCATCAATGAATTTGGTGTATCACCACTTTTAGGATAGTTTTCTTTCAATTTTCTCTCCCTTTTCCTTTCAAGCATAGGCATAGTAGTGATCTAAAAGTGGTACATCAAGGGAGATATCCCTATCTAGAGATTCACTTCATTCTTAGGCTACCCATAACTTAGAGGTGTTTCAATTGTGCCACTTGGATGAGGAGAGTTGAGACATCTCCTTAAAGGGTGAAAATCCAAGTGAAAATAATTTGATCTTTAGTAAATCACCTATGGTTACAACCTTTGTGCTAGACAAGTATGTTTTTAAAGTGTAAGCATGATTATGTATTAATAATTCAACCTTTCATCCCATATGTGCAATCCTTTTTAAAACCAAGTTTATATCAAGAAAATGTTTAGGATTTTATTAAATAATAAACTTATCCATTAGTTATTACAAGTTTATCTAAAATATAACATTAATCTCATATTTCAAAATCATGGTCAATATATATTTAAGATTCATACTTGTATTTTTGAACTATGGAGTTCTTGAGTATTTAAGTGAAATTTGAGTTAAAGGTTATCCATAATGACTTATTAAGAGCAAAGAACAAAGTGAAAAAGGAAAAAACACAAACATAATGCAAAAAAGTGGAAATCTAAGGAAAATAAAATAAATATATACAAACTTATTTACAAATAAGGGACAAGAAGGAAAGAACATAAAGAAACTAATCTAGCCTACTTACATTAAATCCAACTATCCTTACAATTTACTCCATGGAGACCCTAGGGGGAGTAGCAAAAAATTAGTGCTTAAGGTACTACCCATTGGTGGACGGTGTGATCTCTACTCCTTGTAGGTATTTCAACTTAAAGGTGTTGTCTAAAAGTATATCAACAATTTTGTAGGGACATAGACACAAAGAAGTAAAATTCCCATGTTTACCTTTAGGCTCAGATGCCTTGTCCTAAATAAGAACTAAGTCTCCTTTCTTGAATAACTTTATCTTTGATCACTTATCAAATCAACTTTTCACTATGGTTTGGTACCTACTAAAATTAGCAAAATCCTCTTCTCATGCATCTTCCATCTAAATAATGCCAATCAACCTTGAGCTTACCAAATCTTGATCCTCATCCATGTATTCCTACATGAATATATATGTTATTAACTTGAGGGTGATGGGAAAGATGGGATCTTTGCCATATGTCAAAAAAATAGAGATTTCTTGAGAGCCTACTTGATTCTAATTTTATCTTTCCAAACGTCATACTTAAGTAGTTTATGCCATGTCTTATCTTTGTCTACTATAGACTTTTTTATTGCCTTCATCAAGATCTTATTAGTTGATTTAGACAATCCATTACCTTGAGGATAATGGTTGGATGCAAAATTGAGAATGATGTTATTATCATAGGCCTATTATATCATCTCTATAGATATAAAATTAGATATATTATCACAAACTAGAGATACAGGTGTCTCAAATTTGGTGCATATGTTTTCTTCTAAAAAAGTGATCACTTATTCAATCTTGTACTATTTAGTTACCACTGCCTTAGTCCATCTAGTGTAGTAGTCAATAGTAGTTAAAAAATATTTATGACCTAATGAATTGGGGTTGATTACCCCCATGAAAGCTAGTCCCCACTAATTTTTTTTTTATCTACCATAACTAGCTTTAGTGGCATGACTACCTTAGGCTCTTTTTTGTTGAAGAATTGAAATGAATGGCATTGTCTTACATGCTTATGGGTATCATTGAAGATTATGGGCTAATAGTAACTAGATCTATGTACTTTATGAGATATTTTCCTTCTAGATGGATTTCCACTTCCTAGTTTCTCATGAGAAGTGTTCATGATATCAATTGCTTCTTTCTTGGAGACACATCTCAGATAAATACCCTCAAAGTTTTTCCTATATAATATTCCATATTTAATTAGGTAGTGGGATTCATTGAGTCTTAGGGCTCTTATTTTTTCCCTATTCAATCCTATAGGATAAGTATCATTGATCACTAGATGGATAATAGGATTATACTGATCATTGGACTAGAAATTTTGTTACTCAACCTACATGACAATTATTTTGGGATTAGTATTAGAAATCAATTGAATTAGATATTGACACCTTACCAATTTTTTAGTCTTAATTTCAATATCATACTCTTAAATAATAGTCATCCACTTACCTCTCCTTTCTCTTAGATCATTCTGACTTAGCATGAGCTTAGTGGTAGGGTCTGGTAAGATTGCTGCACCTTATTCCTAAGAATGTAGTGCCTAAATTTATTCACTACCTTAACTAATGCACATGTTTTATTATCAATTAAAGAATAATTTAACTCAAAATTATTAAAGTTTATGCTCATTAAAGCAATTGGATGATCACATCCATCAATTTTTTGAGTTAAAACTATAGTAATAATATGATCAGAAGTAAAGGAATAAAGGTAACATTATTTGGAGAAGTCTGGACTTATCAAGACTAGATCATGTCCAATTACCACCTTGATGTTATTAAAATACTTATTGGTTTATTTGTTCCAAGTGAGTTTGACATCTTTCTTTAGCATATCATTCAATGGCTTGACAGTTTTTGCAAAGACAAAAATAAACTTTCTTAAAAAAATTATTTTTCCAAATAATAACTTCAATTTTTTCCTATTATTAGGAGGCTCTATTTTTGATATAGCATATACTCTATCTAGGTCTATAGATATTTACTCCTTAGTGATAACATATCTTAACAATTTTCCCTAAGTAACATAGAAAATACTTTTCTTTGGGTTGAGATAAATCCCATACCTTCTATACCTTTCAAATACCTAATGTAAATGCATGATGTGGTCCTCCCTATTCTTAGAAAAGATAGTCAGATCATCCATGTATATAATAATTCATTTATCTACCAAACCTCAAAAATAATGATCCATGGCCCTTTGGAATGTTACCCCTACATTGATCAACCCAAATGGCATTATTTTGTAGGTGAACATGCCCCACTTGGTAGTAAAAGTAGTTTTCATCCTATCTTTTTGATTCACCAACATTTGGTTGTACCCTAAAAATACATCAAGAAAGGACATCATGATAGAACCAAAAATGATTTGTATTACTTGGTCACGATAAGGTAGGGGGTAATTATCTTTCTCAGATGCTCTATTTAGGTTTCTAAAATCAATGCATAGCTTGATTTCACCACTCTTCTTTCAAACTAGGGCTAAATTAGAAACCCAAGTGGCATGTCTAATGGAAAATACAATCTTATAATCTAAGATATTCTTGACCTCTTTTTATATTAGTGGTTCTAAGACTAGGTTGATAGGCCTCTATATTTGTTTGAAAGGTTTTCAATTTTATTTTAAAGGTACAGTGTGAATTATGACTTTGGATAAAAAATCTTTTGGTCATCATAGGACCATGATGTGATATCTTTATATTTGGTCAACATTTTTGTCTCTTTTATTTTCTAGACGTGTGTATGCTATATCAATATTAACTAGCTAAGGTTGACCTTGAAATCCAAGGTCAATTTCATTGTAATCCTTCCCACTTACTTTTGGAATCTTAGTAGCCTCAATTAGTTTATTAGATTCAAAGAGTCTCTCCAAGGCTATCATGATTTTGGGGATCTTATTGTCATTCAATTAGATGACTTTTTCTTTAGTTTTTTTTCAATAACTTCATTATTAAGGAGACTAGAGTTTTACTCAATTTTTCTCCTCGTTTCTTAGTTTATGAAAGTATAAGTAAAACTGAAAGAGAGGGGTGTGTAAGAGTACCTCATTGAAAATGCATGTGCATTGATCTAGATGAAGTGGGAACTCTTCTTTGGCTAGGGAAGAATACATGTAGATAATAAAACACTAAAATAAACTTGTTAATTAGACAATAAGATGAGGGGATTACCTAGCATTGCTAGATCTAAGAAAGTAATAGCTTGTTATGATGGCTATCAATCCCCTTTTTGATAAAAGGTTTAGTATAAATAAAAGAAGGAAAAGTTTCAAAACATAAAATTAATAAATCTCACAAAATAAATACTTTTAAATGAAATGCATAAATTAATGTGTTAACATTAAGGTAAATGCTAATTATTAAAAAGAGATGTTTAGGTCAGGTCAGGTCTAGTCTATGATAGAAAGTAGGAAATAGAGTTTGGTCAAAGGTTAGGGCAATAGGTAAAAATTTACTAGTTTGGGTTACACAGTGAACCAATGGTGGTCAGGGTGATTGGTGATGGCTAGCCTGACTAGTGACGATTGGGTGACTAATGGTAGTTGTTGTAACTGGTAATAGTTATAAGAACTAATGATAGTTACCTATGTGTTTTAGTAGGATATTGAAGTAGAGTTGAGAGGGAAATGGTGGATGGGTCAAAGTCCATCAGGTCTAGTAAATCCCTGAATGTGGATCTAGTGAGTAGTTGAGAGCTAGAAGATTAGTGTAATGATATTTTGGTCAAGGTAAGAAATGAAGAAAAATAATAAAATGAATTTAAAATAAATAGAAATTACCTATTATCAGTGAGATAAAGAGATGGTAAAAAATACTTAGAGGAATTCCACTAGTGTAATAGTACTCCAACTTTTGAGAATGGTTTGTACAACATTTTGGTAAGGGTGAATACCTACAAGAAGATTTTGATAGCATATACTTACAAATTTTTGGATCTCCATCTCCTTCTTATAGCTCTATATTTATAAGAAGAAGTTGCCAAATAGGGTGGATAAGTTCTTAAATGAGTAAGGGATAAAGATGCTAAGTTGGGTACTACAAAGCTAATTTATATCACCAAACAAAAAGTTGCTAAATTAAGTGTGAAGTTAATCTCACACTCAATCTAAAAATTACTTTGATACAAGTTAGGGAACCTAATTGTCAATGGCTAGGCTTAACCATTGATGCTTAGGCTTAATCATTGACTGATAGACTAATAATTGATGGTTACCCTAATTGTTAGTGGTCTAGGTTTGAGAGGAAAATAGGTGAAAAGTGGTAAAAAATAAGTAGGTTAAAATGGTTAAGTTAGTAAGTTAAAAAGTGGGCTAGGTTAATTACGTGGTTAACTAGATCCAATGTTAGGTAAGGGTCTAAGGGTGTTTCAACATCAAAAACATGATAGTTTTTGAGTGTCTACATTTTCCCCCTATTTGTTATATAATTTTGGGTTAATAAGCTACAAAACAAAAATAGTGTAGGTTACTAGTCAAGGGTGAAGGATGATGGCCGAGCTGACTCCAGATGCACTAGGTAAGAGGATGCTACCTATATAGTTTCATGGATGTAATATCCAAAAATAAATTTAGGCTAAATATAGTTCTTGAATGGTTCATGGACGGGTTGTAGAGAATAGGTGTGCTCTAAGGGTAAGGTAGTGATACTCAACTAGGTTGCCCCAATTAAAGAATCACATGGTTTGGTTTGGTTGAAGGTTTATAGAGAAGGGTCATTTCCAAAAGGTTTGATTGCCCTAGGTATGGGAGGAGGTAGTCCCCCTCAAATTAGGAGTCAATGAAGTAAAGTAGAATCAGGTTGGGGTTTGATAAATGGTAAATGGGTAGTTACAAGGTGAGTGATAAAAAAGGTGTGGGTATTTGAGATGTAAAAATGTGCATAAAATACAACTAAGTGTGATAGCCAAGATTGCATAAAGACTAATATTTCCATATTGGTAATAATAAGGTCAAGTTCTAGGATAAATGATAAGGTAATTGGTCCCCAACATTAGTCATAACTGATCAAGTTAGTCTTATCAAGTCTCCTAGATAGGGTCAATTTTACTTAGGTATCTAGGGTAAGAAGTACTCTTAATAAAAACACAAATGGTCTAGTTGTGCATAAGGTGGTGAAATTTAAATGTGCACCATGGAAAAATTGGTTTATATGGTCAAAATGACCAAGGCAAGGTCATCACAAACTATGTGATAGGTTGGGTCAAAATGGGCCAACATCGAGGTGGATGTGGTCCAATGGGTTGGCAATTTAGTGGATAAGGGTAATCTCCAAAATTTAAGGGAGAAGGTGACTACCAAGCAGGTTGGTGGAGAAGGGTAAACTCTATAGTTTGAGGGAGAGGGTGACTCCCAAATAGGGTGGTGGATGTCCAAATGGGTTTCCCCACTTGGGTGTACCACTTGGTTTGGTTTACGTTGAAAGGGTTAAAAAAGTTGATAAAATAAGTAAAGTTGGATTTGATAAGTTAGGTTGAGTGGATAAGGTTTGTTGATAGTTGGGTAAGGTCAGCTGATAAGGGTTGGGTAGATAGGTGTTTTATATGGTAGGTAAGGTTTAATAAGTTTGATTTTTAGGTAAGGGTTTGATTTGGTAAGGTTAATTAAATAAGGTTGGTTAGGTTGATAGATTAGGTTCATTAGCATGGTGGTGAGGGTGGGTGACCCAATGGTTGATGAGATTGGATAGGTTAAAGTTGATATTCGTAAATATTGTTAAGTTGGTGTTGATGGGTTATTGATTATGTATGATGATGGTAAAAGGGTTGGCCAAGGTAGGAGAAGGGTAATATCCCAAAAGGGTAGGGTTGGCTTGGTCAAGTTGAAGGTTTGTGAGGGAAGGTAATCCCTAATAGTTTGGTGGTTAGGGTAAGTGGGTGGTTTTAATGGCTTAAAAGGAGGAAGAGATATCTCCCTAGGTTAATTTTATTAGGTAAGGGATGGCCAAACTAACTCTAGATGCACTAGGCAAGTGGATGCTACCTACATAGTCCCATAGATGGTAGATACAACGTGAACTTTAGGATAGATGTAGTTATTTTAATTCAATGTTTTATGGGTTTGATTTGAGGAAGATGTGGTGATTAGATATAAGTAACCTCTAAAGGGTAGGTTTGGTTTAGTTTTGGTTGGCTAGGATTATGGAGAAAGGTAACCTCCACGGTTTAGGGAGAAAGTGACTCCCAAAGGTAAAAGGTTGAGCTACTTCATTGGTTGGTTAGTTTGATATGTTAACTTGATTGGATGGGTTGGGTGAATATGATTGGTAGTTTCTAATTTGGATGGTATTTATTGATTTGTTTAGATAAGGTAAATAAGGTTAGTTTTATAGGTTTGATGGGTTAAATTTGGTTTGGGTTGTTTTGTTGATTAGGTGATGATTTGGTTTCAATGACTCAAAAGGAGAAGACATGTCTTCCCAAGTGATCATGAAAGTATAAGGGGGAGGCTAAATGATCCAACTGACAAAGACCATGATGGTAAGATGGGTGGGTTCATGAACATAGAAACCCTTGTCATGCTTTTGTTTTGTTGTTATTTGAATGGTTAAAAAAGTTAACTTGATCACATGGTGTCAAGTAAGCTCAATATCCCTTGATTTATAAAGGACAAAAGGGGAAATGGATGGTAGGTAGTGGGTGATAGGTATGGTAACCTTCTATGGGTGACCTAGGAACCATGATAGACAAGTCCATGCCATATTCTAGGTGTATATTGATCGATGCAGGAAGTCTATTGATGAAAATTGATTGTAGTTTTCTTAGGATAGTTTATTTTTAAAATTTAAAATTTAGGGTCTTATATTTATTATTTTGCTATGTTGGTGAAGTTGATCAATGTGGGAAGACTTAGATGATTGCTTTGACACATTTTACTTAGTCATCCTTTGAGGGAGTGGTTTAAGTTTTGGTTTGTTTATATTTGATATATATCCTTCAAGGGAGCAGTCTATTTTATGTTTAAGCACTTTTGATTATTTTTGAGCAGTTATCCTTCAAGGGAGCAGTCTACATACTAAAGATGTTGACCCAAGTGATTTTGTGGTAACCCAAATTTTCATATTCTTAATTATACATGGACTGTCTATATAGGCCTAAGGTTTTCCTTTATGAAGGCAAAGCCATGGCATGAGAAGGTTGATGATGGGTGAAAGAGGTACCTTTAAGTGACAATGACCATGGGATTCCATCTAATTAGAGATAAAAAGTATCCATGAGGATCATGCCATGGGTAGAGCCATCGTATCCATGCTTAGGATTAGGAAAATTTTGTGATGATAATCACATGATCCTATTTTAATCAATTTTCTGTAAAGATAAGGAGATGAAGGTGATTGAAAATAAGGGATGAGCTAGAGATAGACATAAAATGACAAGGAACTTGGTTTAATTAATGAATAGATGTGCATGCCAATCATTTAAGAGGTTCAAGATTAATATGCCTCAAATCCATGCTTTCATGGATGGATGATGTCAATCGAAAGAGTATATGTCATTGAGTGACTTTGCAACTCTTGGGTAGATGGGGAAAAGGTATGGGTTGACAAAAAGGTGAGGTTGGTTGGGTGACAGTTGATGGAAGAAGATAAAAAAAATAACTATGTAAAAGGTAGTCAAGAATGGCTAAGGTTAAGGTTATTTGGTTGGTTGGTTGGTGGGTTGAGAAGGGTAATCTCCAATGGATAGGTTGGCAGAGAAGGGTAATCTCCAAATAGGTTTGGTTGGGAGGGATAAGGTAATTCTCTAGTAATTTTTGTTGGGTGAAGGAGAAAGGTAATCCCCAAGGGTTCAAGGTTAGCTGGTTGATATGTTTATTTGGTTGGTTTGGGTTAAGTGGGTTTGATTTCTTGGGTAGAGTTAATATGGTGGGTTCTGTTGATAAATGGTCAAAGCCTTATGGAGGGAAAATTCCCCCAGTTTAATTTTATGCATGGATGGTCAGAAGAGGGGAAAATGATCCTAAGGTTAGGTGATGGTTATTAAGAAGGTTTTAAGAGGGGTAAAGATGACTTCACCAACTTCCCCAAGGGTTTTTAGTTGTTAGTGGTTAGTAGGTCAAGTTCATAAGTGGAAATTTTGATGGGATTTCCTCTAGTGCACCAAGCCTAGGAAAAGGCAGTTGGGTTTGATTAAGGTAGGATAAGGTAGGCTTGATAGGTTTTATTGGTAAGTTTTTGTTTGGGTTGTTAGGTAGGTTGGTTATGGTAGAGTGGAAAGGTAGGTTGAATATGGTTGATTGGTGAGGTGCAGAGGTTGGTTTGACTAGTTGAGAGAGGTAAGATAAACGGTTGAGTTAGTGTGTTAGTTGGGTTGGTTTGATTATTTGGTTTGGTAGACAAGGTAAGGTTGGGCTAATGGTATGTTTGGTTTGGTTGATGGTCATAAAGGCTTGGTTAATAGGTTTTACATAGTTGGTAATTGGAAAAATTAGGTTGATTAGTTCTACATGGTTGAGTGGAAAAGGTTGGTTGGTTGATTCCACATGGGTAAGGGGAAAGAATTAGTTGGTTGGTTCCTTGAATTTAGTTTCTAAGGAAATTTGACAAGGTTATAATTGGTTGACAAGTGGTTCAATTGAGGGTTGGACCATGGTTTCCTAAACAATGAGTGAAGGAAGAGGTTTAATGATTAATTATTTGATGATATTTAAGCCTAAGTTGGAAGGAACATGGAGAATTTACTTTGAAACCTCCTTGTGATCGATAAGGTTTTGGATGAGCCTCTTAAAAGAGCCACATCTATATATTCCATGTCTATTTGTGTGATGATAGGCATAAAATTCATTCTCTATAAACCAAATAGGATTTGGAAGAGAATTATAGATAGGTTTTATTAGAGGGAGATCAATGATGGTAGTCTCTAAGAATTTATCAAGGATTGAAGCATACAATCCCCCCAGTGGGGTGTATTACCTAGGAAGAGGGTGCACCAATGGTTCTTGAGTTGATGAACTAGATGGTTGGTTTGATGGATTTGATGGGTTTGATAGGTTAGGTAGGTTTGGTGGGTAGTTATTGATTGGTTTTGATAAGGTTGATAATGGTGAAAAGGTGGATAAAGTTGATATGGTGGTAATTTGACTAAGTTAGATTGATCAGGTAAGTTTGGTTGATAGTTGGGTAGGATTGGTTGATAAGACTTGGGTTGATAGTTATTGGGTTGATTTGATAAAATTGGTTGGTTCAAAAGATTTGATTGGTAGTTAACTATTTGATTTGGTAAAGTTGGTTGAATAGGTGGATTTGATGGGTTGGGTGAGATTGATAAGATTGTTTGATTGGGTAAAGTGGGTAAGGTAGGTTGATGGTGGTTGGTTAATAGATTGATAGGTTTGTTGATTGATTTGTTTGGTTAAGGTTGGTAAAGTTGGTTGGGTTGATAAAGTGGGTTGAGGTAATTGACATTATGGAAGGGGTAAATGGCCCAAGTTTTGACAAGATTAGGGTGATGGATGTGGTAGATGTTGATAGGTTATTAGATAGGTAAGATAATGGTTAAAGGGTTGTTGATAGCTTGTTGGTTGGTTAAAGTTTAAATTTGATTGGTTATAGTTATAGGTTGATTGGTCATAGGTACCAAAAATAGACAACTCTACTTTGCTTATCTGATCCATTAACATCATAACCAGTTCAAGTGGTAGTCAATATTTTGGGGGTTGATTGTGGTTGAAGTTTGATGGGTGAAAGGTAGATTTGGGTTGATGGTAGGTAAGGTAAGGATCATAACTAGCTTTAGATTTTAGGTAATGCTTGGATGCAAGAGGGTTGTAGTATGAGATTATAGCAAAGATAAGATCTCTAGAAAAGGTTATAGAAGGGTTCTCAATTCAAAAAATGTAATGGGGATGAGGTTAAAATGGTGGAAGGTTGATGGTGTAAGGTCAATTCCTCATAACTCAAAAAAAGAGAAAACAAGAAAAAAATTCCAAAAACAATGCATACATTAAGTGCATTATCTCTTAGGATAAATTTTATCTTGTGTTAGCTTATTCCTTAGTTAAAAATGTGAGGGGTATGGGTTATCAATTATATTAATAGATATGAAAGATAATGATGGTTTTAAGTAAGGTTTAGGTGCTCAAGAGAATTTATACTAGACTGGGTATGTGGCCTGGTACTAGGGGCTTGCTCCCCGCACTTCATGATCCTGAAGCTGGGACAAGTTACTTAGCCAAGATATATCATTTGTCTAGGGATTATACTCAACCAAAGTACTGAGTAGGATCTCCCCTTTATAATGACCTCCAAGTGGGATTACTAGGTAGGGTAAGGTTTACTATTGGGTGGTGAAATCCTAGTCAGGCCTTGTCTTAGGTATGTTATGGTGTGTTGGTTATGAAAGTGGTTTAGGTTTTGTGTGTGATAAGAAAGTCAATCTATGATAGATTACTTGCCTTTTAATTACTAGGTGAATTAAAAATCACAATCAAATAGTGGATGCAAGGTTTATTTTAAGCCCAAAAGAAACTTTTAGATTTCTTGGATGAGCAAACAATAGTGAGAGAGAGAAAGCATACAATGCTAACTAAGAAAAGAAAGGTGGTGTGTCCCACCAGGCATGCCAAAAAGTTTTACTCAAATTTTATTCTCATTTCTTAGTTTATGAAAGTAGAAGTAAAATTGGAAGAGAGGGGTGTGTAAGGGTACCTAGTTAAAAATGTGCACACATTGATCTAGATGAAGTGGCAACTCTTCTTTATCTAGGGAAGAATACCTGTAGATAAGAAAATACTAAAATAAAATTTTTGATTAGATAATAAGATGGGGGGATTGCCTAGTGTATGCTAGATCCAGGAAAGAAACAACTTGCTAGGATGGATATCAATCCCCTTTCTAATAAAAGGTTTGGTATAAATAAAAGTAGGAAAAGTTGTAGAACATGAAAGCAATCAATCTAATGAAATATATATTTTCAAATGAAATACATAAATTAACAAGTTAACATTAAGGTAAATGATAATTATTTAAAAAAGATGTTTAGGTCAAGTCAGGGCTGGTCTGGTTTGTGACAAAAAGCATGAAATAGAGTTTGGTCAAAGGTTAGGTCAATAGGTAAAAATTTGCTAGTTTGGGTCACATAGTGCACCGACAATGATTAGGGTAACTGGTGATGGTTGGGTGATCGGTGGTGGTTGCTGTAATAGATGATGGTTGCAAGAAATGATGATGATTACCTATTTGTTCTAATAGGATATTGAAGTGGATTTGAGAGGGGAATGGTGGATGGGTTGAGGTCTGATCAAGTTTGGTAAAGGCCTGAATGTGGATCTGGTGAGTGGTTAAAAGCTAGAAGATTGGTCTAATGAGATTTTAGTTAAGGTAAGAAACTAAGAAAAATAATAAAATAAATTTAAAAAAAAAAGAAATTACCTATTGTTAGTGAGATAAAGAGATGGTAAAAAATACTTAGAGGAATTCTTTCAGTGTAATGGTGTTTTAGCTTTTGAGAATGGTTTAGGTAGTGTTTTGGTAAGGGTGAATACCTGCAAGAAGATTTTGGCTACATGTACTTACAAATTTTTGGATATCCATCTCCTTCTTAAAACTCTATATTTATAGGAAGAGGTTGACAAATAGGGTGAAATAAGTTGCTAAATGGGTAAGGGATAAAGATGCTAAGTTGGTAACTATAAAGATAATTTGTATCACAAAATAGAAAATTTTAAAATTGAGAATGAAGTTAATCTCACAATAAATCTATAAATTACTTTGATACAAGGTGGGGAACCTAATAATCAATGGTTAGGCTTAACCATCGATGGTTAGTCTAACTGTCAATGGTTACCCTAACTATCGACGGTTGAGGTCTGAGAGGAAAATGGGTGAAAAATGGTTAAAAAAAAGTAGGTTAAAATGGTTAAGCTATTAGGTTAAAAAGTGGGCTAGGTTAACTAGGTGGTTAACTATCTCTAATATTAGGTAAGGGTCCAAGGGTGTTTTGACATAAAATATAGGGTAGTTTTTGAGTGTCTACAACTAGATTCATCAATAATGTGACCCTCAAATACTCTTGAATTAGTTAGGAAATCTATGATCTATTGATCATCATGGAACACCTATAAGTGGTTGACATTATCAAGAATTAAGGGACATAGGAACAACTTAATACTAAGGTTTAGAAATGGTCTAGCATAATGTTGGCTATAGTTGAGGAAAGCTCATCAGTAGCCTTGTTTTCTTCCCTTGGGATGGAAACATTTTTAATAACATTAAAAAAATCAAGTAAATCCTATACTCTAAACTTATACCTCTTGATATATGATAATTTTCACTAATATTTACTCCTTACCTGATTGACTACTAGCTCTAAGTCACCATAAATCAATATTTCCTTAACCTTATGATTGTTTAAAAATTGTAACCTAAGAATCAAAGCTTCATACTTAGCTAGATTATTAATATAATAAAATTGAAGTCTATAAGTAGCATGGTATTCTCTTTCGATAGGGTTAGTTATAATAATTCCTACCCTAGATCTAGACTTATACCTCACACTGATAAAATGTAGTTTTTATAGACCAAGAAAAGCATGACAAGTTTTAGGGTCACGTACCTTAGAGGTCTAAAGAGTGTAAATCCCAAACTCAACATCAACCATGTTCACCCTTTCTTATGTTTCATTTTAGGCTCCCTTTCTATCCTAATTTGGTTAGGTACTCTCTTCCATGGTAACCACATATGTGAACAATATGTTGTCATATAACCATTCAAGCTTCTAGTCTAGTCTTTGCATAATAGCATCCCATAAGCATAAGGGCTATCCACCACTTAGATATATATGAACTATTGGATCCTTGGATCTAAGGTAATCTACATGTGAGCATTTAATAATTCACCAATCATTTTGACTCTTGATTTTTCTAATTGAGTTATAACTCTATCAGGCTTGATAGGAGTCAAACCTAATTGTTCAAAAATACCCTTAGGCATTATATTTGAAAATGCACTAAAATCTAATAAACAATTATGCAAAATTTTAACAAAGATCCTGATTGTAAGTAGGAAAGGAGGAACATCTACCTTACTTTTATGTATTAAAACATTAGTATGTGCAGACTTTTGAGACTTACCAAGCTTTTTGGACAATGATTCTAATAATAGATCTCTTTGTTCAGTAATCTATGTCAACTCATGTAAGGTAATGTTAGCCTTGATATTATTCATGTCCTCTACTATGTTATACCTAGTCTTAGTGGTAGAATTAGATGTATTAACACTAGGTTTAGAGTTACTTACCTTAAGAGGCTCTGTATTATTGTCTGAGGTAGTATCATGAGGAGTCTCAAAGTTGTTTGGAGGAGTTGAAGTGGTCAATTGTTTCTTTTGATCCCTATTTCTTAGAGGATAATTATTCTTCAAGAATTACTAAAAAACATGATTCTTTCTAGGAATATCCTCAACCTCATTATCCTCTTGAAAAGGGAACTCAAGTGTCTCCAGCATGAGGATTGAATCAACAGACCTAGATGACCTTGAGGAATAAGATGTACCTCCATCACAATCCTTATTAGGGACAACTTTTAAAGTATCCAATTCTTCTTGGAAGGCTTCAAATGCATTAAAAAATTCAAAACAACCTATTTTCCCAATGTATAGAAGTACAATGAACTCTACAATAGTTAGGTAAGTCAACATTAATAAGATTTATATTAGTCACATTTTTTATAGTAAATGGCTCATTGCTCATTAACATTATAAAATTTGTTAGTGGGCTTATTTAACCTTTGAAAAGAGTAATTATTACTAGATTTTTTTATAGTATTGTTTACTTGCTTTTACAATTGAAGGAAGTCAGTGCTAAGATTTTGAAACATATTGAGCATAGAGTCACTCATTCTTTGGGGCCTCAAAATTATGAGCTTGAGTATTGGTATTGGCTATAGGAATTAAAGCTGCCTGAACCTGTAGATGTGATCAATGGGAAACATTGTTTAGGAATCTTAGGTTTTGAGTAAGATGAGCATGCCTCAAGGTTAGTTGGTTCATGATTGGTAGTTGGTTCAAGGAAGGAACATTTTGGTTAAGATTGGGAATAACATTCAAAATAGGCAAATGTGGATTGGCATTAAGAATGGAGTATGCCAATTATCCTTGGGGTTGCATCTAGTCATTAATAATTACAACCTCAACATAGGCTAAAACTAATGTGTTCATGAACCCAACAATTCTCTTTATGAATACAGAATTCATAGGATCTAAGGCATACTTATATATTTCCAAGGCTAAGGACTCATCAGGTCTGTAAGGAGTTATAGTCATCCTAAGCATTTTTTGGAACCTAGCATTGAAATATCTTATGGGATCATTTGCATCCCTTTTTATTATGGTGAATTCATAGTACTAGATACAAGGACTAATAATTTTACCAAACTGGTCAATGAAGACATTATTAAAATTAATCAAACTTATAATGTAATTTTTAGGGAGATTTAAAAACCATTCATATACAACATCTTTAAAAGTGAAAGGAAATAGTTTACATGCTACATCTTCATGAGTTACATTTAATAATCTCAAAGTATCTTTTAATGATTTAATGTGTTCCTAAGCCATTATAATGCCACTAGGACTAAATGTTGGCAAATATTTTTTAGGATTGTGAGGAAAGTCATGTACCACACCTAAAACATTGATTGAAGACCCACCTAGCCAAACCATACCTTAATAAGGATCAAAATTACCAGTAGCTTGAATTAGTGAATTTGGCAAAGATTTTAAAATCCTACTCTTACCTTTGTCCTACCTAGTTCTCATATGGACTTCTAATTCAAGCAGAGGTTCCCTAGTCTCTAAACATGACCTTGTTTTGATTCTTGGTAATTATAGCTTGAGAAATTTGAATCCTACTTTAAATATGATGTATCAATTCTATCTTTGTATAGAATAATGATTAGAAATGCATATTAAGAAAATTTTGCAAAGATTCAATAAAGGATGACAAAGAATGGTAATATTTAATTAAGTTAAATCAAAGATGTATCCAAATACGTAACTAAGATCAATATCTACATGTTTAAGCTCAAATAAACTCAAATTATCAAAGGGTCTAATGATATTTGATAAAAATAGATATTACTAGCCCTAAATCTATTAGGTTCACAAATCTAAAGTTATCTTTACCTCAATTCAACATATGTCTTCAAAGAATGTCAATGATTGTCTAAATAAGCACAAAGACTGATCTAAAAATGTGAAGGTCACCAACCTTTATGTTATTATGCTAAAACAAACACAAATATGCAAAGATTAGAGTGATCTTTAAACATAATTCATAAAAACTAGCAAAGATACTACAAATCTATAAAGAATTGGACCTCCTTCTAGCACCAGTGAAGCTCCTTCTGTTGATGCCTAAATTTGTATCATAGGTGCTCAAAGTGTTTAAAGAAAACTTCTCATTTTTGAATTTAGAGAATTCAATGCATGAGTTTTAAGTTATGATAATCATATTATCTAGTGGTGAAATAAAGGCAAAACAAGTGAACCATTTCACAATATTTATAAAGCTAGTTGGTTGGGATCCACTTTAGCCTATACCTTTACAAAGAATGAAGAAATATTAGATAGTATTAGTGAATTATGATCAATACTAATCTAACATGGATATTTTCAATGGAAATTAAGCTAGGGTGATCTGGTTAAAAAAGAAGAAAAAGGAAGGGTAATGTAGAAAAGAGATGTTGATATTTATCCAAAACATCTTGATAAAGCTCAAATGTCCTCCAAGAATGTACTTAACCAATGTATAATACAAAATAGCATGATCTCAAATCTTACTACATATTATGAAAACATCTAAGGAATAAGAAAAATATAGATAAGAACTAGGTTCACTTTAAATATTAGCCCTACAAGCAAACAACATTAGTCCAAATATAAGAAGCGTAAAGGAAATGAAATGAACTTGAGAACTTTCAACCAACCTAGCATTGACACAAGTTAATAACTCTATAATTTAAATATGCACACCAAGATTTAACAAGAACCATTCAAATCTAGAAATGAGAAGAAGTGAGTGAGAAAGAAACCATAATAACAAATGACACAAATGAATATGGATAATATTTGTAAAACTCCTCATTTTCATCAATTGCTCAAAAGTTTACACAAGATTTTGGCTAAAAAACTCCCTTCCTTTTTAAAAATGATAATACTCCTTTTAAAAAATGTAAGGAATTATGTCAGTCAATCATATCCAATTACAAGTGTACAAGTGTAAGGATAATTATCCTTTTTACAAAATTTCTAGAATACACTGAACTTTTCCAAGTGGACTAACCTATAGGCAATGTACTTACAAGTTACACATGACTTTAAAAAAAGAATATTATATTTTAAAAATATTATAATGTTCTATGAAAATAATATTCCTAACTAACTTGAGGTTACTATGTCGATGTAGTTCCCTATTTTTGATGAAGAATCTTCATCTTATAGTGTTGCTCATTGATGAACTTGATTTCAAAAATAGGCTTCAAGAAGAGATCCTTTCCATGATCTTCCAAGTCCTTTAGGTCCTTCTCAAGTTTATTTATTGCTTGCTTGATGATCTTATCATCTCCCATTTTCTCTTTAGATGATAAAATTAGGCCCATGATCCTATTATTGTCATCTATTATTTTGAATTTCCCTTGGCTTCTCACCTCTTGTATAAACTAAAATGTTCTCTGCTTAAACTCTTCATTAGTTATAAGACTCAATAAGCTGAGGGTTGTGGGTTCCTTAATCAAACTATCCAAGATATGCAATATTCTACCTAACTATTATTTGAAGTCCTTATCCAAGTCTTCCATTTATTTATACCAATTACTTAGGGCTCTAATCTTGCCTACCAATATGGCCATAACCATATTCAAATGTGATAAGTTGATATTCCTAAATTCAAGGACTAGGTTCTTTGTTAAGGCCTTGATTAAGTCTTTTAATTGATAACTTGAATCCTACCATTAGCCAACTTGGCCTATTGCCTTAATGATTTGATTTTCCATTACTCCCTACCTGGTTATAACTAATTTTCAAGAATTGAATAGGTTAATCATGGTGTCCTTAAGCTTCTTAAATCTATCTTCATGGATTGATAAGATAGCAAATTCCTTCAAATTCTTGTTTTGTTGTAAGAGGCCCTTGATCCTGATTTACAACTACTGAAATTGGGCATGGGCTACATCAAGAATATTTTATTTGAATATCCTATCTTATCCTAGATTTTGGTCTTAAATAGGGGTCAGACCTATGAATGGCTCTATCTTTTGGAGGGTGAATTCCTCACCTTTCATTATGGCCTTCTTTTTAACCACTCTGTCTAGACTAACAACCTCTATATTAAAATAAAATCCCACTAATGATTGAGTCACTTTTGGAGCATCTAGAGTATTTATTGTGCCACTGAGGTCCCTTTGGGTATTCATTTTATTATTATCTTCCTTTTTTAAAACCACAATCCAAGGTTTGATTTCATCTTTCACATGAATACTAATAATTTTTTTAATAGCCTAAGGGTGGTGCATGGTTAGAATCATCTGTAAATTACCATATAAAAACCATTTAGGAATGGTTAGACCATGGATTTGGTAATCATCAATAAAGAGATTGACTTTAGTCAAAGCATGAGTGAAGGTCAACTTGGGCTTCTTGATTACTATTTGGACTAGAGCTAAGTCAACTTTCCTTTTAGGGATATTTACTAGAACTAAGTCGAAAGCCAATTCCTTCCCCTTTTCCTTCTCTACATCTTTAGCTTGGGACTAAGGTTCTTCCATCCAAGCTTCTTCCTCATCATATTGATAGGCACTAGCTAGTGCCTTTAGGGCATTTTCTAATATTTCCTTAGGATCTAGTGCTATTATGTCAATTTCTTTAATTGATGATCCTGATTCTTTAGGCTGGGCTAAAGATAATGCCACCTCTCTAGGTATTTTTTCTTCTAGCCTTTGCTTAATATATGGCTTAGGCCTTTGTATTTATGTTTTTAGATATGATAGGGGAGGTTTAGAAGATGAATATCCTAGAAAAAGGTATTTCCTGGGTCCCATCTACGATATATAATCACTTGGCTTCTACTCCCTCAACAACCTAGCCTCTCACTTAATGTTGTGATTTGATTAATCTTGCCAACACTTCTATAAATGAATAATATTTGGTATACATTATGTCATATGGTCTAGGTCAGTGATCATAGGTCATGTTAATGCCTTTTTCTTTCAAGTGCTTCACAACCCTTTCTAAGGGGTCCCACTATCTCAATTCATTAATTTTTAGATCAAAGGAGGTTCTATGCTTGGAGATAGTATCTATATTATCCCATTGTTGAAACATAATCATATCAATGGTTAAGGTGAAGGTATGGAGAAACCCATTCCTTTTGATTATACACACACCATCTATACCATGGAATAATTGATATGCCACTTCTTATTCTGCCAACTTGATGAGCACATGGATCGGGAGCCTAAGGGGTTAACTCAGGGTCCCCTCAATTCTTATTATAGTGAAATCTAGATATAACCAAATGTATTCAATGGATTCAACATATTTCTTGGTTAGAGGGTTGACTCTAATCATTGGAATTACTATGATGGCTTCAACTAAGGCTAGGTAAACATAATAATAGATTAATGGAATATGGTCACTATATTTGAATATATACAATTTTGAGTAATATTAAGAGTCTATTTGTTTTCCCTCAGGTGATCATTATTTAATGCTAGGAGTTTTAGTGTTGGCTATTAGGGCATCCAAAAGGTATGATATCATGTATAAATGGTTGCTGGTCTTCTTGATTACCGTTGACCATTTTTGCCCAACAGGCTAAAATCGGTCCCCTTCTTCCCTTACTATTCAAAGCTAGTCAATTTTAGGTTGCACAAGTTCAATGCCATAGTTCTTTGGCTTAGTTCAACCACTTGGTTCATCGGCCTTGGTTCAATTGACCTAGTTCGATCACTCAACTCATTGGCAAGTTCATTGGTGCACAGTGTTGAACCATTGAACCGGTTCAATGAGTGGTTCAAAGTGAAAGGTTCAACTGCCTTGGTTTAATTAGCTCGTCACACAACATTGAACCAATTTGGTTCAATGGGTTGGTTCATCGAGGCATCCCCAAAGTTAAAGGGCATGGAACACTTCAAAGGGATCACAAAAGGGACGTTTTAACTTTTAGAGTTTTGATTAAGGAAAAGTCCCAAATTCTTTTGGGCTTTTTGTCTAAAAGAATTCCTTCAGACAAAAAGTCTGAAGGAATTTGGGCTGTAGTTCAAAGCGAAGGCCGAAGGGTCACCTTCCCTTTGGGGAAGGTGCTAAGAAGGGACTTTAAGTAGAAAAGCCTGCAAAGGACTGATGACATTTTGCTGGGGATGGTGATGTCCAGAAAGCCATCAACCTTAAGAATGCAAATTAGCCATTGGTTTTTAAAGTGATGATGGTCGTGTGAACATCAAAATTAACACAATGAAATAGTCATTTGTTTTCAAACTAAAAGGATGCCAACTAAAAGGAAGCCCAGAAATGTAGTGACCCACTAGAAGATCACCCCTAAGGGCCGAAGGAGCCAGAAGAGACAAGATAGGAAAAAGATAAAGTGCCAAGCATGGAGCAGGTAGATAGTCTAAGTGGTGAAGGGAAGTGCCGATTCGAGAAGTGAATCCAATAGGTGAAACAGTGGCTACAAATTGACCATTTTAAGATGTGAACAGCCAACCATGTGATCCTTTTTCCTCATTTCATATTTATGAGTAGACAAACTATGTAGGTGTCTTTAAGAAGTAGCCTCGATTAATGAGGAAACAATGCGGCCATGTCAAAAAATGCTTGAAATCAAAGCTAGGGTTGACACAACATTTATTTTTTAGGTAGCCCACTCTTCCCAATGAGGGGATGCAAATGGGACATTTATAAAAAGGGGTGCCAAAAGGCCTCCTTTCTTCTCCTATATATTGAGGACTTGTCATTTTAAGAGATCATCTTCCACATTTGTAAGGTGTAGCTTGGCAAAATTTCACCTAAATCGATAAACGCATTTTTACCTCTATCTTGGATAGATATTTTTGTGTATGTGTCGAGTGTTAGTTTGTGTTTAGTCATTATTTCTTGATGCTTTCACAGGTCCAACACCAGCATATATGTTGTCTACAAGGTGCCATTCCTACAACTGACAAGGAGAGCAGTATCTAAAAGTGTAGAAACAGAGGAAGTCACTTGCAATGTGCATTTCATAGCACCTTTAGTGAATCTCTTTTTGTATTTTTCCATTAAAGCCTCCCTATCGAGTCTCTTTTAGCCTGGTCCTTCTGCCAATGTTTGAAGTGTATGAATGTGTATGTTTGATTTAAAGTGTGGATGTGAGAAGGTCAACTTATTTTGGTGCATCACTTCTTTAGAGTAGTTTGTTTTCCTGTAGTCTCTCTCTCTCTTTACATCCCCCCATTATATATATATATATATCTGTGTGTGTGTGTGTGTGTGTGTGTGTGTGTGTGTGTGTGTGTGTGTGTGTGTGTGTGTTAGCACTTACTAGAATGAACATGATGCATCAAAGGGAGCTAGCCCTTATCTGGAGAATCTCCCCTCCAGCTTTGCCAGTCCCACAGGTGAGAGGGGAGTTTCCATAGTTGCGTGAAGAAGGTAGGAGCTTGGCTTCCTGCCAAGTGTACAATCTTCTGCGTCAAAATTTTTGGCATGCCCAATGGGACCTAGTCTTACACTTAGTAAGGTTTCAAGATTGATGCTAGTCCTATTACAACAAATCAAATATTTTCAGCATCTGGTGACTCTGAGTTAAATCAATTGGTTAAGCAGTTCTGGTACTATACCATCAAGAAACAATATTTTGGTATGTATACCCCCATCATTCAAAGCCATGGACCTTGTTTTCATTGGCTAGCATGGCTATGATTATCACCAACCTTATGTTGATCCTTATTAGGTCCAATATGACTATCTCAGCCCTATCATGAGCTATATCAGCCTTATGCCTAGTCTTCTCATTACGTCACTTCTCCCACTCAACCTAGTCTCTTTGCCAATCGACCCGTTTCCACCTTCAAGCGAGCACTGCTGGGATACAAAAAATATGTAATAGATATTGACACCAAAAGGGGATGTGGCCAAGAAATTATTGGTCATGTCATCCATCAAATGAGAAATGCACTGAATCAGATTAAGAAAGAATGGACTCCCATTGAAAGAGCTAATTAACACAGGCTTACGAGTGAGATGTTAGATGTGGGTGGTTTGATTGCATCTTTGGAAGAGAAGCTGAGTATTCATGAGAGGTAGCCTTACCAAGTCTATCAACTTGCATATTCACTACCCCAAGCATCATATCAGTGATATACAACCCCTGCTTGTAAGCCAAGTCAAGCCTATCAAAGTCCTTTCCCAAATTATGTTGAGGAGAGTGTCGAAACAACAAACCTTTTGTTTAAGGCTAATCTTGATAGACAAATCGAATTGGAAAATATTTAGATGCAGTAGTCCATTTTGCCAATAAGGGAAGTGGAATCCAAACCCTCACTACCCTCTCACATTGTGGTCCCATCACCCCAAAGGGAGGTACCTAGTCCAAATGTCTTGAGCTGGAATAAAGTGGTCGAGTCATGGAACAACAAGGAGGAGAAAGGCATTGTCCAAGAGTGTGAGGCACAAAATGAGGTCAGTCCTTTTCAAGTCCCTCCCACCCTTCCTCAAGAAGCTTCTTGCATTTCATGGCAACCTTCATGTACTCCCCATCTCTATAATGACTCTTATGAGCTCTAAGAGGTACAAAATGAGGATAATATAGCTAAGTGGATTGAGGAATTAGAGGCTAAGATGAGACTGCTTAGAGAGAGAGAGATGGATTTTTCAGACCTCATAGAGGAGCCAATGCCAAAGGACACCCCTTCCACCAATCCACAAGCTAATTTCAATATTGATGAAATGTTGGTAAAGTGAAGGGACAAAAATCAAGAAATTTTGGCCAAGGTCTGCCTCCTCCTATTCTAGAGAAAACTCCCTCTTGTATGACAAATCCTTTCTATCAAATGGCACTTAATCTTTCTGGCTCATCCGATGCATCAATCGATCTTACCCTCAATCCCATTCACCTAGATTTTTAGCACACCTCTTTTCAGATAGCTCTTCCTGTACATGAGCATACCCTCCTAAATCCTCCCCAACCTTCTCAAGTATTTCAACATGATCTCCAAATTCCAAGCTAGAAGAAGGAACATCATGAACCAGCTCAGGACCTTGAAGAGGATAAAGTTGCTGCCTATTTGTAGGAGCAAGATTCCAATCCCAAGATCATGAGTTGGAAACAAAAAGTGGAATCTTGGGGTAGAAAGGAAGAAGAAGAGAAAGGTTTTTCTCAAAACCTTGAAGAAGATGGGGCTACTCCTACTCCTGATGATGATTGTGACTTCCAAGAAAGGCTTTTCTAGGAAGATATGGATAGGTGGATTACAGAGTTGGAGTCTAGAGTAGGTCTCAGTGAACATGTGATGGACATTTCAGACCAAATAACAAATTTTGTGTCTGAATACACTCCATCCATACACCTCCAAGAAAGCTATCAGGCCTTCCCTGATATATATTATGCTCAATTTATGACTGACTAGGGAGACTTCATGAGTATAGATGAGGAGGAGATCACCTTAGGTGACATGGAGGAACATGGAAAATATCTTGTTCATGATTTTAATGATTCATTTGAAGTCATTGAGGTAGGCTACACTGTTCTTCAAGGAGGCTATGAGCTAGATAAGATCAGAGAAGGCAACATTGGGGTTCAAACAAGCATGTAAAGAGGCTACATTTTTTTATATTTATCCCTTCAAGAGGTTGGTGAATCTAAAGATATTTTATTTGAAATCATCAAGGAAGATGGTCATACCATGGAACCCGAGCATGATGCAGAAGAGAGCAAGCCAGTCAAGGGTGCGTATCATGGGGCTTATGGTGATGAGCTGATAGTAATTGATTTCTTGATGAGATACACTAGCTTGAAGAACTAATAAGAGGTAAGATTCCAAGAACAAATAGAGTACATATACATTGGAAGCATGTTTGAATATCCACTCGAGTACAAGCCAAATCAGGTGACAGGCAAGAGGAACAGGTCACCAACTCTCCTTTTCATTCAGCTACTTACCTAGCACCATAAGTCTTTTTGCTAGGAAGGAGACGTTAAAAGCTTTCCCTTTGATCTAAGAGGGAATCAAAAAATACCTGGTTAACTGTATAAAATAGGTTTCTTTTAATTTTCTTTCCCTGTTTTCCCTAAGTGTTGTTGCACATGTAGTATTTTTCTTAGCTTTGTGTGTGTTTTCATTTCCTTGGAGGTAAATCTACGTGACTGGTTATAGATTTATTAGAGCTATTTCTATTTTTAAAAAAAGGGTTACCATCTGACTCTGTACCCAATGGAATACAAGGCAACTGGTCTTTAAGCATAGCAGGCATGCTTCCCCTGGGAGTCACCAATTTATTGACCATTTTTTCCCAACAGGCTAAAATCAGTCCCCTTCTTCCCTTACTATTTAAAGCTAGTCAATTTCAAGTTGCACAAGTTTAATTCCATAGTTCTTTAGCTTGGTTCAACCACTTGGTTCATCGGCCTTGGTTCAATCAGCCTAGTTCGATTAGTCAGCTCATTGGCAAGTTCATCAGCGCGCAGCATTGAACCGTTGAACTAGTTCAATGAGTGGTTCAAAGTTGTGGTTCAAAGCAAATGGTTTAACTACCTTGGCTCAATTAGCTCAATGTGTAATGTTGAACCATTAAACCAATTCAGTTTAATGGGTTGGTTTAACGAGGCACCCCCAAAGTCAAAGGGCATGGAACACTTCAAAGGGATCACAAAAGGGACGTTTTAACTTTCAAAGTTTTGATTAAGGCAAAGTCTCAAATTCCTTTGGGCTTTTTATTTGAAGGAATTCCTTCAAACAAAAAGTCTGAAAGAATTCGGGCCGTAGTTCAAAGAAAAGGCCGAAGGGTCACCTTCCCTTCGGGGAAGGTGCTAAAAAGGCACTTTAAGCAGAAAAGCCCGTGAAGGACCGATGAAATTTTGCCAAGGATGGTGATGTCTAGAAAGCTGTCAACCTTAAGAAAGTAAATTAGATGTTGATTTTCAAACTTAACACAATGAAATAGTCATTTGTTTTCAAACTAAAAGGATGCCAATTGAAAGGAAGCCTAGAAATGTAGGGACCCGCTAGAAGATCACCCCTAAGGGCTGAAGGAGCTAGAAGATACAAGATAGGAAAAAGACAAAGTGCCAAGCATGGAGTAGGTAGATAGTCCAAGTGGTAAAGGGAAGCGTTGATTCAAGAAGTGACTCTAGCAGGTGAAATAGTGGCTACAAATTGACCATTACAAGACACGAATGACCAACTGTGTGATCCTTTTTCCTCATTTCATATTTATGAGCAAAAAAAATGTGTAGGTGTCTTCAAGAAGCAACCTCGGTTAATGAGGAAACAATGTGGCCATGTCAAAAAATGCCTGAAGTCAAAGCCAGGGTCGACACAACATTTATTTTTTAGGCAGCCCACTCTTCCCAATGAGGGGACGCAAATGGGCCACTTGTAAAAAGGGGCACCAAAAGGCCTTCTTTCTTCTCCTATATATTAAGGACTTGTCATTTTGAGAGATCATCTTCCACATTTGTAAGGCGTAGCCCTGGAAAAATTTCACCTGAATCAATAAAAGCATTTTTACCTCTATCTTGGATAGATATTTCTGTGTATGTCTCAAGTGTTAGTTTGTGTTTAGTCATTATTTCTTAATGCTTTCATAGGTCCAACACTAGCATATCTATTGTATACAAGGTGCCATTCCTACAACTGACAAGGAGAGTAGTATTTGAAAGTGCAAAAATAGAAGAAGTCACTTGTAGTGTGCATTTCACAACACCTTTGGTGAATCTCTTTTTATATTTTTCCATTAAAGCCTCCCTGCCGAGTCTCTTGCAACCTTGACCTTCTACCAATGTCTGAAGTGTATGAATGTGTATGTCTAATTTAAAGTGTGGATGTGAGAAGGTCAACTTATTTTGGTGCATCACTTCTTTAGAGTAGTTTGTTTTCCTATAGTCTCTCTCTCTTTGCATCCCCCCCATTATATATATGTGTTAGCACTTACTGGAATGAACATGATGCATCAAAGGGAGCTAGCCCTTATCTAGAGACTCTCCCCTCTAGCTTCACTAGTCCCATAGGTGAGAGGGGAGTCTCCATAGTTACGTGAAGAAGGCAGGAGCTCGGCCTCTTGCCAAGGTGCAATCTTCTACGTCAACAATTACATAGAACTATCTCTTTAAGCAGGTGTTGATCATCTCACCTAAAAGGGGAGTGAGTTTTTTTTCAGACTTAAAGTACACAAAAGGGATACAAATTTTGTAATCATAGGTGGTGGAGGGATTCCCACACAATCTATTCATTAATGTCATTATCATCCTAATTTAGGCCCTAAATTCTCTAATTGGGATGTTCCCATTGAGGTAAAAAAACACATTGTTCCTAGAATATAACCATGGGGTAAGGATGGTCTTTAGGTCATTTTTATTGGCCCATTCATTGATTATGGGTACATCTACCTGGGGTTTAGGCAACTTATAGTAATTTTCAAATGCTATAGGAAAAATATAAACAACCATCCTAAAGCTATGTTCATGAACTAACATACCCTGATCAATTTTACAATCTTTGAAGATAGGAATAATAACATAAATATAATATAGTACCTCTATTTTTACTATAGCATGATGAAGGCTTGTCATATAAATGGAAACCAAGTCATAGTACCTCCTCTTGATTGATGTATTCTTCTAATCTTCCCTTGTGATGGCTATCAGCTCTTCAATGGCCTAAAAAATATTGGACCAATTGTTTTCACCTATGTTCAGAGCCATCACATCAAATTCTCTATCCTTGAATATTCTACCCTTTGAATCTATGGTTAGATAGAGATTTGTATCTTCTCTATATTATTTTTGAGCTATGATGACTATGATTTCAATAAATTGCTCACTAGTGGTCTATAGTTTGATCCTAGATCAATTTGCACTAGCTCAGATGATGATTCACTTACTTAACTTGATTATGATTAATTTTAGATCAAATTAAGGATTTTATAGATTCCAGGGCTTTTTGACAAGTCCTATTTAATATTTAATGGTGATAACTATTTATAATTAAGTGAGATTTGTGCCTTAGATTTCATTTATATGCTTGTATTTATAGTTTAAACCTTTTTAAGCCCATAAGATCTTCAAATTTATCATTTTATGTTTATGTAGCATGACCATGGAATCTATGTGGCATTTTTGTGGCAAAATTTCTCATTAATGTTTAGAAACTAATTATTGGCTTTTAAAAAAATTGAATTTACTTCACATCATTAGATTATGTTTGCCCAGATCAATGTTACTCATTAATCTTGATCTTGAGAGTTGAATGCCATTGGTTGACGTTTGTTCATGGAAATGAGGCTATGCCACTTGGAAGTATCGTAGTACTTATAAGATCTATTAAAAATTCTTTATTGATTTCACCTCATTAGATTTATTGGGTATGAATCAATGTGGGCCATTGATCTTAAAAGTTTCTTGGGCTTTAATGTGTACTGGGCCCTAAGGTTGTGTGACTTGGTAGTCCTAATAAATTTTTGAGCTCTAGGCCTTATCAATTTTATTATTTAAAATTCTTTTACCATGTGGTAGTCTCATGTTAACTCAGATATTTGTTGAAAATTCTTGACTTGATACGCTCCATTAATCTAGGTCCATATCTTGAATGCATACTATTGATCCTTAGTAAGGTGCTCGATTTTAAAAATGGGGTCCATGGTTTGAATTTTCAATGTAGATCTTGATCCATTAGATTAATCCCATTTAAGTAAATGTGGGCCATAGATCATGATCTAAGTAATTGAACATGACTGGTTCCTATAATTATAAAAAGATTAAGCCTAGGAATATATATGTTTTAGACTAAAGTCTTATATTAATGTCTTTATTCATATTAATAAATATGAATAAATATTTAGTCCAAAGTCTTAAGTTAAAAAGCATGATAAAAGGACCCCATTAATAATAAAGTCATAGCATAATCTTGTAACATAACAAAAGGACCCTTCAAATAATAAATTCATAACATAAGATTTTAGCCAAAGGTTTTATTGTATTAATAAATACAATTAAAACCTTAGGGTAAAAACTTAGGTTAAGTCTATGTTATAGTAAAAGGGGCCCATTTAGTCTTAATATTGATATCATGCTATTGTTTCTTGGCCATTTGAGTGAATGTGGATCATTGATCACGATTCAAGCAATCAAATTCAATTGGTCCCATTGAACAAGGCTCTTGACTTTTCAACTTTATCTCACACCATCTGATTAACTTGGTTCAATTAGATGTGGGTTGTAGATCCTAAAAATATGCAAACTATTCACATTAGAACTATGAATTAGATGGAACTTAGGATAAAGCCTTAGGACTAAGGTCTTATTTATGTTAATGAAAAAGACTCTAGGACTTAGATAGTAGTCTAAGCTTATAAAATAACAAAATAGACCCTTCAAATAATAAAGTCATAACATAAGATTTTGGACTAAGGTTTTATTATATTAATAAATACAATTGAAACCTTAGGGTAAAAACTTAGGTTAAGTCTATGTCATAAAAAGGTGGAGACACATTTTGATCTCATGCCATTGGATCTTGGTGATATGATTGAATGTGGATTATTGATCTCAATTCATGGGGTCGAGTGATATTGGTACCATGGATTATAACACATGGATCATTGGGTCTATATCACACTATATTATTGACTTAACTCAAGTAAACATAGGTCATTGATGCTACAAACAAGCACAATGTTTAAGTTAGGACTCTGAGATATATGGAACTTAGGATAAAGTCCTAGGGCTAAAGTATTGTTTATGTTAATAAACATGAACATGACTTTAGGATTAATATTTTATCCTACATTTATAACAAAGGGACCATGATTATAAAAAAATTAGACCATGATAAGATAAAAGGGAATAATGGGGGATCAGAACATAAAGGGGACCAAGCATATAATTTTTAGACTAAGGTTTGGTTTGTTGAAAAACATAACTAAGTCTTAGTATAAAATTTTGACTAAGTCTATGGCATTTTAAAAGTGTTTCCATATAATCTATTCCTAACAATTTTGAATTTGAATTAAGGGGTCTAAGTTAGGGTTTCTTGACTAAGGGTTTTAGGACGATCAAAATGAAATCAATCTTGACTTTCCATAGACCAAAGGCTAGTAAAAGATAAATTTAGGATAAAACCATAAAATACAGGCATAAACTATTCAATAAGTGTTTCATTAAACCTTAAACTTTAAACATGAAGAGTAAATGCTATCAAAATTAGATCAGGTCAAACCAAAGCCATGAAAAAATAATCCAACCAGGTCAAGTGTGGATGATCTTTAAATATAAATGACATGCAAACATTTTAATGACACTCTAATCAAGTGAATTTTCAAATTTAAGGTAAAAATCTACAAAATTTATCACAAGGGTCCCCATTTTTTATAAATGTGGGTATGTTGACCTTAACACATTTATACAACACCAAAGTGTCAAAGGTTAAAGGAGCTTTTCCTTCAGTTTGTGTAAGCAAAATAGAGACTTAGAGGTGGTAGACCTATAGGTCCTCATCTTGGACTAAAAGAATTTATCTATACCAAGAAGAGTAGGTTGGAAACATGACTATATCAAGAGAGAAGATACAAACCATGAAAATAAATTGAACCATTTTGAAGTCAAGAAATGGTCAAAAAGATTAAGTTCACAAGCCTAATACGCCTACCCAGGTCTGAGTTCAAGAATGAGAAGACACAAGTTCTTGAACACTATGAAGTAACCAATTAATCTTGTGAGGAAGTGAGAAATAACTATCAATGATGTTTAGATACTATTAAGGTGTCATGGTGGAGTTAAAAAATCCAAGCTCAAGACCACATGACCAGACTCTCTCTTAATGATCACCTACACCCACTTTTTGAGAAGACAGTCTTAAACAATGTGTGTTGGTGAAGTATAGGGTTTTGAGAAGTGGAGAAGGTAATAAACAATTAATAACATGACAAGAGTTATTGAATAGGTTAAATGTTTGTAAGTAAATACCTAAAACCCCAAAAATACACTTAGACTTCTCTAATGAACACCTACATATTATAGTCAAGAGTGGGTCAATTCTAACTTATAGAGAAGGCAAAGTACATGAAGAGAATTGAAGTCTATCTTAGGTGAATATAAAATTTAATAGGGTCATCTAAAGTTCAAAGGAAATATGATGAAATGATTAATTATACTATTCAAGTCAAGCTCACCTAAACCCTACATATGTACTCAACAAGACTATACATAGGTTTACTTACCTTGATAAGAAAAAGTCATATACAATCAGTGTGAGAGGAGTTAATTGATTTCATAACTAGGTAATGATACCATTAAATCTCAATAAACTCAATAGACATACAATAATAGTCATGAGAAAGAAGACTAAACCAACTCACTTTAAATATCTATACATAGTCACTGTATACACAAGCTTGCCTACTTGACTAAATGAGGGTTTCTTGTTTAGAGTGGAGAAAAGAAGTAAGAAGAGAGGTGAATAATTTTATATGGTTCATGGTGATGACATGGCTCCATAAAACCTTAAATCTCAGTAACAAAGGTGAATCTAATGATGATAAGCCTTATTTAGGCTAAATAAGCCTAATACCATACGTAGACCATAGTACAATCATGAAAAAAGTGGCTTGTTGGAGGTAAATGGATGGTTTAAAGGTTTTGAGACATTCAAGATGATATTAAAAACTTTTAAAATTCATAAAATATATGGGAGAACAAATAAAAGTGGTATTTAAGCCTTGGAAACCACTTTGATCTCTCTTAATGCATGACTATCATCCAAGACCAATATTTTCTTACTCGATGAGGCCATGACCCTATGTATGGAGCTATTTGGATTTCATAGATGGTAACCAAGTACTCACACTTAAATATTATGGAATCATTTGTTGTATAAGAAATATCACTTGCATGAAGAAAGGTTAGTACTATCAATCCCTCTCCAATGGTCTTCTTAAAACTCAAGAGACACCATATTTCAATTATAGCTCTCATGAGTTTTTTAATGGGACCTAATGGCATTTGGAGGTTGTGGAGGGGTCCCATAAATACAATATTGTATCATTAGGAAAGATAAAGAGGACATGCTCTTTATGAACAATCCTTAAGAATAGAGCATGCCTAAAACCCTCCTAAACTAATAGCAGTGACTAGTTGAGAGAGATGAGCTCCTAAAATACATGAAATGTCCCAGGTTGCCATTGAAACATCCTATAAATTATTTAACACTCTAATTATATTATCTAGGTGTACTTTATATGCACTTGCAATTGTGTAAATTGTAATGAATCCACTATTTTTCAGATTCTTTGGTGTTTTGCAAGGGTTTTAGAAATGGATAATTTGAAAACTATTGAAAGAGGTAAATTGATATTTATTTCATTTATTGAAGCCAAAAAAGACATCTTGTAAGTGATCAAACAAACTCCATTTGTCAAGGCAGTCTCAAATAGGTCTAAAATGAGACCAGGTCTTAAGGCCATTTCATGGTTTTCACACTTCCACAGGGTCTTAAGATCTCAATTTTTACATGGAGGTTGGTGATAGTATAGGTAAAGTTAATCACACACTTTTTAGTGGTTTCAAATGTGTGGTAGGGGTTTGGATTAAAAAAATAGGTTTTTAGGCAAGGAAGCCTGATTGAGGCCTAATTGAGGAGAGAGATAGATAGAAAAAAGGCACTTATACTCACTCTTAGGACCTAAACTTGGCATGGAGTTGTAAATCCATATTGGGTCCCCAAATATTACCTTATTTTGTCATTACCATACATACAATTCCCTACACAAGGAGGTTTGTAGGTTTTTAGGGTTATAAGGAAAATAAGCCTAATTCAAGATTGAAGAGCAAAATGGAGACTTGGGAGTCGTTCTAAGAACCAAAATGAATTATTTTAGGTCTGATAAGTTATTTTAATACCTTTTATGGAGATATATATTTAATTTGAGAAGATGAAATCAAGTTTTTATCCACTTGGATAAAGCTAGGCACGTGAAATGAGGAGTTTCAAGACACCTAGTTATATGAATGATAACTAATACTAAAATGTCAGATTAGAGGAGTTTATAAATGAAATTAAGGTGTAAATTGAGAATGTTTGAAGGAATTCATGGTGAATTTATTATTGATAATCAAATTTTCATTCTTTATATGCAAGAAAGGGCAGTTTTCAAGAAGATGATTAAGGTGTCAAGTTGAGTTCTAACTCTTATGCCACTTGAAGGATGGAACATATTTAGAGGAGATACACATGGAATTGGAAGTCTATTTATACTATTAATAAATCCTCTTTATTTTTAACTCTCACATGGACACTTGGAAATCTCCTTCTCCTACACCCCCTCTCTCTCTTCCTAATTCTCTATATAATTAGCTACTTTTGGTCTTGTAATGGATCCACATGTGATATGGAAAAGCCCTACTATTTTGAGTATTAATTTTGCCTTTAAATAAAATATTTCAATCTATTTTTAAGTTCTCAACTTATTGTTTAAGTGTGTGAATTAGTTCATAGTTGAATTCAAGTGATAGTTATGTCTCATTGTATTCATCTCACTCTCTCATTCTTTGTGCAAGTAATCTACCTTCTAGCAAGTTACATGATGTGTAGTTGGTTGTTTTATATATATTTAAATATAAGGAATAAAACTAGTGTATATAATCAGACTTACTATTCATCTACCTTGATAAATGAATTGCATCTCACCTTGATGTTGAAACACTTTTGTTAGAAGAACCTTGGGTGTTGAGATCAATTTTAAAAATCACCCTTGCATAGTGTAAGTTCATATTGTGGAGTTAATCTTGGTGCATCACCTTTGATAGGTTAGTTTTAATCTCCTTCTATCCCTTTTCTTTCAAATTAAGTAGATTAGTGGTTAGTTATATGTGTGGTATAAAGGGAGATAACCCTTCAATATAGAGACTCAACTCTCCCATAGGTCATCCAAAACTTGAGAGATGTTTCCATGTTACATAAAATTGAAGGAGGCTAGATTAGACCTCCTTAGGGTGAAAAATTTATTGATAATAGTTCACAAGATAAGGGGCATTAAATGCTAAGAGTTGGACTAGGTTAGTGTCCAATAGGATTGATATGATGAGACAACTACCACTTGGGATGATAAATCATATTTGAGGGTATAATATCCCCACCACTTTTAGTAAATTCTAGGAGGATATATGCATAAGGTTAGGGGGATGTGAGGCCCCAATTTTAAGAATTCTATATTTTTAGACTTTTTTTGTTGTTTTACACATGTTATGATGTGACATAATAATTGTATTATTTGAGACATGAGATAATTATTTATATATTATGAATGAGACACTTAACACTATTAATATATTTATATTATTTGAGACATGAGATAATTATTCTTATATTATGTCTAAGATAATTAATGTTATGTTCTCAATGTTATGAATTTTTTATATCAATACAATTTAAATGCTAGTTGTAGATGATTTTAGTTTATTCAGTGAGATGATTATTTTATTGTCATAATAGTTGAGATAATGATTCCTTATCATGTGATTTGAGTTTATGGATATTTGGCCATTATCATGTTGATATTACCTCATGATTATTGAGATGTTGTCATTTGTGATTTTTTATGCATGAATTGTGTGTTTCTAGATGCTATTTGAGATGTTTATATTTAATCACTTTAGCTATATAGGGTAGTGAAAATTTATGGGTGAATTGATGTGCATGTGATAGGAATATAAGAGAGGGAATTTAAAATACACCAAGCATATTTTCATTAATATTATTAGTTGAGTATTGTCCTACGTGACACTCATAATTAAAATTCAATCCTAGATTTACCTTATAACCTAGTTTTGAGTATTGGCTTTATAGACCATCATGACACAATTCATACCCCCATTTACATAAAATATAATTTATTTTAACCTTATTTTAAGTAATAAAGATTAATATGAGACCCAATTTAGTTTACCTTAGAAAAAACACAAATGAAGAATTATATGCATGTTTTCAAGTGGTTGAAAAGTAAAATTTAGAGGTTGGTAGGTGTATTTAAGATCCTTTTGACCAATGGATGGACTAAGATATTTTTATAGTTTGGAATAAGATTCAACACAACCCATGTAACTATTTATGGCATGTGGAATATAACACATTTATGAGCATGGTAAAATATTGTTTTCCCACATGGATTTGTAAAAATAGTTTTTGCATTGGAAGACTTTTGGTAGAAGAGCCAAAGAATGGGAAGGGATAGGTGTGATGTTCCCCTTGGCCATTATGTTTGAGTATTTTATCTATAAGAGGAAGGAAATTATCTATTGGAATTAATTTTTTTATCATTTTTCATATGGAAAGGTGAGTTAGGGGTTGAGAATAAGGAAATAACTTGGAAAATAAGAAGGGAGAGCTTGATTTTGGAGAAGTTCGCTTATAATAAGAGACTTGTAGGATATTTCCTTTGTTATTATCTAGTGGTGGAACCAAGGTACATCTTCCATATTCACCCATGAATTAGTTTATTTTCTTACTTTCAATTAATTATTTCCCTTACTATTGTATGTTTATTTCAAGAGGTTGTATGTCCACTTGCCTTGCCCTTTTTTCTTATTTTTTTGCCATGGTTGGGCCATAAGAAACCATGTGTTTTTAGCCTATATTTTGGGTATGGATATTTTTAATACATTATTATTTTTTAATATATTTTTAAAACCCTTTATGTGACTTGAAATTATAAAATTATAATGCCCAAATGGGCCTAGTTTGTGTATTTATTGAATGCTTTCATTGAGTTGGGTTGGACATGGAATATATGTTCCAAAGTAAACCTTACTAAATATATTATGTGGATCTTGGTAAATATTTAAAATTATGGTTTAAAATTTCTCTCATTTTAATGGATACATGTTTAGGTAAGTAGAGAAATTCCAAAGTCTTACTTTTCCCACCCCATAGTTTAGAGAGCATCATGTCTCATCCACAACAAATATTTTAAGAGTCTAATAAAGTATTATATAATATTTTTAGTTAACCTACACATATTTTATATTTTATGTGTGTGTTCTCTTGAGTTGGTTTTATTTAATTTTGGATTGGACATTAATGGGAGCCCCTTGTTATAGGGAAGCTTATTGAGGTATAACCATCTAGTTTGCTTGCCAATGTCCTTCCCATGCATACAATTAATTTACCTCAGATAATTGGTGTTATTTATACTTAGAGTTGGTATTTTTAGGCTCAAGAGTTAATAGGTTAGTCACCTAATGATGAAAATAGTATGGGAGATGATACCCTCTTTGGTTTTGCCTTATAATAGTGTAATGGAGCTTATTTTAAAGACTAATTTATTTACATTCCTTTGTAATTTTAAAGAAAATTTTCATGGCTGTTAGAATCCATCGATATGCAATAATTTAATTTTTTAAATAATGAGAAATAAAAATATAAGCATGTACTTTGAGATTGCAATTATTTTTGTTCTCATTTTTAGTGTTAGATGAAAGAGGAAAAGAAAAAATGTAATAAAAGGAGATTGTAATGCCTTGAATTTCAAGTTGAAAATGTGTATGAGAATTTTTATTACCATTTTACCAAAGTAGTGTATTTTTTTTTTAAAATTTCATATTACTTGCATTATATGTTTTTTAGGCCCAAAAAGGGCTTATTTCACTTAAACATTTTTTTTAAAATTTACCAATTTCTCCAAAAATTAATTTTAATGGAATGTTGACTTTTAAAATATTCCTCTACATTTTAAGGATAATTTTTTTGATATAAAATTTAATATATATGAAAATTTGAATGTAAAATTATACATATAATATTTTTAAACTTTATTAATTACTGATGCTTTCTTTCTTGGCAAAAACTTATTGAGTTTTGATCTCTCTAAGTTCATCTATTAAAGGGTGCACTAGAAAAAGGGTGGGAAGACCATTGATGCTTCATAATATTATTGATCAACTTTATCATTACCTAAACCTCACTTATCTAACTCCCCAAACAATCTAAATCCCATCTACATATTTCTCTAAGTATTTCTCCTATCAATAGCCCCTAATTAAGTAAAAAAACCTTTTTTATACTAGGTTAGCCAAGATGATCTTGTTAGAGAAGATTAAGCACATGTTACAAAAATAAATCTACCTTACTAACTTATATTTAGGCCTAACAATAACTTCTTCCAACTAATGGTATTGAGCTGACTGACATTGTTAGTTGAAATTATAGAAGGGTTAAGGCTTACCCATTACTATAAATACAAGGCTCATTTGAATATAATAAGGGAGAACATTCACTTTCAAATCATTAAAGTTCACAATTATACTTATTCTATCATTTGAGAGGTTTATTATTTAGGCTATTGCCTTTGAAAAGTATATCATTCATCTCATGGAAGTTGTGGATGCATAAGAGAGGTCTTTTAGCCTACATATAATTTATCCTTATGATCCTTACAATCTAAAAAAAATAAAAATTCAAAACATCATTGGCCAAGAGAGAGATTTAGACTTGATAGGGTCACTTAGAAGGTAAGTATCTCTAAATTTGTTATTTCATTTGATAGGTATATGTTGTTACTAATAATAGTTTGGATGTGTCTCTCTTATCTTAGAATACCTCTACATTAGCTCGAGTAGAGTTTTATTTTCTTTTTATGTGTTGTTTGTTGTTATAAATTCTATTTGTTCCATAAGCTTTAGTGAGCACTAAATTAGTTTCATTTCATGTATGTATACTTAGCTAGGGTTATTTCATAGTGTTAATTTCCTAGAGGCTTAAGAACCCTCTCCTTTCGTGTTGTGTAGTAAGATATTCCTTGGTTAGGTTTAGTGGATCCAATTTGGTTATGATCCTAATATAAACATGTACTACATTAGATTTTAGTTGATTATCTTATCTGATCTTATAGTTTACTAAATTAGATATGTTATAGATCTATCTTAATTTATTTCATACATTTTAGTGAACCTGATGTGAATCTAATCCTTACATTTTCAAATTTTCACTCTCAATCAACTAAAGGGTTGATGCAAAAATTTTTGGGACAAAAAATATGACATTCATGGGGAGAGAGATTTTTTTGCAAAGAGTGTATACTCTTTTTTTTTTTAAATTATTAAAAATATGATCTAGGTTAGTCTTAATCCTAAAGGGCATACACCCTTTTGAGAAAAGGGCATATTCCCTTTATAAAGAACATACATCCTTTGAAGTGGAAAGGGCATATTCCATTTATAAAGCATGTACATCCTTTAAAGCAGAAAGGGCATACACCCTTTGAAGCAGAAAAGGCATATGCCCTTTGAAGTGGAAAAAGGTGTATGCCCTTTGAATTGAAAAGGGCGTACAAAATTTTCACTACAAAGGGTGTATTCCCTTTGAGTTAAAATAGGTTCTTCTTGTGTTTGGTCAGTTATTACTCCCTTTGAGTTAAAATAGGTTATTATTGTGTTTGTTTAGTTAGAGTTGTATATACTTAGGTAAATATTTAGTAAAATAAATGTAATAAATATAAGAAAATTACTAAATATAATAAATTAGGGATACTCTATATCTTATAAAATTAATTAAAGATGTGTAGCAGTTACCATTTAGAAGTTAGTTTTTCAAAATCCATTCTAGTCAACACTTATTGTTTAGAATTTTAGAATTAAAATATAGAATGATAAATAAAGTTTCAAATAATATTACATATGTAATATGTCTATACCATTGAGGATTAAATTCCTAATTTACCTACTTTAGTATTCCATACCTACTTTATATACTTGAATATGCCCTACCTAATCAAATAACCAAGCCATATCTTGATCTCAATGAGTATGCCCTACCTAATACTTGAGCCATATCTTGATCTTGACTATTCACTACCTACCTTATTATAATTAAGTATTACATACCTAATTTAGATAATTAATTACTCCTTACATACTTTACATACTTTATTACATGACATACTTTATTGAATACCAAATCCATATCTTGATCATAAATATGCCTTATGTAAATACCTGCACCATATCTTGAAATTAACTATGCCATACATAAATACCCAAGCCATATATTGATATAAACTATGCCATACCTACCTTATTATAATTTATTATTACATACCTACTTTTTCTACTTGAGTGTACCCTAACTGCCTATCTTTATTCCCTACTACTAGAGTATGCCACACCTAATTGAGTATGCCCTACCCAATTGAATAATTCAACCATATCTAGATCTCATATACCCATATATAATAATTATGATATCTATCTTACCTAATCTATATCTTAAATACCTAATATTTGATTTAATACCCAAGCCATAGCTTGAAATTAGTGGCCTAAAAATTGTCATGCTTGGAAATCATTAGAGGGGGTGGATCAAGGGATAAAGGAGAGGGGTCATCATCAAGGGATGATAAAAAATTAGGAGAGGTGTAATTATAAAATATATAGAGAAAGGTGAGGGTTAATTTAATGAGCCATATCTTAAAAGGATAGGGGTAATTTCAATTAAATAGATAAAGGAGAGATTAGGGACAATTATGTAAAAGGTTTGAAGGTAGATTCAGGCTGAATTCCTAAATAATTGTGGACTTTTAATAAATGGGTCTATAAATATTCATAAATGACTAACCTATAACATGTAATGTATATCATATATAGTAATGATATAATAATTCATACATTACATCGACCACATATCTAGAACTACATGTAGGTATGTGGTCACTCATATATGAAAGTTACCTGTAGTCATGATGCAATCACTCATATCTGACATAAATATAGCTAATCACCTTAGTAAACTCCATTTATACCTAAACTATTAACCCTCAAACCTAAACCCTAAACACTAAAACTTAAACCCTTAACATTGAACCCTAAACCCTAAACCCCAAACCTTAAGCCATAAACCCCAAACCATGAAAACTAAACCATATACCCTAAAACTTAAAACCTAAACCCAAAACCTTAAAAACTAAATCTTAAAAACTAATACTAAATAATGAAACATAAATCCTAAAATTAAAACCTAAACACTAAATTCTAAACTCTAAAACTTAAACCTTAATCCCAAACACCATACCTAAAACCCAAAACCCCAAACCATAAAACAATAAATACTAAACCCTGAACCCCAAAACCTAAACCCAAAACTATAATCTCTACTCCCTAAAACCATAAGATATGAAACCTTAAATTTTAAACCCTAAACCCTTAAACCTGAACCATAAATCCCAAAACCTAAACCATAAACCCTAAATCCTAAACTTTAAATCTTAAACCCAAAACCAAAAAACCTAAACCCTAAATCTTTATCCCAAAACCCAAAACTGTAAATATTTATCCATACTCCCAAAACCTTAAACTCAAAAAAAATATATTAAATACTAAAAATTAAGTCCAAATCCATAAAATCAAACCCTAAACCTAAACATAAAACCTTAAATTTTAAACACTAAGCTCCAAACCATAATTTACAAAACCTAAGTCTTAAGCCCTAAGATCTAAACCCTATACCTCAAACCTTGATCCCTAAACACCAAAGCTAAATATTAAGTAGTAAATCCTAAATCCTAATCCCTAAAACTTGAACCATAAACCTTAATAAATTATCCCTAAACCATAAAAGCTAAACATATAACCTTAAAACTTTAAACCCTAAAATTTATACCCTAGACTCCAAAACCTAATCTCAAACCATAAAACCTTAATCCTAAACCTTAAATCCTAAACCCTAAACCATAAAATTAAAATCATAAATCTTGAACAATAAATGATAAACCCTTAACCCCAAACCCTTAATCTTAAACATGAAACCCTAAACAAAAAAATACCTTAAACCCTAAATAATGAGCTCTAAAACTTAAAACCTAAACCCCTAAACTCTTAAAATTAAACCCTAATCCTAATTAACCCTAATAAATAAACCATAAACCATGAAACTTAAACCCTAAATTGTAAACCCAAAACCAAAAAAATCAAACCCATGACCATATACCCTAAATCCTAAAACTATAAACCCTTTACCTTAAAACTTAAATGTTAATACCCAAAAAATCAACCCCAAACACTAAACACTAAATGTTAGACCCTAAACCCTTAACCTAAAACCCTAGCAAATGAACCCTAAACCATGAACACTAAAATAAAACATTAAACCCTAAACCTTAAATCTTAAACCTTAAAACATAAACCCTAAACCCTAAACTCTAATCCCTAATCCATAAAACCTTAAACACTAAAATTTGACACCAAACCCAAAACTCTAAATCATAATTATAAACTTTAAACCCTAAATAATAAACCCTAATATATAAAACATAAGCCTTACACCTCAAACCCTAAACCCAAAACATAAAATATCTAACCCTAAACCCAAAAACCAAAAAAAATAATCTCTAAACCCTTATCCTCTAACCCTAAATGCTAAAACATAAGACCTAAACTCTAAATCCTAAATATTAAACCCAAACCTAAACCCTAAACCCTAATAATTAACCCCTAAAACCTTAAACCTAAGCCTAAAACTATAAACCATAAACCCTAAAAATTAAATCCTAAGCCCCAATTTTAAAACCCAAACCCACAACCTAAAACCCTAAACCCTACACACTAAACCTAAATCCTTAAACTCAAAACCCTTAATCCTAAACTTAAGACCAAAAATTTTAAACCCTAAACTCTAAACCATAAACCATAAACCCAAAATGCTAAACCTTAAGCACTAATCCCCAAAGACTAAATCCCAAATGCTAAATATTAAACCCTAAGTTATAAATCCCAAACCCTCAACCATAACCACCAAGACCAAAAATTTAAACCTTAGACCCTAAACCTTAAACCTTAAGTGTGAAACCAAAAACCAAAAACCCTAATCCCAAAACCAAACCCTAAACCCTAAAATATGACCCATAAACTTTAAAACTAAAACCTATCCACATAATCCATAACTAAAAATCCCATATCCTAAACCTTAAAGAATAAAATCTAAATTATAAGCCCTAAATTCTAATCTCTAATCTATACCACTAAAACTTGAACCCTAAACTCTAATCCGTAAACCCTAAACTTTAAACTATGAACATTGAACTTAAACCTAAATTCTAAATCCTAAATCTTAAACACTAAACCCTAACACTTAAACCTAAAACTCCAAACCCCAAATTTGTAACCCTAAATGATGAAATCTATACCCTACACCCTAAACCCAAACCATACATCCTAAACCTAAAACCCTAAAAGTTAAAACTAAAACCCAATCATTGAACCATAAGTGTTAAACCATAAACCCTAAACCTTAAACCCCAAATGTTAAACCCTAAACACTAAACCCCTAATTCATAAACCTTAAAACATAAATCTTAAACCCTAAAACCCCAATACCTAAAACCTAAACCCCAGACCTTGAAACTTAAACCCTTAAAATTATACATGAACCCTCAATCCAAACCCTAAATTCTAAAACCCAAACCTTAAACCCAAAACTCTAAATTGAAATCTTAAACCTTAAAATTTGAACCCTAATACTCAATAGAAAATATAAAACCTAAACACGAAACCATAATATCTAAACCCTAAACCTAGAACCATAAACCATAAAATACAAACCTTAAACCCAAAACCATGATTCCTAAACACTAAACCTTAAAAACCTAAAACTTAAAATTTAACCCCTAAACCCTAAACCGTAGATCCCAAAACCTAAAACCCAAAACCCAAAACACCAAACCCCAAAACCCAAACCCCAAACCTTTAATTATAAACCATAAAACATAAACCCTAAACCCCTAAATCTAAAACCTAAACCCTAAAGACTAAAACCCAAAAATTTAACCTCAAACCCAAAACCCAAAACCCAAAACCCTTACATGGAATATAAGCAATCAAAGCACCATTTTTAAGTCATCATAAAAATATATTGTTTACTCCAATTTTTTTAAATATAGATGGGTCAATCCATGCATGCTTAAATTCCAATCTCATGCATACATGACCTAAATGATTTATTCCAGAATTGCATAGAATAAATTCATCTTCTAGCATTCTAAACTCACATAAGACACTACCACTACTATTTAGGGTGGAGGGGAGTGATTTCAAACCATATAAATTATTAGGATGATGTAAAAATCACTCATATCATTATCTACCTTTCCCCAAACCATATGGAAAGAGGGGTTCAAACATATAAATTGTCATTCATCATCATAATCACTCTCTCATCATTCATAATCATCCCTCATCTATATCTTATCAACCTTAATTATACCTCATCATCTATCATCATCCTTAATGACATTATCATTGATCTTCACAATCCCTCATTATCCCTAGTCACTCCCTTATCAGCCCTCATTATTCCTCATCATCCCTAGTCACTCCCTCATCATCCCTAATCACTCCCTCATTAACCCTTATCATTGCTAATTTCCCATAGTCACTCTCTCATCATCCCTCATAATCCTTAATCATTCCTAATCACTCCCTTATCATTCCTCATTACCCCTCAATATACTTAATCCTCCCTTATTAACCCTCATCATCCATTATCATCCATAATCACTCCCTCATCATTCTTCATCATCCTTTGTCATCCTTAGTCACTCCTAAATTATCCCTCATTATCCTTCATCATCCATAATCACTCCTTCATTAACGCTCATAATCTTTCATCATTACTAATCACTCCCTCATTAATCCTCATCATTTACAATTATCCCTAGTCACTCCCTCATCATCCTTCATCATCCATATTCTTCCTTAATTGCTCTTTCATCATCCCCCATTGTGATTATTCACACCCTCATCAACCCTCATCATCTCTAATTATACCTAATCACTCCTTCATCATCCCTCATCATCCCTAGTAATTCCTTAATCAGTTCCTCATCAACCGTGACCATCCCTAATGATGTAGAGGGTAAACACATCTTATATCACACTTTACCTTGTTTAAGAATCACTTATTTGCTAATTTCTCATTGGTGCATTATTCATGAAATGGTTCTGAGGTTCACCTAATAGTCTTATGGTTTTTGATGTCTTGATCATGCTCCTTAGGGTCCTTTTAAAAATATCATTCCATTTACAACATTATTCATCCCTTATTTCTAAGCCTTTATAACTTCCTACCTTCTCATAGTCTAATCTAGTATCCTTTTTTATATAAGTTATGCTAGTACAAAAGTGTACAGAGGGATATGGGAAAACTAACTCATGTTCCTATTACCCTCTATCTCGATTATTATCTCCATAAATTTTCAAGACCTAAATATTATAGTAGGAACTTATTTTATACCTTTTTGGGTCATTATTAGGCTTAATTAGGCATATTATAAACCATTTTTACAAACAAGACATAGGCATGATTTCTTGTATAATTCTCATACACAACCTTCCTCTGTAATGTAAGTCATAGGTGTAGATAATCAATGTCTAAACTAGACAACTTGCTTCTTCCTTATTGAATTTAAATTCCATTCCACCTAATAATAAATTATAGGATATCTTATTAACCTTATTAGTGTCTTTGTAGATGATGAAACAATAAAATTATTTGTTCTAAGTGCTCTCACTTTCTACTAACACAAATTATGAAAAGATACAGGGTTTGTAAGTAGAACCCTCCTGAAGGATTTTGTGAACAATCAAACCATTTATCTAGATACTATTACAATTATATAAAAAGTGTTATAACCTCAAAAATTCTTCAAAATATATTTCATAAAAATAATTTAATCAATTACTTTATTAACATAGTCCTTACATTGCACACATGCAAAAAATATAAGTTTGATTACTTTCTTGTCTTCAAAGAAACAAGACTCATCTTTATTCAATTATTTGGGGTTTTTTACATTCTTCCTTAAAAATCAACCCATCCACATTCTTTGACTCTACCTACCAAAGACACCTATAAACTCTTTTATGCCATATAACTATCCTAATTACCTTCCTAACTTTCACATGTATGTTGAGGAAGTGAAACTACCTAACTTCTTACTTAACCATCAAAATGACTAATTAAGTGAGTCTTGTATGTATTATAATAATTTTGACAACTTTATATAAATTAAATAACCCAATTCCAACATTTAAAATACATCCCAAAACCTTGTCAAAAGATTATAATTTTCAAATAGAGTAAATTGGTGAGAAAATGCCACTATGGCTCTAATTCAAATTTGATCAGGTTATATAAATTATCATGGATTCATATAGATCCCTTAGGACCAAAACAACTCCCTAATGACTCAAAACATGAAAATAGACTAATATGTACAAAGTTAGTGCTACTCTTGCATCATTCTATCAAGGAGCAAAATGAAACTTTACTAGAAAGTTATAACTAATTTGTATTTGATGTTATTATTCAACACCTCTTGTTTAATGGAATATCCTCATAAATCCTAAGGTCTATTTTAAACAGATATACATTTTTTATTCTTGTAGAAACTTATGATGTCCTCCTTGATTCATCTCTCTCTTATTTTCTCCTTTGAGGTTGACTTCCTACATAGTGATCTCCTACTTGATCATCTTTAGCTTCTTAGTGTTCTCCTACAATGAACCTACACATAGAACACACAAGTTAATGAAAATAATATCCTTCTTGTCCTCTTAGAAACTATACTCTTTATCATGTATGCTTGTTCTCTCTATGATTGGGTCTACTATTTATGGGATTATTATTGTTTGTTTGCTCTTTTCTCCTTAAAAACTCTCAATATCTACAACCTCATTATCCACCTCTTGCTTCTATTCATCCTTGACTTGATCAATGACTTATCTTTGCATATCCAACTCTCTCAGCAATCCCACTTTCTCAATAAAGTATTATAAATTATCCTTGTTTTGTATGAATGATAAGTGATTTGATAAACTTGAAAACAATCCTACCACATGTTCATCTAAAAGTATCTCACCTTGATGGTTTGACTGTAACAAATTTTTATGTATTTAATTCAACTCCTTATAAGGATTTTAAACTACTATCTCCTCTTCTTCCATTTTTTGGGTAACTTGTACTTCACTTTGTCTCTTGTTCCCCTCTTTGAGAACTTCTTTTAGAACTCCTTCATTTGTCAATTCCTCCATGACCTTATAGGGTTTTAGCTTTCTTCTCTCTTCTTTTATTAAGGAAATCAACTTTTTCATCCGCCTTCTTTCAATAAGTGATCTTATAGGCCATTGTATCTTCTTTCTCATTATCAACCCATTCCATGCACTTTTTATCTTCTCTATCATGGCTATTTATTGCTTTATCTCATTCATCTCTATTTTGAAGTCTTCCGCTTGTTGATTCCTTCTCAACTCTCTTTCCCTCTACTTTATTAGCTAGTACTTTATTTTAAGTAGTTATCTAACCATTCTCTTTACTATTTTTACTCTCTTAAGCAAGTCTATTTCACCTTGTTCCCTCTCTTACCCAAGCTTTTTCCTTGGATAATTTTTTTTGAGAAATTACTTTTCTCTCTCCTTTTGAGATTCTTTAGCTCCTTATATCTTCATAATCCTCTTTTGGATTTAAAACTACCTGACTAACTTATTTCAATCACCAAAAATATTCTTTAGTATCCTTTTAAAACTACCTATAACTATTAAATACATTAAATGAAAAAACAAAATAAAACATGTACCTTTCCTTTTATAATCTTCTTCAAGCTTCTTCCCAATGACCTTCAAGCTCTGATATCAAATTGATGTAGAGGGTAAACACATCTTATCTCACACTTTACCTTGTTTAATAACCACTTCTTTGTTGATGGCTCATTGGTGCATTCTTCATGAAATGGTTCTAAGGTTCACCTAATAGTCTTATGGTTTCTGATGTCTTGATCATGCTCCTTAGGGTCCTTTTAGAAATATCATTCCCTTGACAACATTATTCATCCCTTATTTCTAAGCCTTTACAACATCCTACCTTCTCATAGTCTAATCTAGTAGCCTTTTTTGTAGAATTCCTAATAGTACAAAAGTGTATGAAGGGATATGGGAAAACTAACTCTAATCCTGATACCCTCTATCTAGCTTATTATCCCCATGAATTTTCAAGACATAAATCTTATTATAAGACCTTATTTTATAACTTTTTGGGTCACTATTGTGCCTAATTATTCCTATTTTAAATCTTTTTTACAAGTAAGACATAAAAATTATTTCTCATATAATGCTCATACATAGCCTTCCTCTGTAGTGTAAGTCATAGGTGTAGATAGTCAATGTCTAAACTATGAAACTTGCTTATTCATTATCGAAGTTAAATTATATTACACATCATAATACATTATAGGATATAATATCAACCTTATTTTTACCTTTTCAAATGATAAAACAACAAAATTATTTATTTTAAGTGCTCTCACTTGCTACTAACATAGATCATGAAAGGATATCAGATTTGTAAGCAGAACCCTCCTAAAGGATTTTTTGAACAATCAAACCAATTATCTATCTACCATTAGAAATATATAACAAGTGTTTCAACCTCAAAAATTCTTCAAAATCCATTTCATCCATATAATTTACTCAATTACTTTATGAACACATTCCTTACATTACACACATGCAAAAAATATAGAGTCTGATAACTTTCTTGTCTTCAAAGGAATAAGACTCATATACATTCTTCCTTTGAAAAAAAACCATCCAAATTATTTGAATCTACCTACCAAAGACACCTACAAACTCTTTTATGCCATACAATTATCCTAACTATCTTCTTAACTTCCTCATATATGTTGAAGAAGTGCAACTACCTAACTCATTACTTAACCACCAATATGACTAATTAAGTGAGTCATGTATGTATTATAACACTTTTAAACACTTTAAATAACTTAAATAACCCAATTACAACATTTAAAAATTATACAAAAATGACTACATCCTAAAACCTTATCAAAAGATTCAAATTTTCAAATAGAGCAAATTGGTAGGAAAATGCCACTATGACTCTAATTAAAATTTGATCAAGTTCTAACAACTAGTATGGATTCCTAAAAACCACATAGGACCAAAATAACTCCATAATGACTCAAAACATGAAAATAGACTAATATGTACAAAGGTAGTGATGCTCCTGCATCTTATTATTAAGGAGCAAAATGAAACTTTCCCTGAAAGTTATAACTTATTTGCCTTTGATGTTATTTTTTAGCACCTCTTATTCAATGTAATCTCCTCCTATATGCCAAGGTATATTTGAAACACACAGAATTTTTTTATAATTGTTAAAAATTATGATGGATCCTCTTTGATTCATCTCTCCTTACTTTCTCCTTTGAGGTTGATTTCTTGCATAGTAATCTCCCACTTGATCATATTCATCTTCTTAGTGTTCTCCTACAACAAACCTACACATATAAAACACAAGTTACTAAAAATAATATCCTTATTTTCCTCTTGAAAATTATACTCTTACTCATGCATGCTTGTTATCTCTATGTTTGGGTCTTCTATTTATGAGAGTAATGCTATTTGTTTACTCTTTTATCCTTCAAAACTCTCAATATATACAACCCCATTAGCCACCTCTTGATACTATTCATCCTTAACCTAATAAATTACTTATATCTACATAAACAACTATTTTAGCATGCCCATTTTCTCAACAAAGTAGTCTAAATTGTCTTTATTTTGTAGAATGACAAGTGATTTGACAAACTTGAAAATAATCCTACCACATGTTCATCTAAAAATATCTCACATTACTAATCTAACTATAACAACTTATGGCTTTCATTCAACTCATTATAAGGATTCTCAACTACTACTTCCTCTTCTTACATTGCTTGGGAAACTTGTACTTCACTTTGCCTCCTTCTCCCCTCTATGAGAACTTATTTTAACACTCCTTCATTTGTCAATTCATTCATGACCTTATAATGTTTTAACTTTATTATCTCTTCCTTTATTAAGGAAATCAACCTTTTCCTCCTTCTTTCAATAGTTATCTTATAGGCCATTGTACCTTATTTCTCATTATCAAACTATTCCATGGGTTTTTTTCTCTATTATTGGTTCCCAATTGTACACCTCTTACACTCGACCTTGCATACTTGAGAGAAAATGGCAATCAATGATGAAAAACCCACTAGTATATCATTGTAGTTGGGGAACGGTTTTCCATCATGATTATATCAAATGCCAAAAATGACCGAGAGGTACCTACAAAGGGTATGGTCAACTCCCTGCTACTTCTAACTCTACCTAAACCAAGGTGAGAGGACCTATGGGTTATCTTTCTCACATGAAGAGATTCTAAAATTCAACCTCCATGGGGATTTTTGGCACAAGGAACAAATATAACTGGGGCATAACCAAGTTTTCAAACTTCACTCATGAAGGGTTGTCACACAAAATGCATAAGTACTCTAAGTCATATACAAGTTACTAAAGATAGATGAGGAAATGATGTAATCTTCATTCTATAAAATATTCAACAATAGGGGTCAAAAGAAAAATTGTAGCACTATGATTCAAAACACAAAATGCAAACATATCTTAAGTATACAATATTCATGCATCTATAGGTAAATAACACTTATAGTACACAAAGGGGTGTATTGTTTATAGGCTAGGTTAGGGTAGGATAAGTTAGGTAATTATAAAATGGAGGGTGGCATCCTGGTGACTTCCAAATAGCAATATGTCTTACAATATTTCATAATGAAGATGCAGAAAAAACTTCAAATGCAAGAGAATGGTAAATACCAAATAATTCTTGAGAGACTAGAACATACACTAAAATTAATATTTCAAATGCTTTTCCATATCAAATCCATGAACCCAAGGTGTCTAAAAAGTTATTCAACAACCTATCATGAATAAATGTAGAAAGAGTTTATAATATAAATATATGCTCAAAATGAAAAGTAGTAGTGAGGAAAAACTCAAATGTTTAATCAATAATTCTTGCAAAACATGTCACTGCACTTCATTTACAAGAAATAACAAAGAACCACAAGCATTTTCATTATCTTGAAAAAAAATATTACACACATCAATGTTTCAAAATGCTACCATGGGGACAAACATGGTGAGATTGCTCTTTTGATAAGGGAGACATAAACATTCTCTCAAAGCTTGATAATGGCTATACAACTATAACTAACTTAGAAAGGGAGATAAAATCTTCACACAATAATTGATCCTAGAAAAATTTATGCAGAATCTAGACTTAGAGAAAATGGAGACCTAAAACAATGACCAACAATAACCAACACAATGGCCAACCAACACCCTGAATAGAGGAAAAGCCCCCTATTTATACATTTTTAGATTTAGAACCATGGGTCACAACTTGAAAAATTACAAAAAAAATTTCAAGTCCACTAAGATGCTTCCAATTGGAAAATATTCCCTTTCCATGCCTAAAATCTTCATCAATTTGTAGGAAAAATCAATGTTCTAACTGCCTCTACAAAGAATGATGGAGATTTTCAATAAAATTTTGATTTCTTGGAGGGAGATGCCTTTCAAATGAGATAGAATGAGAATATTAATGACAGGGGGCCGAACAAACTTTGCCATTATGTGAAATTGCTTGGGGATGCTCTTGATCATTTGCCTACATAGCTAGAAACTTCTATATAGATGCCCTCCTTCTCATGCATGTTATGGAACAACCTATTTTTTTTCATGATTTCTTAGGAATATTCTAGATATATGGCCCTTTAAATGATCTTATCTAGAGTGTCCCATCTTGGATTTTAAAGCTTGTAATTTCTCACTCATGAAGGAACTTGGACAAGCATAATAATGGAATAACACAAAAGACTTAGGTCATTTTTAACTTTTTTACTTTTGGATCCAACTTATTTAACACATTTTGCAATTTTAATTTTTTACATATGTAATTTTAGGGACTCCTATATATTTTTAATACAAAAATGCATTAGTTTTGACTTTTGATTTACATTGTTAAATCTTGGTTTCTCTCATAAATTTTCCATTTGCAAATTACCAAGCTACTATCAATAGTGCTAACTATATTTCACAAGGTCATTGAATGTGTCGTGTATGCCTATGTGTCATCACCATGTCACTCATTTCACCAATATATTTTATTTACACTGACCTTAATATCACTTGTTTTCATATGCATTTGGACTTTGTTAAAATGCCCATGATCATCCTACACTATTGGATCTATTAGTCCAAATAAATGTGGACCATAGATATATGATCCAAAGGATCAAACACCATTGGTCATCTATAGGTGTTATACTAAAATGGTGCCACTTGGAAACTCTATAGGCTCTTTTCATCCTTCTCTATCAATCTTGTTAGGCTAGCATGCTCTTACCAAGTGATGGTCGTATATTCATTCTAGGCTTTATTGAAAGGTCTTAACTTAATACACATTATAGATCATATTATGTATACTTGAATGTATAACATTTATCTATAGGAATGTACTTGATCTTTAACTTATGACCATATATCAACTTTTCAATTGTGCCCTCATATTGTTATATCTTTTCACCTGATCATATATGCATCATCAGATTACAATTTGTGAGATTGAGCGTGACTTGTTCATTAAAAATAGTCTTTATTAATTTGAGCACCATCACACCATGTGGTGGCACCTTATGATTCTTTACCTTTTGACTTATTTCACTTTCCATCATATCTCTAATAGGGTTCCCATGATGATGAGCTTTTTGCTCATCCTAGGGCTTTTTTTAAAACATTGGACTTTTATGCATTATCAATCAGGATCTGTATTCTTCAACATGTACCATTAATCAATGGGAGCCTACTCAAATTTTAATCATTCCCCATGATGTCAACACTTATGAAATATGGACAAATTTATTTAGAGCTTTTGGTCACCTAGACTTTTTGTCAATGCCATTCCTATCTTCAACATTTCTATCTTTTACAATAATTATTGTAGGATTTTTATCTTTGGCACTTTTAATTTCATTCGACCTTTGGTCTTTAGGACTTTTGTTCCAAAAAATTTCATATTTGGCACTCCATTAGGATAATTATCTCTGACAAAATATCTAAAATAATTTCCCCAAATAATTTTGACTTCACACTATTCTTAAGAGACTTAAACTTTATCAGAACTTTTGTTGCAGACAAAATACCCTCAAGAATTTGGCCTTCAAATTTTTGCCTTCATTAGGACAATTGTTTCAGACATTTTTGTCCATACTAATTCCACTTAAAAAACTGGCATTTATATTTTTTTGAAGGAACTGGACTATAAATTTTTGCCAAATGAATCGAGTCTTTACATTTTTGCCAAAGAAATTGAGTATTTGGCACTTGTTTCTTTGTCAGGATAATTATTTTAGACATTTTTTCTAAAATAATTTCCCCAAATAAATTGGACTTAACATTTTTCCAAAGGAAATTAATTTACACTTTTGTCAAAGAATATGACTTTTTATTAGGATTTTTGTGTAGGAAAAATGCCCGAAGGGCAAGTGCCCTTCAAACTTTTTGCTGTGGACAAAAAGTGAAAAACAAATAAGGAATTTAAGTTTTCCTAACATAATACAATTTTTTCAAACTTTTTACGTGGGTAAAATTCTTGAAGGAAATAGTCCTTTGGACTTTTTACTATGGATAAAATGTCTGATGGAATTCCTTTGGATTTTTTGTATAAACATTTTAGCTAAAATAAAATAAAACTTTACACTTTTTTTGAAACTTTGAAATTCTTTTAGGCTTTTTATTGTGGACAATTTATCCAATGTAAATAAGTCTTCAAACCTTTTTCATGATCCAAAATCTTGAAGACTTATTTATATTAAGAAAAATGTCCCAATAAAAAACCCAAAACCCTAAGGCTTCATACACAATAAGTAAAGACTGAATTAATACTTAACCATTTTTAACATGAACTTGACCTTGGAGTGAACATTCAAAAACTAGACTTAAGTTGAGGACTTGGTTATTTTCACCAGACAAGGGCTTAATTTCTTTATTGTAATTTTGGGAACTAACACTAGCTCTCACCCAGGGATGCATACCCCGTGTGGGTGTGTAAAGAACCCCAAAATGTAAGACTAGGTTCCAATCCATTAGGTCATGGAGTCAAGACTTAGAAATTTTCTAGAAAACACTCATGAATACATAGCAAAACATGGTAAACTTAACAAAAATAGATCAGGAGGATCTAAAAATAAACACATGATAGAAACATAAAAGGAAAATGTATAAATAAGGCCCAAAGTAGAGGGGTGACAAGCAATGAAACAACATAAAGAGAAAAATATACACTATATACTAATGTACATAGGTTACAAACTCAATCAATGAAGTGTTTCAGATGTCTACCATTGACTAGAAACTCTAGTATTTCACCATCAAAGTCTCTCAAAAATAAAGTATGCTCCCTAATCTGATAGCCAATGAAATAAGGACCCATTCACAAGGCACCAAATTTTCCATACTTACCTTTTTCTTCATGTTTTCTATCCAAAATTAGAACCATATCACCTACCTAAAAGGTTCTTAGAGTGACCTTCCTATCAAATATCTTCTTCATTTTTTCCTTAAACTTGAGGTGTCTTTCAAGAGCTTGTCTTCAAATTTCATCAAGCTCAATAATCTAGTTTATCCTTCTCTCATAGTAGTTTATTTGCTCATCATCCTCTAGTTACTACATAAGTTGATAAGTTAGCAACTAAAAATTCATAGGCAAAATTGCTTGAGCTCCATAAACAATCTCAAAAGGGATTGTACTTGTAGCTCTCTTAGGTGTAATCTTATGAGCCCATGAGGCAAACTTTAACTATTCACCCCACTTCTTTTTATTTGATTCCAATGTTCATTTGATGATCTTGAGCAAGTTCTTATTACTTGATTTTGCTTGACCATTTCCCTAAGGGTTGTAATTATAAGCATAGGTCAATTTAATTTTATACTCTTTGCATAATACCACTAAAGGTTTAGACTTGAAACTCATGGCATTATCTACAATAACTTTAATAGGTGCACCAAATCTACAAATAATCTAATTTAATAAAAATTCCATAACCACCTAGTGTGTTGCTTTCTTTGTAGGAACTACCTTAACCCATTTTATGAAGTAGTTAGTTACAAATAGTATCCATCTATGTCCAATCCTTGATGAATCAACAAATTTTCCAATGAAATCTATTCCCATTTTCTGAATGGGTCTTCAATCATCATGAGTTGTAAGGGAAGAGAACCTAATGCTATCATCCTCCTAGTAAAGTGCTAGCATTTTTTACATTTTTTGACTTTCTTAGCAACATCTTTGAACAATGATGGCCACCAATAACCAGCTCTCAAAATTTTATGAGCTATAACTTTACACTCAAAATGACCACCACATACTCCACTATGGAAGCCTTCAATCAGGTCAATAGTTTATTCTTCTTGTACACATCTAAGGAAAACCCCAACTATATTCTTCCATACTAGTCTGTTCTTAGTCAAGAGGTATTTTTGGGAAACAATCTTGAGAGTTATATTTTTATTCTTATCCAAGTCAGGGGGATAGTTTAGATTTTTCAAGTAGTAAATAATATCTCTATACCACAAAGATATGTTAAATTGACTTAATGAATCATCAATATTAAATATATCAATGTTTACCTCAATAGCTTCTAAATTGGTCTCATCCATAAGCTTGGCTAGATCCATCCCTCTTACTAACTTGGTGGTCTAAATATCCATGTCATACTATCGTAACTTGTTAACCCACCTGCATCTCTTGCTGGATAGTTTAGTCTGAGTCAAGATGTCCTTCACCATGGTATGGAAGACATAAGAAATAATATTTAAACTTAAAATATAGGGCGTGAATATCTTAATAGCCTTTCAGAGAGTGAAGGCTTATTTTTCCATGATGGTATAATTCAGTTTAGGACATTCCATAGCTTTGCTAAGGAAAGTTATGGGTTGTTCATGACCATATTCATTCTTTTATAACTAAACAAAAATAATATTATATGATGCAAAAGAGAATATATAAAAAGGATTTATGTAATCAAGGCTGGCCAAGACATGAGAAGACTTTAAATCTCCCTTGATGCCATTGAATGCTTGCATGGTCTCCTCCTCTTATTTGATGGTCTGGTCCTTCTTTAACATAGAAGTAATAGGCAGGGTAATCTCTACAAAATTTGACACAAACCTCCTTACAAAGTTAATTTTTCCAAAGAAAGACTAAATTTTTTTCTTGGACTATGGGATAGGCACTTTCTCAATGGATTTTAGCATCTCAGGGTCAATCATGACACCATCTTTGAACACTATATGTCCTAGTAACTTGGCCTCTAATACTCCAAAGTAATACTTCTTTAGATTAAGTGAAATGCAAAACTCCCTACATCTAATCAACACTTTTTATATATGCTCCAAATGCTCTTCTCTAGTCTTGGAGTACATAGTAATGTCATCCTGATACACAATAATGAACTGGTTAATTATCCCTACAAAATCAACATCCATAGTTTGCTAGAACATTGTACCAACATTCATTAGCCTAAAATTTATACTCATATGTGTGTGTGTGCGCGTGCGCGCACACGCGTTTGTGTGTGTGTGTGTGTGTGTGTGTGTGTGTGTGTGTGTGTGTGTGTGTGTGTGTGTGTGTGTGTGTGTGTGTGTGTGTGTGTGTGTGCATACCCCAAGGTGTAGTGAACATAGTCTTCAAATTCCTTCACCACAACCTTGTTATATCTTGAGAATCCATCTAATGTGGACAACATTTTTTATCCAATAACACTTTGTAATAGGTTCTCCATATTAGGTAGGGGATAATTATCTTGAAAAGAAGCCTTGTTCAAATTTAAAAAATCCACACATAAGCAGATTTCACCATTCTTCTTTCTCATGAGGACTAAATTTGTAACCCATGATGAGTACCTAATGGGCTGAATGATTCCACTATCCCTCAACTTCTTTAGTTCTTCTCTAATCTTGGTGCCTAGGATGGGGTTGATAGGTCTCTATTTTTATGTGAAAGGCTTGCTATTATGATGTAATGAGATGATATGATAAAATAAGTCTTCTCTATATTATTTCAACTTAGAATATGACCATGATAAAAGATCATGGCACTTACTCAACAACTGCATGTAAGCTTGTTTATCAGCTGCACTTAGGTGAGTACCTAATGAAACCTTTCTTGGATTCTCATGAGAACCCAAGCTGCACTTAGTCACATCTTTTTAGATAAATGAATCTCTTGACTTGATTCTATCAACTCCATCAAAATATCCCTCCAAACCTACCAATCCCCTTGGGATCATGTTTATCTTTAGCTAAATAATGTCTTTCCCAAACATGTTTTCTATCTCAACACAAACTTGAATCATAGATTCCAAGTCTATGAGTTTATCATGGAAATTTGCTTCATAATTTAAAAACCTTTTGATCTATTCATCATCATCAAATACCTTATAATCATGAACATTATCTAAGATTGAAGGCTGAATAAGCACCTCCACTTGATACTAATAACGAGAGCTCATATTTGGAAGATCAAATTGAGCACCTAGCCCTGTGAGTTTATCATCTTCTTAGTTGAAACTCCTATCATGATAACAAAGATTGAATGCATCAGAGAATTCCAAAAAATCCCAAACAACATTCTAATATTGTTTCAACCTTTTATTCTTGGTGGCATAATCATTTTATATTTGCTTAACCACTAACTTAGAATTTCCCTTAACAATTAAAATTTTAATTCCATATTCATGGGCAAACCTTAAACCAAGCAGAGTGCCTCATACTCAATAGTATTATTCATGCACTTAAAGGAGAAATAAATAGAAAACATAAAACATTTACCATTGGGGGCATAAAAGACAACCCCAACTCCATTTCCAAGATTGGAGCAAGCCCCATCAAAATGCATCTTCCAAACTACACCTTCTTTATCAGGTTTAACATCAAGAACAATAGGCTGATCACCAGTATCAACATTCCAAACAAATTTTCCCAAGTCAAAATCTATGTAAACCACTTCATTAAGAGCATGTTTTGGATCTTCAATTACATAGAACATCTTAGGAACTCTATAAAGGTTGACAATCTTACCCTCCAGTGGAATGGTGACATAAGATAAGTCCATTTGTACACTTCCACCCATGCTAGCAACCCATTTTCATGACAACAACATCCCCCACTTAAGTAGGCAATCCATAACTACCATGCCCATATTGAAATACTTACCTAGATGCACTGATAACTATAATACCAACCCCTTGACTTTTCCAACAACTATAACCTCTCATGAGTCTATATCATAACACTTGCCAAAGGATGATGTAATATTTACTCCAAGCTAGTTTAGGACACCTAAGGGCATCACATTATAAGAATCACCAGAATCAAACATGCAATTAGAAATAATTAGACCATTTATTAGTAGGGTTGTGTAAAAAAGATCCACATTCAGCTAACTCTCCATTAACATAGTCCCTAAATAGACCCCTAGAGCAAGTTCAATAACCTCTTCTGATTCTTGATCTTCTTCTAGGGGTGTTTGGGGTAACTAAATTACATTTACAATTGACTTCTCACCAAATTACAAGTATTCAAATGCCCTCTTACTATGTTTAGTTATTCTTAATAATTCAATAGGTGGCACAGTGATATTTATTTGAATCAATACCTAGGCCATATCACACATGTTATACTAAGGAAGACATGTACTTAGTAGAAGGGTAACTACACCTTTAGCTAGGATGAAATCACCTTAAGGTCTAAAGTAGAGTAGGCTAAGATGGATTTGAATTTTTAAAAACCTTCAAAGATAGATTTTATTTAAACTCATTAGCATCATTAGGGATACTAGATAACATGGGTACCCTATTCTTGGATAAAGCACCTATAGGCTTAGCAAATTAGCAAACAAGCACTAGTTTAGAAGCTATAGGGACTAATATAGTTTTCTTAACATCTTTATTATCATCCCCTAGCTTTGGATTTAAAGGGGTAGTGTCTTAAGGAGAAGCAACATGATATTTTCTTCTCAAATGATACTCCTCTTGGTAAATTGTTGCATTAATTAGCAACTACCTATCCTCAATTGATGGAATTCCACCATCATATTTCTTAATCATCATATATTGTAAGAAATCTAATGAATAAGAAACTCATATGCTTGTGCCATATTAACATCACAAGTAAATTTAGGAGTTGGGATGCTTACCTTCTCAATTACACTCCAAAATTGATCAATAATAGTAGCACTCAATAATTTCAAAGAAGTAGTCATACCACTTTAGGGATTTTATAATTGAACATCAAAATATAATCACCTAATGATGCATACTCAATTTCATTTGCATCTTTATCAATTGATTTAGATGAATCACATAGGAGATGTGTAAATAATCACTTGTCACACTAATTAATATAAATTTCACAATATACAACATTCACTTTGGCATTTAAAGGATTACACACTTATTTTATAGCCCCTCTAGTCTAATTTATATTCATTATTTCTTCACATGCAAGCCTCTTCCATTTATCATCATCTCGATTATGGAAAGTAGGCCCCCTTTATGATTGATTTAGATTTGGATCCATATATTTATTGTTAGACATATGAGGGATCCATTTCTGATCTCTAGCCAACTTGTATGACATTTATTTGATAGTAGAGGCCAAATTTTTAACAATCTCCTCAAGGTTGGTTGTCTTTAGGGACTATGTCTTTTCAAGATTGACCAAATTCACATCAACCCACTTGTTCATGGGATTTACCATAGCCTTTATGTTATTCTCTATTTGGATGGCCATATTGAATGCCAACCATAGGTTAGTAGGAGCCTTGTCCCTCTAGTAGTATGTAACCTTCTTGTCAAAGGAATCACAATACTTTATCAAGAATGTTGTATCACCAGGCTTGATGTTCTTAGGAAACCATATGATAGTCTTGTTAAACTATGCATTAAAGTCCTACACACACTCATTATGATTCTTCTTGATATTTTCAAATTTAGCCAAGAGAAACCTTGGATCAATCCTAACACCAAATTAAGTTCTAAAAACATTATGTATCTCTTCCCATGAATCAATGCATCTATTTGGAACAGAGTTGAACCACTCATGGGCTTCTTCCTTCAGTGTGTGAAAATATAACTTGATGCACACATCCTCATATCCAAACTCATAATATTCAATGATATTTTAAAAATCCCTCAGGTGATGATCACCACTCATTGCATTATTCCCTTGAAACTTTGGGAGACATTTTTGAACTTCATTTAAGACTTCATTAGGATAGCCTTCCATTTCATCAAAATTGATTGGTTTAAATCTAGGAACATGGAATACATTATGTTCATTCTCATATTGGTCCCTATGCCTTATGATTAGTTCAATGGTGGGTTAATAAACAACTAACAAAGGGATATGAGGGGGTGAATGAGGTGGACTTAGTGGATCAGACTTGGGAGGGGATTCAACTGGTTGAGGAGTTGGGTAATACACATGACTATAAGTTTCATAATCTCTAGGAGAGATATGATAGTTCTCAATAATTGGAGGGTCAACAAAGATTTTAAGATTATCAAAATTTTAAAAACCCTTAGCATCTAAACTTTACTCTTTAATAGGCCTCCAAACTTGTCCCCTTCTTCTTGGATGAATACTTAAAGGAGAGATAAGTTTCTTTGATGGGTCACTTCTAAAAGATGATCTCAGTCCTTTGAGATTTGTAAATAAGAAAATACTTAAAGCTTAATGTTAGAATAATATTTAGAATAGGCACCAATATTCCTTGAAACTAGAAAATAAAGTTAGAGTCATCACTAGAATCATAATTCTAGAATACAATAGTTAACAAACTGTTTGTGATACATGCTGAAATTAAACTTGTTGAAGCTTAATGAGATAGAAAACAAAAACTAGAATTTTTAGAATAATTTCCAATAGGGAAAAAATACCTTTCAACATGAAATGTTATTATTTATTTGTAATAAACTTAGTAGAAGTTAAATTTCGAAACCTTAAAACTTCTTGGCATGTCCCCAGTGTAGTGCTACAACATTGATAGCCAAGATAGTCAAATTAGTATAGTAATAATATATAAATTCACAAGATGAAATACTTACAACTCTTTACAAGAGTCCTAGATAATATAGGTAACCAAGATTTCAATTTAGTTCCTAGTAATGGTGCCAGTTGAGTGTTGTTTCCTAGTTGTACACCTCTTACACTTGGCCTTACATACTTGAGAGAAAATGGCAAGTAATGATGAAAAACTTGCTAGTATGTCATTTTAGAAGAGGAATGGTTTGCCATCATGATTAGAATAAACATAAAAAATGACTAAAAGGCACATACAAAGGGTATGGTCAGTTTATTACTACTTTTAGATCTTCTTGAACCAAGCTGAGAGAACCTACGAGGTAGCTTGCTCACATGGAGAGATTCTAGAATTTAACCTCCATGGAGATTTTTGGCACAAGGAACAAATATGACTAGGGCATAACCAAGTTTGAACACTTTAGCCATGAAGGGTTATCACATGAAATGCACAAATGATATAAGTCATATATAAGCTACCTAAGACATTTGAGGAAATGATTGAAATCTTAATTCTATAAAATATTCAACAATATGGGTCTAATGGAAAATTGCAACACTATGCTTCAAAACACAAAATGTAGACACATGTTGAGTATACAATATTCATGCATTTGCAGGCAAATAACACTTATAGTATGTAAATAGGTGTATTATTTGAAGGGTAAGATAGCATAAGACAAGTTAGGTAATTATAAAATGGAGGATGACATGCTGGTGACTTCCAAACAATAGGGTGCCTTAAAATATTTCATGACAATATTCCTTAGCAAAGATACAAAAAAATTTCAAATGCAAGATAATGTTAAATACCAAATAATTCCTAAGATACTAGAACATACATTGAAACTAATCTTTCAAATGCTTTTCCACATCAAATCCATAAACCTAGGGTTCCCTAACAAGTTATTCAATAACCTATCCTAAATAAATGTAGAAAGATGTTTATAATATAAATCTATGCTCAAAATGACAACCATTAATGAGCATAGAACCAAATATCTGATCTTAAAAAAATGTTTTTACACTTCATTTACAAGAAACATCAAAGAACCACAAGCATTTTCATTATCTTGCAAAAGGAAATATTACACACATCAATGTTTTAAAATGCTGCCATGGGGACAAGCATGGTGAAATTGCTCTTTTGACAAGGGAGACATAAGCATGCTCTCAAAACTTGCTAATGGCTATAGAAATTCAACCACCTTTTCAAGGGAGATAAAATATACACACAATAATTGATCCTATAAAAAATTATGCAAAACCTAGGCTTAGAGAAAATGAATACCTAAAACAATGACCAACAACAACCAACACAATGGCAAACCAACCCCTTGAATAGAGGATAAACCCCCTATTTATACATTTTTAAATATGGAACCATGTGTCACAACTTACAAAATTACAAAACAAACTTTCAAGTCTACCAAGATGCTTTCAACTAGAAAACATTCCCTTATCATGCCTAGGATTTTCACCCATTTGCAAGAAAAATCAATGTTTTAACTACCTCTACAAAGAGTGATGAAGATTTTCAACAAATTTTTTATTTCATGATAGGATATGCCTTTCACATGAGCTAGAATGAGAATATTCATGATAGGGGGCTGAACAAACTTTGTAATTATGTGAAACTACTTGGAAATGCTCTTGATCATTTGCTTACATAGCTAGAAAATTTTGGATAGATGCCCTCCCTCTCATTCATGCTATGGAGCAAACTAAATTTTTCCATGATTTAATAAAAATATTATTGATCCATGGCCCTCTAAATGATATTTTCTAGAGTGGCCCATCTTGTATTTGGAAACATGGAATTTCTTGCTCATGCAAGAACTAGGACAAGAATAATAATGAAATAATGTAAAAGACTTAGGTCATTTTTAAATTTTTACTTTAGGCTCCAACTTATTTTTCACATTTTGAATTTTTACATTTTTGCTTTTACACATCTGGCCTTTTAGGAATTCTTCCATATTTTTTAATGCAAAAATGCATGAGTTTCAACTTTTGATTTACTTGGGTAAATCTTGATTACTCTCATAAATTTGCCATTTTTAAATTACCAAACTATTATTAATGGTGCTAACTTTATTACACAGGGTCCTTGAACATGTCATGCATGCTTATGTGGCATCACCATGTCATTCATTTCACCAATATATTTTATTTACACTATCCTCAACATCACTTATTTCCATATGCAGTTAAACTTCATTGAAATGTCCATGATCATCCTGTACCATCAGATCTGCTCATTTGAGTAAACATGAACCATAGATATATGATCCAAAGGATCAAATTCTATTGGAAAACTATATATATTTTACAAAAATGGTGTAGCTTGGTAGTTCTATAGGCTCTTTACATCCTTTTTTGTTAGTCTTATTAGACTAATGTGCTCTTGACAAGTGGTAGTCCCACATTCATTCTTAGCTTTCTTGAAAGGTCTTAACTTAATATGTGATGTAGATTGGATTATATGTACTTAAACATGTAATATTGATTTCTGTGAATGTGCTTGATATTTAGCTTATAACCATGTATTGACTTTTTAACTATGCCCTCATGCCATTAGATATTTTTGCTTGATCAAATGCACATCATCATATTTTAATCTACGAGATTGAGCCTAACTTGTTCCTTATAAATAGTCTCTATTATTTTGAGTTCCATCATGTCACATGGTGACACCTTATGCTTCTTGACCTTTTGACCTATTCTACTCACCATCAGATCTCTAACAAGGTTCTCAAGATGGTGATACTTGTCACTATCTCACTTATCTCAAGGTTTTATTTGAAACATTGGCCTTCTATATAATATTGATCAAGATATATACACTTTACTGTGTATTGTTAATTGATGAGAACCTACTTGACTTTTAATCATGCCATGTGAGCTCAATGCTTATGCAATCTAGGTGAATTTATTGGGATATTTTTGCCACCTAGCTTTTTTATCTATGACATTCCTATCTTTAACATTTCTATCTTTGGAAATAATTATTTTGGCCTTTTTATCTTTGGTACTTTTGCTTTCATTTAACCTTTATTCTTTTAGATTTTTGTTATGCAACATTTAATCTTTAGCATTCCATTAGGATAACTATCTTGGATAAAATGTCTGAGACATTTTACCCAAAGAATTTTGACTTCACACTTTTCCTAAGAGACTTGACATTTATTGGACCTTTTGTTGTAGATAAAATGCTCACAAGAATTTAGCCTTGGGATTTTTGCCTTCATCAGGAGAATTTTTTTGGACATTTTGTCTAAAACAATTTCCCCAAAGAAATTTATATTTACGTTTTTGCCAAAGGAATTAAAATTTATATTTTTGTCAAAGAAATTGAGTCTTTACATTTTTGTTGAATAAATTGAGTCTTTGACACTTATGTCTTCATCAGGACAATTATTTTAGACATTTTGTTCAAAATAATTTCCTTGAATAAATTAGAGTTAACATTTTTCCAAAGGAAATGACTTTACACTTTTGTTTAAGAAGATGACTTTTATTGGGATTTTTGTGATGGTAAAATGCCTAAAGGGAAAGTACCTTTTAGACTTTTTACTACAAATAAAAATTTCAAAATAAATAAGGACTTTACATTTTATTGAATAATGTAATTATTTCAAATTTTTGCATGGGAAAAATGCCCAAAGGAAATATTCCTTTAGACTTTTTACCATAGATAAAATGTATGATAGAATTCCTTCAAATTTTTTGTACAAACATTTTAGTCAAAACAAAATAAGACTACACTTTTTCTGAAACTTTGTAATTATTTCAAGATTTTTGTTGAGAACAATTTTTCCAAAGGAAATAAGTCTTTGGACCTTTTACATGAAAAAAAATCTTGAAGTCTTATTTTCGTTAGGAAAAATGTCCCAAAAAAACCCAAAAACCTTAAGGTTTTATATGCACTAAATAAATACGGAATTAAGACTTAGTCATTTTTAACATGAACTTGACCTCAGAGTGAACATTTAAAAACTAGACTTGGGCTGAAGACTTGGTTATTTTCACTTGACAAGGGATCAATTGCTTCAATGCAATTTTGGGCACTAACATCTATCATGAAATTTATCAGGGCTATCTATTGATTTATCTCATTCATCTCTCTTTAGAAGTCTTCCTCTTGTTGCTTCCTTCTCAACTCTCTTTCCCTCAACTTTCTTAGCTGGTCCTTTATTTTAAGTATCTCTCTAATCATTCTCTTTAATATCTATACTCTATTAAGTAAGTTTATTGTACCTTGCTCCATCTCTTATCCAAGCTTCCTCCTTGGATCAAATTTTTTGTGCAATCGCTTTGATCTATCCTTTTTACATTCTTTAGCTCCTTATATGTTCTAACACCTCTCTTGGATTTCAAACTACTTGACCAACTTCTTTTAATCACCTATAATCTTAATCATTAGCCTTTTCAAATAACCTAAAATATTCTTGCATGAACTATCAAATACATTGAATGAAAAAAACATGTACCTTTCCTTTTATAATCTTCTTCCCAATGACCTTCAAGATTTGATACCAAATTGATGCATAGGGTAAACACATCTTATCTCACACTTTACCTTGTTTAATAATCACTTCTTTTATAATGACTCATTGGTGTATTCTTCATGAAATGGTTTTGAGGTTCACCTGATAGTCTTATGGTTTATGATGCCTTGATCATGCTCCTTAGGGTCCTTTTATAATTCTCAATCCCTTGACAAATTTATTCATCCCTTATTTTTAAGGATTTAAAACTTATTACCTTCTCATATTCTAATCTAGTATCCTTTTTTTTATAATTTCTTCTAGTACAAAAGTGTTAAAAGGGCTATGTGAAAACTAACTCCTAATCCTGGTACCCTCTATCTAGCTTATTATCTCCATGAATTTTCAAGACCTAACTATTCTTTTAGGAATTTATTTTATACCTTTTTTGGTCACTATTGGGCCTATTCTAAACCCTTTTTAAAAATAATAAATATCAATTATTTCTCATATAATGCTCATACACAACCTCTATAATATAAGTCATAGGTGTAGACAATCAATGTCTAAACTGGGTAACTTGATTCTTCCTTCTTGAAGTTAACTTCCATTCTACCTCATAATAAATTATAATATATATTCTTAACCTTATTTATACCTTTGTATATGATAAAATAACAAAATTATTTATACTAAGTGCTCACTTGCTACTAACATAGATTATGAAAGGATATAGGGTTTATAAGCAAAAACCTCTTAAAGGATTTTGTGAGCAATCAAACTAATTATCTAGCTACCATTAGAAATATATAACAAGTTTTCCAACCTCAAAAATTATTCAAAAGATATTTCATCCATATAATTTACTCAATTGCTTTATTAACACAGTCCTTACATTATACACATGCAAAAAAACAAAGTCTAATTGCTTTCTTGTCTTCAACAGAATAAGACTTATCATCACTCAATAATATGGGGTTATTTACATTATTATTTTTAAACCAACCCCACCAAATTCTCTTAATTTTCCTACCAAAGACACATATAAACTCTTTTATGCCATACAACTATCCTAACTACCTTCCTAACTTCCTAATGTACATTGAGGAAGTACAACTACCTAACTTCTCACTTAACCACTGAGATGAATAATTAAGTGAGTCATGTATGTATTATAACACTTTTTACCACTTTATATAACTTAAATAACCTAATTGCAACATTTAAAACTTATAAAAACATGACTACATCCCAATATCTTGTAAAAAAATTTAAATTTTCAAATAGAACAAATTGGTGGGAAAATGCCAGTATGACCCTATGTTAGATTTTATCAAGTTCTAATAACTATCATGGATTCCTATAGACCCCCTTAGACCAAAAAAAATCCCTAATGACTCAAACCTTGAAAATATACTAATATATACAAAGGTAGTGATGCTACTACATCACCTAATCACTTCATCATCAACCCTCATCATCCCTCATCATTCATAGTCATACCCTAATTAGCCCTTATTGTCCATCATCATCATTAGTCAGTCTATGATTTGGTAATAAAAATCCTATAATAAATATAGTAAGTATTTTTATGACTCAATTTTTTTTTGTCTTAGTCTTTACAAGAGATGGTTGAATTATGGTGGAATTAATATATGTGAGACTCACAATTCTAGTAAACATACTATTTTGATAAATGAAAACAAAATTGAAAACTTGAAAGATGTCTATATTATTATAGATGGAAAATCTTTTACTTATCATGGGTAAATTATTTGCATTTTTTAAATATATTTTCTACCACTACTACATATTCATCATTATCTTCATCTTAAAAAACTAAATTAATGATAAACTTAATTTTCATCAGTGGATTAAACCCTTCAACCTAGTAGTAGGACATCTCTTCCCTAGTCACATTTCTTCTTCTTAAAATCAAAAGTAATAATTGATTTCTCAAATCCACTTATTTAAAATATGAAAACCTTGAAATATGATATATATATACAATTGAAAACCAAAAAATCTCAAAAATATAATGCATAAAGATGAAAAAATTCTTCACAACACTGTATAAATTAGAGTAGAGTAGAACATACGCTATAATTTTATAATCCACTCCTACCCACTTGGGCCTTGGAGAACCATATTTTCATCTATTCAATTTATGATATTTATAAAAATTATAAGAGTAATAAGATACAATTGACATAATACCAAATGAGTTTCATCAAATTTTAACAATACACCTAAATCAAAATAATGAATAAGAATAATTGAGTATCAAAGTTACCAATCTTTTTGAGAAGTATTCAAGAATTAATATAAAGAAGTTAAGATACCCATTGGATCATCCTCTATGTATGTGTTTTACATGAAGTTTATAAAAAAATTTAGTTCACACGAAGTAAGGTAAAAAAACCTTTCTTGTATCTTCATTCTTCATGTCAAACCCAAACACAAAAGCCTATAAAAAGGAACATAAAAATTTGAGTATAATATAGTAAAGTCTTATTAATAAATAATTTTATGGTAGTGAAAATATGGAGACAAATATTCTCAAGTAAACTTAGCATGTCATAAAAGAAATAAATTTGATAATTTACCCTATCCTGCTTTTCAAGCATACCTTGAATACCTTGATAATGACCCCTCTCTTTTATACCTTGATTTGATAATGCCCCCTACACTAATTTTCAATCATGATAATACTCTCACTCCTTTCAATATATGGTATGAGTATTTAATTAGGTATTGGGTATTTAAGATATGGCTCAGGTAAGATAGATACAACAAGGATTATATATGGCTATTTAAGATCAATATATGGCTCGAGTATTCAATTAGGTAGGGCATAATAAAGTAGATAACTCAAGTATATATGGAAACAAGGATAGGTAGGTAGTTCATAATCATGTAGGTAAAGTAGGTAGGGCATACTCAAGTACAAGAAGGTAGGTAAGGCATAGTCAAGATCAAGATACGACTCAGGTATTCAATTAGGTATGACATGTACTCAAGTAGGTAAAGAAGTAAGGCATAATCAAGTAGTTAAAGTATGTGGGTATACTAAAGTACAATAAGGTAATGGAATAATCAATATTAAGATATGGCTCAAGTATTTAGGTAGGTCATACTTAATATCAAGATATGGCCCAGTTATTCAATCAAGTAGGGTATACTCATGTAACTAAAGTATGTAGGGCATACTCAATTATGGTGTGTGTGTGTGTGTGTGTGTGTGTGTGTGTGTGTGTGTGTGTGTGTGTGTGTGTGTGTGTGTGTTACATACATAACATGATTCAAAACTTTGTTTCTCATTCTATCTTCCAATCCTAAAATTTGAAAAAGTATTGACCAAAATAGATTTTGAAAAACTAATTTTTAAATTGTAACTCCTACAACTCTATAATTAATTTTAGAATATGAAGAGTGGCCCTAATTTGTTATATTTAGTAAAATAAATTTAAATTAATAACATAAAATTTAATATAAAATTAAATGCATTAATAAATATTTGCCTAAATATGTACAAATCTAAATGACCAAACACAAAAAAAACCTATTTTAACTCAAAGGTTATATGCCCTTTGTAGTACAAATTGTGTATGGCATTTGAATTGCAAAGGGCATATGCCCTTTACAATCTTAATGGCATATACCCTTTCTCGTACAAAAGGTGTATGCACTTTATAATACAAAGACTGTATGCCCTTTGTCTGAACAAATTTAAAAATTTCCTCTTCCCTCCAAAATAGGGCATTTCAAAGGGCATACACCTTTTAAAAGTATGCCCTTTGGAGTGCAAAGAGAATATTACCTTTAACTCAAAAATTCAAAAAATTCCTCTTCCTTCTAAAATAGGGAATTTTAAAGGGTATACACCCTTTGAAAAGAGTGTATGCCCTTTTAAATTTTCTAAGATTTAACTTTTCTATTTTACCTCTAAATTTGGCTTGGTTTTAGGCTTGGGGGTTTTGAACCTAGCTAAACCTTGAAATGGACTAACCCATATGATTTTTTAGAAATTTTTGTGTCTTTTTCATATTTTTTGACACGTCTCATTAATTATATTTTATTATTAAAAAAAATTTATATGGATTTATAGAGGGGAAAGCATAGTTTTTATATATATAATTTTTTTCAATGTTAAACTATTGTTTTTAATTATTACTTAGTTTATACACAACATAAATCATTATGGACTATATACATATCATTACAAATACCTTAATAATTTTATGTTCACTAATCAAAAGTTTATAAAAATTACACCTGACCAATCTATGCATCATTGGCTATACTTGAAAAAATGATTTTCATGAAGTTAAGGTCAAAAAGTTGTGTTTATACACTTGCAGTTCCAATTTTCTAGTTGCTTTGACTTGTAAAATTATTTTAAAAATATATAGTTATTAAAAAATTAATAAAAAATATCCTGATCAATATTCAAAATTTGATCTATCCATATATTAAATTCATAATATAATTCATTCATTTACTCAAAAAAATGTCCATACACATATAGTCTCCTCATTGTTTCAGAAAATGTTTCAAACCATTGTCATAAATGCATAAATTTTCACACATTTTTATCATTTGGGTATTGAAAAAAATTATATATTTAGAAACTACATTCAAAATTCCACAATTCATATTCTTATGTTATTGTTTAATTATTTTTCCAAGTTTCTATAAAACTCTATGCAATTTATACTATTTTTTTTTAATGAAAAAAGTGTCATTTTAATCCCCCCTTTCATCCCCCATTATCCTACATCTACCCTAGATCAGGTTAGTCGATATAGTCTTAACCTCTATCTACAAGTTCGTGATTATAGTCAATTAGATCATGTTAGTTGATCTAATTTTGTCCTATGTTTATAGGTTTTTCTTTTGCAATTAACTAGATTAAGGTGGATGATCTAGTCACCTTTTTTATTTGTAGGTTTTCCTTTTGCAGTCAACTATATCAATTTGTTCGATTTAGTTTCTCTTTTTTCTTAGAGTTTTAGGGTTTACAGTCAACTAGATTAGGTTGAATGATCTAATTTTATCTTTTAGATTGTAGGGATTCATTCTAGATTGAGTCACACTAGTTAAATCAATAGCCTTTTCTTTATTTTGGATTTCCCTTATAATCAACTAGATTAGGTTGAATGATCTATTCTAATTTATCATTTTTCACTTTTTAGCTTATAACAAATTGCATTATGCTAGTTGATGAAGTTCTATTTTACCACTTACATTTTTTAGACTTATAATATACTAAATTAACCTGGTCAATCTCATTTAACATCTATATTTTTTATTCTTTTACCTCTACAAGACTCAATCAGGTTTAGATAATATAGCTATAAACTAAATCTTTTACATTTTCAACCCACAAACTAAATCAACTTATTTGATTTAGTCATATCTTATAGGTTCACTCTAAACAATATTTGTATTTCAAATATTTATCAATTACTTTAAATTTATCATTTCTATATTTTAATTAAATTATTGCATTTCACTTTTCAAAAATTTCCTTACCAATTATTAGTTCTACCAAACTGTACCACACATTCAACTAAGTTAAACTAGTTGACTTAGTTATATGTCTATTTACTTTACCAAATAAACTAGAATGACCTGATTGATATTATTTATATTTAGACTATTTTCATAATATACTATATCAGTCAACCTAACTAGATTCTATTCTATTTGTAAACTAGATTATCCTAACTAATATTGTTCAATGTTCTTTGATTTTTAGCACACGTAGGGAAATTCACCTTAAATTCTTATTGATTAATCTCACATTTTATTTTAAAAGAGTTTTATACCTATTTATTTACCTCTTGAAATGATAAATTGGTTTTTGATCATTAATTTTCACCATTATTTTCACTTTGTCTTGGTTTCCCTAGAAACTATTTACTAGTAGGTTTAAAATTACTTAGCTACTATCATGAAGGGCTACATGATAATATTTTTATATTTCTTATCTATATTTTAAAAATATCATGGTGTGAAGTCTTACCCGAATAATCATAGCCATATACAAAGCTAAACATGGTGTTTAGTTTCTATGTACATCATGATATTATAGAAATGTTTAAGATTTACTTTGAATTAAACCTTAAGAATCCAACCATCTACTTAATTTTGTGGTATATCAGTTAGTGGTTATCACTGATAAGTTAATTCCATCTTACCTTTGAAATCAAGTTTAGTGGGCCATGGGAATGATGCTTCCTCCATAGTTAACACTCTAAAACATTGTGATGTCACTATCCAATAAACAAGAAAGTATATTTGGAGCCGTATAGATCAATAAAAACCTTTTAATACAACTTATTGATCTTATATTTAGATTATTAGTTAATATCATTAGTTACATAAATATATTTTCTATTTGATACTTTTCATTATCTATTATATTATAGATTTTATTCATCATCATTAATACAAATTTGTGCTATGTGGTAGGTTTATATTATATCTAATTTACTAGATAGTTCAAATATTATATTATTTTGACCAATGTTACTATATTTGACATTTATTTCTATCCTTTATTTGATATTATATTATAGATTATATTGAATAGCATTACTACATAGTTCAAATATTTGTTAAATTTTTTCTAGATCAAACTACATTGATTGACATATCTTAGCATATTTTTGTATTTATCAGCCTACAAAACTATGGAAACCAACTTGACTTAGTGGGATTTTTAGACAATTCTTAAATTTTTATTATCTATCAAACTAAGTTAACCAATTTGACTTAATAATATTTTAGAAAGTTCTATATTTTTTCTGCATGTCAAACTAAGTTGACTTAGTTTTTAAGATAAATCTATATTTTTCCTACCTGTCAAATTAAATTGACTAGCTTGACTTAATGGGATTTCAAAAAAATCTCTATTTTTTAATTGTCAAACTAAGTTGACCATCTTGACTTAGTGGGATTTCAAAAAATTATCTATTTTCCTTACTTATCAAACTAACTCGACCAACTTGACGTAGTAGGATTTTAAAAAATTATACCTACTGAACTAACTTGACTAGCTTAAATCAGTAGGCCTATAGAAAAGCCATATCTTTCCCCATGTCAAACTAAGTTGTCCAACTCAACTTAGTAGGATTTCAAAAAATAGTTCCTACTGAACTAAGTCAACTGACTCAACTTTATTGGTTTTCAAACTTCTAATTTTTTCCACTAATAAAACTAAGTTGATCAACTTGATTTAATTTTATATCCACATTTTGCCTATTATTACCTAGAAAACTAAGTTGACTAGCTCAATTTAGTAGTTTTACAGATTTCTACTTTTACCTTCACTTGCCACCATGAAATACAATTCTTATGAAATGAAATGAAAACACAATGATATGATGAATTTAACTAACCTTACCAAGTGCCCACATTCTTACCTCCCCTATACTTCCATAGAAAATCCAGATGCTAGCAATATCCATATGGATGCTAAAACAAAAAACTATGGATTATCTCCTCCAAAAACTTTGGATCTACTTAATTATCCCCACCACATGCTTGTTATCAAGGATGAAAGTTATCTTTAATATAATACTAATATCATACTCTTTATTAATGAAAACCCCCAATACTAATCAAAATATCCCATAATCATCTATCATATCATGATGGGACATTACCTTGAGTCTCCAATTTCACCTACACATAATATATCTATAGGCCTTGAGGAAAGTCACCTTATGACTTCTTCCATGACTTTTTCCTCTTCAATACCCACTTCTTCTTCAATGCCTTCAAGTTTTACTACCACTTATGATTTTCACTTACATATTATCTCAACTACTATGGCTATTCTTTCCCATAACAAGCCAACTCAAAGTGCCCATATTCATACTCAAGTTAATGCTACCTCTAGTGCATCTCAATCTGATTCTATTAGTCAATATACTATCAAAACTAATCAAATTTTATTTAAATCCATGGCCTAAATGACCACCTTTCAAACTAATAGTTCAAATCAAATGATACAAATGAAAAAAAAACTTTTAAAATTAAAAAAATCATCCTCAACCTAATCTATGGGGAGTGAAAAATCCAAATGCCCCCACCCCCTTAGAGGTACACAAGGTAACATTATACCTCAACCTCCACTTACGAACAAGATTATAAAATGTCTACAAAATAAACCCTTAGTCCCTCAAATTTTAAACATTAACATAGGTATTATTGTTCCCATTATCACTTACAATGGGTCCATTGATCCTATTGTGCACTTAAAAGATTTTGGAAACTTAAATAAAGATTAGATTAAGCTCAATACCTTTGCCACCACCAAAATCCTAGGCAAGACCTTCACAGGTGATGCTTTAGTTTGGTATAATCAACTCAAATATCATTCTATATCTAGTTTAGAATATTTAGTTAATAAATTGGTATAAAAATTCCAAAATAATGACCTCCATGAAAATAGATTAGAACACTTTGTATATAAGGGAAAGTGAAGTTAATATATAAATCAATCCTATCTTGTAGAAGATAAATCACACTAGCCCTTCCGTTTGTTGGTATATATAGAAAATAAAAGCCATGACAAATATGGATTCACTAGACCTAACTACGATGTCTATTACCACACAATATCACTAAAAAGGGTTATAAAGCCTCTAGTCAATAAATAACACACAATAACCCTAGCCAGGTCCTATATTTTATTATCAAAGTAAATGACAACTAATCTAGTTCTCACCAAATAATGTGACACAAAATAGGGATAATAAACATAAAAGTAAACATGCAAATAATAATTCTAATCAAGTAAATATAGATATAATCTTAATACATGGAGAGATAAATACATACAAAATCCATTACTTATGATACTTCTATCTACTAAAATAGAGGAATAAAGTTAGGAATACTTACCTTGAATATGAACCCATGGAGGCTCAATATCTCCCTTGACTAATGGTCGTTTAAAAAAGGATATTGTGGTTTGTAAGGATCAAAAATATAAGCTAAATCTAGGCTATAAGAATTATTCTATACATCCAAGAATTTTCCACAAGATAAAATTCTTTTCTCCAAGTGTAAACCCTAAATAATGACTCCTCAAGTAGAATGGCTTAAGAACAAATTGTAAAGAAGCACAAATGAATGATTATCTCTATCTCTCTCTAATTAAAATGATAAAAGAGATGTGTGTGTAAGTATATATATATAAAATCCTAAACTATTCTAAAGTTTTAGCTAACAAAGTTAGCCCAATCAACCCTATTCTTTAATAAATAAAGTAGTTAGGTCCCAGACTAGGTTGGCTAGGGTTACATATATATATATAATCCTAAACTATTCTAAAGTTTTAGATGATAGAGTTAGCCCAATCAACCCTATTCTTTATTAAATAAAGTAGTTAGGTCCCAAACTAGGTTGGCTAGGGTTGACCTAATTCTGTAGTGTACTTATTTTTAAGAACAGGGTTGGCTTAGGCTGAATTTGTTTGGTAAAAGACAAAAAGAGGTTTTTGGCTTAAGTATGGGTTGTTTGAAGTGGTGAATTGGTTGGGAAAATGTATGGGAGAGGTTTATGTTGGTTTCAAGTCATGGTATGGGGAATAATAATCTTACAAAGCACCAATGGTCTACCCACCCCTTTCCCGATGCACCCTTTAAGGTGTGTACTTATAGAGATTAAGAATCAAAGGGTTTTTGTAAGAGAGAAAGTATCAATAATTGATAAAGTTTAAAAATATTGTGTGTATACATATTCCCCACTCTAATCTCATCATGTGTCATGCAGTTGTAACATGGGATGGTGATTCAAAAAAAGAACACAACACATAATGTTGAGCTAAGTAAATTGCATTATTTTAAAGCATAAAATAATCAAAAGTAAATGGTTAAAAGTAAACAAATGAAATAAATAAGTAATGTATGTGTACCTTGACTTACCTTTATCACTATATGGTTGTCTACTATGTTTGTAGTGTTGATCTTATAGGGCATAGAGACTACTTTGGACAAACCCTAATGATACAAAACTTAAAGAGAAAAACAAACAAATATAGGAAAGCCAATATAATTGAGATGTGTAGGAATGATGTACTTAGAAATTGGGTAAGTTAGGGTGATAAATACTAATTTAGGACCAAATTACCAAGTCAAAATTTAGAGTAAATTTGGTAATCGAAATGCCAATGCTACTAAATGACAAAAAAACCAAACAAGTATACCTTAAGTAAAAAAGGTAAAAAACTAAATCAAACTAAATATACATAAAAATGAAAATCTAACATCAATGTGAAATCAGAAATAATCCTTACTTAAACAAAGATGGGAAAGAAATGGTAAGACAACATTGATGAGTGAGCAGTAATAATCCTTACTCAATCATTAATAGAAAAAATACATGAAAGGGAAAAAAAGAGTGGTGAGCAAGAAGTAACAATATAAAGTCACTAAATAATATAAAAAGTACTAAAATATATAAATCAGCATAGTTTTCCAAAAAAAAGGAAGGATGGAAATGAAAACAAGATTGGTGAGTGAGAAGTAACCATCTAAACTCACTCAAAAAATGGAAAAATTATAGAAATGAACACAATTGTCAAAAAAAGGAATTATAACAAAAAAATATTAAATAAAACCAAGGAAATTCTATAAATTTAAATCAATGGTTTAAATAAAATAATCCATGGTTAATCAATTATTCCATGTTGTTCTAAAGATAGATAAAACCAAAACAAAGTAGTGTTAGAATGTTTTAAGATGTGAAGAAGAGGGAATATAGAAGTAGGAAAATATATTTTGAATCAAAATTTCTTGTTAAGAGGGGAATCAAATGGGTGGTGAGGAAAATGAAGGAAACATCAAGGTAGATAAACTCTTTATCAAAGGCAATACACTTGTAATTAGGTTTATAAAAACAAGAGGAATTTTGACATTAAGGATTCTAAATAAATTATGCTAACCACATAAATATTGGGCCATCAAATGAAGTATGAATATCATCCCATGAAGGATATATGCATGAAAAGTAAAATTCACCTGATGAGTGTCATTTAACTCCTCATTTAATAAATATTCAATTGATGTCTTATCAACCAGGGCTGGTGTCCAAAGCTGTCTGCAGTAAGGTATGGGATGGTAGATCTAGAAGGATACTTATGGGGATGTTTGATTGTCCTATTATAACTTTGACTAAATAAATAAATGTGTCTTAAGCTATGTGATTCACTCTTTTGCTAAAACGAAATAAATCAAATCAATCTACTCTTTTACTTGAAAGTAAAAATCACACCCTTATTTACACTTGAGTGAAAAGTAAATTCACACTCCTATTTAACAAAGATAAATTTGATTCACATGTCTACTGTAAAATAAAACATACTTTTGCTTAAAAAGGAAATGATTTTGGAATAAGAAAATGCCTTTAAAACTATGAATTTGTTTTGATGTTTTTTTATGAATAAATGTAAACATTAACAAGATTCTAATTAGTTATAACAATAAATTAATAAAACATAACATAAATACCATACACAGTTCCTAGTTCTAAGGAAAGTGGGCCCTTGCTCCTCTCGGACTTAGGAACAAAGATTAATCAATACTAAAAATTTAAGTGATAATTCATAAAACTAAAATGATTACAATCTGGCTAAAATCTGTAATATGCTTGTACAAATATTTTCCATTATTATCTACTCTCTATCATCTGATATCTAATATATATTATATATGAAAATCTTACATTTTATACTAATAGAATTAACTCAAAATATGATGCAAAGAAATAAGATTCCTTGGTCGATCCATTCATCCAAAGATAGGAGATTGGATTTCCAAGAGATCCAATTATTTCGATGAAATAGATATCCTATCCTACAATAGCCCTAAGATCCAAATATATATAAAATTTTATTAAAAACAAATCCTACAAAACAATAGGTGGTTATTTCCTTATTTGATTCTAGCTAGAATGATTCTCTCTTATCCTATTTGGCCACCAGCTTCCCCATTTGTAGCTTCATCCTTACAAAATCCATGGAATTAACCCTACAGAGTCGGGAGGAATGAGCCTGTGGAGTCCACAGAAACAAGCCTACAGAGTCCATAGAAACAAGCCTATAGAGTCTATAGAAACAATCCTATAGATTTAATAGAAATAAGCCTACAAAGCCCATAGTAGCAAGCCCATAGAGTCTGTAGTAGCAAGCCTATGGAGTCTGTAGTTCAATTAGATGGAGGTCAAAATTGAACGTTCACTATGCATTTCTTGTGTCTTCTTCCTGAGCATTATTCACAACAAAAATCACTAAAACATGTTATGTATTAGACATTAATGACAAAATAAAGGTTTAATCTTTGGTTCAATATAAACAAGACAAATATCTATTTTCCATGTAATAGCTATCTAACAATCTAAGATTTACATAACATAATATCCTTCAAGAGATGAATTGAGGGAAATAATATGTCAATAATGAGCCATATTTTGAGCTCATCATTTCCCTCAAGCTTTACCTTTTGCAAGTCCCATTGTAAACATTTATTGGCATTTGTAGCTTTATCATCTACTTTCCACACTCTTACTCAAATCATATTCATCAAATTCATCTATTATATGCTTGTCTGAATTGATTGTAAGTCCTTAATGTGCTTGAATCATTTGTTTCCATATATTGAATTGCTCCTCTAATTATGGAGCCCAACTCTACCATCTTGGAATAGGTATGATCAACAAAGGGGGTCTATATCTCATGCCAATCCATTTTTGCTCTTCCCTAGAGTTTATTACCTCTATTAATATTTCCAAAATTGAGGATGCTCTCCTCATACTCCATCTCAAGTTAGTTGGGGACATGACCTCTCATCTTTTAAGAGGCACTAAAAGTTGGTCCCATATATTTACACTTGTAGTCACCATTGAATCAAAAATATGCCATGAAAATAAGTCAAAAGAAATAACACAATCATATAAAGCCTATAAATAATGCATTTTAACCTCATCGCTTAACAAAGCACAATTAAAATTTTGTTTGATCAATCTAGGAATAGGAAAGGCTGGTCTGACACATAATCCTGTAGTCTTAGCATGATTTGTATAGTCCTCAAATATGCTTTTCCATGCTATTTTATTTTTGAATGTAGAATTTAATGCCTTCAGTTGAACTTCTCCTACATGAAGGTTTATTAAAAATTTATTGTGCTCATGGTCTCCTAGAATCAAATCATGCAAATAAAACTCATAAAGCAAATCCTACTGATCAGGTTTAGTACTATAAAAAATTTCCAAAAATGTTGTTGGCTGTAAATTTTTTTAAGGAAGATGACAAGAGATCCTTAGAAGCTACCATCTATAAAATTGTTCAAATAAAAAAAAAAATGTATGTAGGAGAAGGATTCCTACATACCAAAAGAGATTCCCCTAATTTGCATGCATCTTGCAAATTTTATTCTAAATCTTAGACTTTAGCTTCTAATTCTTTCTTTTCATTTTTCAAGAGTTTGTTTGAAGAAGTTGCATCTTTATTTTTCTATTGAAGTATGGAATATTCTTCTTCAATTTGATGTAGTATTTTCAAGGTAGGAATACCTAGATCACTTGTTTGACAACCGTGGTCAACAAATATTTTAGGAGGAGAAAGTGCAACATCAAGTGCTTTGGAAGAGTTTACCAAACTCTACAATCTCCTATTTTCCTTCTTTAGATTTTCTACATATATCTAAAGATCTATTTGTTCACTTTCATGTTCCTTTATTGTTTCTTCTAATTTGTGAATTTTTGTTGCATGATCAGTAGATGTTGTGTCTAATTTCTATAGCAATAATGAGTTAAGATGATCCCTGTTCTACAATTGATTGATCAAGTCAACAATTTCAGCTATTTATTATTGTTTAAGAGCTTGAGCTTGAGAAATATGTAAAGTTAACTGCATAATAGGATAATTTAGATTAGATGATTCACCTTTCTCATTGGTACATATAGTTTTCCATTTATCCATTGTAGTTTCAATTAGAATAGGTGGTTGTTCCACCATACTTGATTCCTCTACCATGTCTTGTTCTTCCTCTAGAATTGGTTCCTCCATTATGATTAGAGAGTTACTTTCAAAAGGAATTTTTTCAACATCTATAGGGGCAGGGATATTTTGATGTATAGGGGAATGAGATACTATTTTAAGACTATCTAAAATATCTATAACTTATTGTTCATCTTCATCTATTAAAATGGGCCTTCTCCTTCTTTTAGTCACTCTCTGAGCTACACTTGGTTAGCTTTCATTCACAACCATCAAACCCTCGGTCTTCTCAAGTTTTATAGCAACATTTCATTTCAATTTTCTTCTTCCTAACAAGGGAATTAGTTACACTAAAAATTCATGAGGTTCTTGTGGATACCTTGAAACTTCAGGTTTTTGAGACCTTGTGATTCTTCTTGAAAAAGAAGAAGAAGGGATTTCTGTTGGGACTACAGTCTATGATTTCTTCTTTGGCATTATTTTATTAGATGATGTAGCAGGTAGAGATGAATGTTCTTGTGGTGAATTTGAGGTTTCTTATGTAGGCAAATTTGGAATTTGTTGTGCTATACTACTCTAAAATTCCTCCCAAACCTCTTGTCCTTGTTGAAGGAAGTGATGTTGGATAATGAGATGAATAAGGCCATGATGCCTAATAATAGCATTAGGGGTTATAGACATAATTTATAAAGTACCATATAAGAAGGATGGGAGGTTAATTTTGTATTAAGGGTTTTATCTCCCATGCTTAAGGTGTATTAACATTTTCATGGTGTCTCCCCCTAAAATACTGTGTTGCCCCTCACAAATGATATATTTGAGTACCCACTTGGCTAAAAATTTCTAGGGTTTAAGAAGTGAATTTATACTAATCCTTTTTTATTTTCCCTTGGAATCTACTAGGCATGAAGTCTGAGTTTGCTCATTACCATTAAAATTAATAATTAAATCACTAAATGAAAATTTTCCTATAGCTCTCATTTTCTCTTCTATAACTTGTATAATTTGGATTACAATTTGAGTTGTAATAGGAATAACAATGCCTTTCACAATTGAAAATTCAGAGGTGAGATTAGTGATGAATTCACTTACCATTGTTTCATCGAAACCTTGGAAATTTTCAATGAAAGGTATCCAACCATTGGATCTAAAAACTACCAAAAATCTATCTTTATAAAACTTTGCTACATTCTTTAGCTTTGATCTTATCTTCTATTCCATTTCTATGTAGATTTATAGTCAACTCTATTCCTTTAACTCTGATTAGTGTTTAGACCTATATTTTGTTGAAATCGGTAGGCAACAGTCACTAAGAATTTGTAGACCAACTTTTGTTGAAGTATATAGAAATGAAATGGTTCATATGAAATGCTACAGCTACATGAGTCTGTAGTTTGATATGATGACTTGATACAATTAAGCGCCACACATTTCTACAGAGTGTGCCAGCCATTTTGTCCATTATTAGAAATTGGGTGAAATGATGATGTGTCACTTTGATGGTGGTATTGATTCATTACTTCATTTAAAACCCCTTTTATGATGTCCCATCATTGTTATGATTGATGACTCAATTGATTGCTTCAAAGCTACACTCTTATCCATACACCTTTGGCAACTCGATTGCATGCTTTTTCATTATGGCATGTGTCATGTCATTCCATTTTGGAAGATTTAAATTTGGGTCATCTCCATAGAATAAGTTTTAATTAAATCAAAGATAATTAGTTAACTAAACATAGATAAATAAAATATATGTCCTACTTACTTTGGATTTAGATTTATCCTTTGCTCACCATTTGTCCTACACAAATAAGTTTGCATGGATTAGTCAACATGAAAAATCATAGTGACATGATGAGATTCTCTATTTTTCTTATAATTTTTTTTGGCCCTTTGGCTAGCCATTGTTGGTTTTCTAGCCAAAGTCCTTTTTGCAAAGCATAGCCAGCCATCAAGCTAGTTTTCTGGGCATGCATTGTTAATAGTGTCCCTAGAAGGATTTTCACTGTTGATATTTATTTTTATTTTATTTTTTAAATTTTTTACAAGAGGATTATCAAGGAGCATGTTCTTTGGAAGAAGTAGATCTATCTAGAATAACTACTTGATCTTTTACCTTTTGAATAAATTCTTCTTTATCGAGAGGTTTTTGATAAGGCTTCAATCTATGTCCATTGACTAACAAAGCTCTTCTACTGTCATTAATAGGTATTAACTTAATAGAACTATTTTCATAGACCTCCTCAATCTGATAAGGTTCTAACCACCTTGTTTGTAGTTTTCCTTTAAACTATTGAAATTTGGAATCAAACAATAGTGCCCAATCTCCTTTTTGAAACTTCTATTGCTTGATTTGTAAATCATGCCAAACTTTTCTTTGATGTTGTACCAATTCAGTTCTTTATAGTGCTTCCATCCTCATTTCATCAAGTTTATTAAGCTATAAGAGTCTTTCTTTCTGTATTTCTTCTAATTTAAATCCTACTTCTACAACTTTTTTCAAAGTTTGTAATTCAAATTCAATAGAGAATAAAAGATTCTTACCATAAACCAATTCATCAGGTGAAAATCTAGTTATTGTTTTCTAAGTAGTATTATAGGCCCAAATAGCTTCTGGTACCTTATCTACCCAATCCTTCTTACTAGAATTAACAACCTTGGTTAAAATGGTTTCTAGTTCTCTATTGGTGACTTCAACTTGCCCATTAGCCTGTGGGTGGTATGGAGATATTTTTCTATGTTGAGTTTGATATACTTGCATGAAGTGCTTTATCATGTTTGAGATGAGCTACAGTCCTTGATCTAAGACTATCGCTCTTGGAGCACCAAATCTTTGGATGATTTTGAAATATAAGAAATCAGCTACCATCTCTTCTCTTGCATGAGTTAATACTTCCACTTCAGCCCACTTGGTCACATAGTCTGTACATACTAGGAGATATACTTTTCCTCTAAAAGGAGGATCTATAGGACCTATAAAATCAATTCCCCATTTCTCAAATGGTTCTAAAACTAATTGAGGATGAGGGTGCAGAGGCATCTTTGTTGAAAGAGTAGGCTGTCTAATTCTTTGACAAGCATCACAATGTTTGACATATCTTTTTACTTGCTGATGAAGGTGAGGCCAATAATATCTTGCTCCTAGGATTTTATGTATGGTTCTTTGAGTTGAGTAATGACCTCCTCTTAGTTCATCATGACAAGATCTAATGATATCATAACCTTCACCATTTGTCACACACCTATGAAACACATGGTCATGTCCAAATTTAAATAACATTTCATTAATCCATTAAAAAGAAGAAATTTCTTTGATTAGATGTTTCTTTTATTTTTTTTGAAAATTATAGAGGAAACTTCTCTATGGTGAGGTAATTGGCTATATCAAAAAACCATGGAGATTTTGATTAAATAGCAAATAGTTTTTCATTTAGAAAGTCATCTTCCACTAGTTCTTCTTCACCTGTAGTGTTCATTCTTGACAAGAAATCAACAACTACATTAGACTTCCCTAGTTTATCTATAATAGTAACATCAAATTATTGTAAGAGCAACAACCATATAATAATCTTACCTCCCACAATTAGTTTGTTGGTAAGATATCTAATAGATGAATGGTCTGTATAGACAAATACCTTATAGCCTGTTATGTAGTGTCTGAATTTGTTAATTTTATAGACTACAGCTAGGATAGTTGTGGTGTAATTTCTTTCAACAGGTGTCATGTTTTTGCTAATATATAGCATACATGTTACCCTCTTCATCCTTTTGTCCAAGTACTACTCCTAGTGCTCTATTGGAAATATCTATGTATATATGGAATGGCTTAGTCTAATCTGGTCCTCTCAATACTGAAGTAGTAATAAGTTTAGCTTTGATGGTCTCAAAAGCCTGTTGACAACTATCACTCAATTTGAATGTACTATCTTTTATAATCAAAGCAAATAAAGGGGAAGCTATTTGGATAAAATTATATATGAAGCATCTGTAGTAACCAATATGTCCAAAAAAACTCTTAATTTTAATTTATGTTTGTGGGATGAGTAAGCTAGAGATTATTTTGACTTTCTTTAGATCTACTTGAATGCCTTTTGTAGAATAATGGTGTCCCATCTCTATTCCTTCATCCATCATCAAAAAACATTTCTCATGGCTCAAAGATAATTAATGTTGCTCACATCTGATCAATACTCTCTCCAAGTTGGTAAGAGCCTCTTCATAAGTTCCACCATAAATGGTGAAATCATCCATATATACTTCAACATAATCATTTGTACGGTTAGAGAATATTGCCAAAACTACTCTTTGGAAGGTTGATGGAGCATTACAGAGTCCAAATAGAAGTACTCGATAAGCAAAAGTTCCCCAAGGGTAGGTAAATGTGGTTTTATCTTGATCTTTAGTTGCTATCATTATCTTTTTATACCCACTAAACCCATCTAGGAAATAAAAATATCTTTTTCCTATGAAGTTATCAAGAATTTGATCAATGAAAGGTAAAGGAAAGTAATTTCTTAGTGTTGCTTTATTCATTTCTCTATAATCTACACATACCCTTAATTTTTCATTTTTCTTGGGCATAATTACTAGAGGTGAAACCCACTGGCTATTTGAGATGGGGTAAATAAACCCAAATTCTAGCAACTTTTGGATCTCTATTTTGACTATCTCCTTTAATGTTGGGTTTATTCTTCTTTGTGGTTGTCTGATTGGTTTGATAGATTATATATAAATGTGATGAGTGCATATGCTAGGGTGAATTCCCTTCATGTCAATATAATCCCAAGAAAAATCCTTGGTATGTCTTTCTAGTACTTCAAAGAGTTGATCTTCCTCTTCATTTGTTAACCAACTATTGATGTTCAAAATCTTTTTAGGTAATATCATGATTGGTTTTGTACCTAGGTAGTTGGATTCTATTTTCTTGAATTCACTAATCAATGAGTTCAAATGACATGGATGAGGAAGTAGCTTATGAAACATGGTTACATTATAAACAAACTCTTTTCTAGGAGGAATCAGTCTTGCTAAAGAATAATGGAATGCTTTTAAGAAATGAGTTTGCTATTGTTCTACCAACTTCCACACACTTTCCTAAATCACTCCATGATCATATGATGAAGACATAATAGAATAAGTAGAAGTGTAGGTTTTAGAATATTCTATTTGAACCAAGAATCCTAAATTAAGGTAGTCCATAGTTTCTAGACTGGCTGAGTCCATAGCTTTTAGACTGGTAGAGTCCATAGCTTTTGGACTGGTAGAGTCTATGGATTTTGGACTGACAGAGTCCATAGATTATGGGTATATGTCTCCATTCAATTCTTTTAAGTGTTTTTTAACTGTGATCATAGCTAATGAGGAAATGTTGTTTAATGTGTTGCCTGATTCATCCACCCAAAGTTCTTGTATGCAATTTGTCAATGGTTTTGCAAGAAGATACAAAGATATGCATTTGGATTTTAACCCATTAGAAATGGTCATGTCTCCTGACCTACAATCAATTAATGCTACTACATTAGACAACCATGGTCTACCTAGAATTATGGGATATCTTAGATTCTTTGTTTTGGGTTGCAAGACCATAAAATCTACTGGATACTCTTAAGACTCTATTAGTACTTCAACATTTTCTATAATCCCTTTTGGTTTAGTTACATATTAGTCTGTCATTTGAAGAATAGTTGTTGTGGGTTGCATTCTCATAAGAGACAATGTATGGAGAGTATCAGTTGTCATAACATTAATTACTACTCCCAAATCTACCAAGACATTAGGAATTTATTTTCCTCTGATTGTGACTGTGATCACTGGGCTTCTTAGATCTACATATTTTGGAACTAATAGTTTTCCTGCTAATAAATCAGCAACTTTTTCATCAACATGAATGGTTCCTAGATATTTTGCTTTACTCCCAGGTGTCTTGATATAAATATTTTTGATGATCTTTTTTAATTCAGGTATATCCTTAATAACTTGTAGAAGGGGTACCTCAATATTGATCTTTTGCAACTCATGGAACAAGTTTGATTTTGGTTTAATACCAATTTATTTTAATCATTCAGGAAAAGGAACTACTAGGGTAGTAGTTTTTTTTTTCTTGCTTCAGGGCTCATTTTGATTTTGGCCTCTCTAATGTTTAATTGAGATGAGCTATTTTTTATTTTTCATCAGGTATCTCAAAAATGAGAATTGGAGGTTTTTGTATGGTTTTTCCTGATCTTAAGTGTATGTCTGAACACTCAATAGCTCTAATATTTATTGTTTCTTCCTATTCATTAACATAAATAGGTGTTGGTTGTTTATTTTTTGGGTTTGCTATTGGTTGTGTAGGCATTGAGGGTTGATTGATTTGTCCTTATTGCTGAATAGCTGGGGGTGGCATAATAGTTTGCTATTGAAGTGGTCTTCTTGGTTGGGTGAATTGTGGCTATGGGTTCCATGGCTGATTCCATTGTTGATATGGCTATGGTATCCATTGTTGCTATGGTACCCATTGTTGCTGTGGCTATAGAATCATCCATGGAGGTGTTGTCATCCAATCTTATCTTGCCCATGGATTTTGGATTGATGGAATTTGGGGTTGATTCCAAAAAGGTGAAGGAACTAAAACACTTCATGGTGCCATCCATGGATTAAATAGGTTTCTTACATTAAACTGTCCTTGAGTCTAGTTTTGTGGGGCAAAGTTTTGTCTCTAGATATAATTTACTTCTTTAGTGGACTGGAATTGTGTTTTCATTTGATTTTTAAAATAGACAGAAGGGTACAATGTTTGGTGTCATGATCTATTGCATCACATATCCGATGTGATGAAATATTAGTTTTATCTAGGGGGCAGTCTCTAAGTGCATGTTTCTATCTGCACTTAGGACAGTAGATTGCTAAGGGTTTTATTGCATTTATATTAGCTTGAAGGCCATCTAAAGTACTATTTAGTGTAACCAAGATATATATCTTTAGATTAACAAATTCTTCCATTAGCTTACCCACTTCATTAGATTTCCTAAACCTTCCTTTCCTAATTCTAGGTTTCATTTGAGAGTAGTTGGTACAAATCTCAAAAAATTGATCGAAAGCCAACTTATTTATATCTCCACCTCCCATCAAATTTAAGGCATCTCTAGTATCTTCATCCAAACCTTTCAAGAAAACCAATTTTTGAACGTCTTCAGTGAGTGGATAATTGCTTCTTTTTATGAGTGAACATGAACCTATCCAAATAATCCTCTAAAGATTCATCCTCATTCTATTTAATTTTGAAGAAATCCTCTTTTCTTTCTCACACTCGACAGTAATCTTGGTATTTTTTCAAGAATTCTATTTCCATGTCATGACATATTCTAATAGAATCACCAGGTAAACCTATGAACCATCTCATATCTGTATCTTTAAGTGTAAAGGAAAATAGTTTCAATTTCTAGCTAACTATTGTGTAATCATAAGTTTGAGATAACACCTTAAACTCAAATAATAATTGATCAAGATCTTTTGTAGATCTTCCTCAGAATTTTTTTAGATTAGATGGTGAAATATTTTTCATGGGGTTTGATCATTAAGATCTATAACAATAGGAAAGGAAAAAGTCCTTCCTGGTTGTGTAAGTTATTGATTTTGTTAGAGAGCCATTTCTTCTTTTGATGATGTTTCAAAGCTGGGATGATCTTCCCACTAAATATTTGTGGTATTAGTTATGGGTTGTTCAAAATTCTCAAATTTTTATTTAGTTATGGATTTTTGAAATGCTTCTTCTAAATCCTTGGAAATTTCTAAATAGTGTCTTTTTTTAAGAGATTGATTTTAAGAAATTTGTCCTATGGGGATTGCTTGTGGCAATGACCTAGTTTCTATCCAAATTTTAGAAGATTCTTGGAGATAGGTTTCACTTGTAACTTTTGGTTCACTACTCAAAGATGTTGAAGGAGTGTCAACTTGTGTTCTTGGTGGAAACTTTGGGATGAATTGTCCTTTAGAATCTCTAGGACGGCACATTAATTTATTGAATTTTTATAGGATTTTATGGGGTTTTACAATGTTTTCTATTTTTCACTCTAGACCAATAATTATTACCTTACTAACACCTTATGTTCCTTGACAACAGTGCCAAAAATGATGAGTGTCATTTAACTTCTCATTTAAGCAATATTTAATTGATGTCTTATCAACCAGGGCTAGTGTCCAAAACTATCTGTAGTAAGGTATGGGATGGTAGATCTAGAAGGATGCTTATTGGGTGTTTGATTGTCCTATTCTAAATTTGACTAAAGAAATAAATGTGTCCTAAACTATGTGATTCACTATTTTTATAAAAAGAAAGAAATCAAATCAATCCACTCTTTTTTTTGAAAGTAAAAATCACACTCCTATTTACGCTTGCATGGAAAATAAATTCACACTCCTATTTAACAAAAGGAAGTTTGCTTCACACATCTGCTATAAAATAAAACACACTTTTTCTTAGAAATGAAATGATTTTGGAATAAGAAAATACCTTTAAAACTATGAATTTGTTTTTATGTTTTTTTATGAATAAATGTAAACATTAACAAGATTCTAATTATTTATAACAATGAATTAATAAAACATAACATAAATACCGTACACAGTTCTTGGTTCCAAAGAGAGTGGGCCCTTGCTCCTCTCAGACTCAGGAACAAAGATTAATCAATACTGGAAACTAAAGTGATAATTCATAAAACTAAAATGATTACAATCTAGCTAAAAACTATAATATACTTCTACAAATATTTTCCTCTATTATCTACTCTGTATCATCTGATATCTAATATATATTATATCTGAAAATCTTACATTTTATAATAATATAATCAACTCAAAATAGGATGCAAATAAATAGGATTCCTTGGTCAATCCATTCATCTAAAGATAGGAGATTGGATTTTTAAGAGATCCAATTATTTCGATGAAATAGATATCCCATCCTACAATAGTCCTAAGATCCAAATATATATACAAATTTATCAAAAAAAAATTCTCAAAAATAGTAGGTAGTTATTTCCTTATTTGATTCTAGCTGGAATGATTCTCTCTTATCCTATGTGGCCGCTAGCTTCCCCATTTATAGCTTCATCCTTATAGAATCTATGGAATTGACCCTTTAGAGTCGAGAGGAATGAGCCTGTGGAGTCCATAGAAACAAGCCTATGGAGTCTATAGAAACATGCCTATAGATTCCATAGAATCAAGCCTATAGAGTCCATAGAAAATAACCTATAGAGTTTATAGTACCAAGCCTACAAAGTCTATTGTAGCAAGCCTACAGAGTCTGTAGGTCTGCTAAATGGAGATCAAAATTGAATGTTCACTATACATCACTTGTGTCTTCTTCCTGGGCATTTTTCACAATAAAAATCACTAAAGCATGCTATGTATTAGACATTAATGACAAAGTAAAGGTTTAATCTTTGGTTCAATATAAACAAGACAAATGTCTATTTTCCATGTAATAACTATCTAACAATCTAAGGTTTGCATAAGATAATATCCTTTGGGAGATGAATTGAGGGAAATAAAATGTCAATAATGAGCCATATTTTGAGCTCATCAGGACCTACCATCCCATAATTTGTTCCCCATTAGTTAGGACCCCTTATAGAGTTGTCACTCTACTGCAAAGATTGGCTACTTGCATGAGAAAGTAGGTACCACTATATATTTTTGAATTCTCTTATCCCAATCTACTAACCTACCACACCCAATGGATCTCAAATCTATCATGAGGCTAACTATGGAGTTTGATCTTTGATTAGGAATAGGAGATGTGCTATAAATCATGTATTTTTATATGATGTTGACTTTTTAATTTTTTACTTAATTTTTGTGTTAAATGATTTTGTTTTCAAATTTTTATGTATTTTTCTATTCCTCCTCCATACAGATCTAAATAACTAAACATGGGTGCTAAAGATGACTATAATTTGAAAAAATTAGATGTGGTAGCTAAGAAAGAAGACTTAAAGAGCATGTTGTCTAAGAGTTTTGTTTATTCATGTAAAAGAAAAGTGATATCTTGACTTTGACCTTGTTCTATCCAAAATGGAATGAATGGTATGGAAATAAAGGGGAAAAGAACATGAAATAATTTTAATTACTTCAAATCATAAAAAATGTGGAAATGTGAAAAGGGATACAATGACATGTTAGTATGATTCCTTATCATAAGAATGTATGTGTGTGTAGGGAAACATTCTAACATAGTTTTTTATGTAATTTTTAACCAAAAAAGAAACAAAAATTAAGGATAAGAATATGGGATCACAAACTTGTAACCATTTCTTAACATTCTAGAAAAAGAACACTCAGTTTGGTAAAAATATTTGAAATAATATGTAGATTTTATGAGGAGAGCTTGGTCCTATCCATGGTCTTACACTGAAACTCATAAAAGAGAAATCCAAGTGGGTGAAAAATGGTAATTATGAGGAAATCTTGGTCCTATCCATGTTCTTACACTGTAACTCATGAAATAAAAAAACCAAAGGACTAAAAGAAGGAATTAAGGTTTGTGTATAAGATAGTCTGATGGAGAAGGTGAGATCATTGGATAAGTCTTGAAAGAAGTGTTAGTATGAAAATGTATAGATGTATGAAAATAAGGGAAATATTTAAGTAAAATATTTCTTAAAAAATTATGCATTAGTGAGTTATGTGAAAACATGGACTTCATTAGTTTGTAGATGATAAGTTCTAGGACCAAGAATGTCTTTCACTAAATAAGGGCTCCACCATTTTTTGGGTGTATTATCCTTATTTATCATGTGTGTAGTATAATTTGAGGACTATATCACCAATATTAAAGGTGTAGATTTTGACCTTTTTATTATGTTGTTTGGTATGCAAGCCTTGTATTGATGGTTATGTTAAACAACGAATAGATGATTTTCATCAAGAATGTCTAGGGAATGAAGGTAGGATTCATGTAATTATTCATTATGAATGATACCATGAAAATATATAAATAAATATGGGATTTTGAATTATAATGGTAATATGGATCCAAAAACATATACTAGTGACAATGATGTCACCCCAATGGTAGCATGCATGCTAGTATGGTAGGTCCAAAGTACGGGTATAAATAAAGATTCCAATCAGTGAAAGTTTCTTGAATGGTATTTTTTAATATTTTGTTGAGAATTTTGTTAGTGTATTTAAATTGGCCACTACATTGTGGATGGTAAGGTGTGGAAAATTTATAGGAAAATTTTAATTTAGCACATAATTATTTCATGTCCTTATTTTTGAAATTGCCACCATTATTAAAAATTATAGTATGAGGAACTCTAAAGTGACAAATGATTTGGTTAAGCATAAATTTATAAATAGTGGTTCCCATGAAATTGACAAGAGGCATGGCTTCTACCCATTTAGTATAATATTTAGTAGTAGTAATGATAGAAACATGACCATCTTGTGATTGAGGTAATTTACCAATGAGATCTAATCCCCACATGGAGAATGACCAAGGAAACTCCATGATTTAAATCAAAACTAGTTGGCAACGAGTATAATTTTTGGCAAAATCAATAACATCATTCTCTAAATTAGGCCATAAATATTCCATATGTAAGAATTTATGTGTTGTAGCATGTCTGCTATAGTGACAATCACAAATTCCCCCATGTGCTTGTTTGAGGAGAGGATGAACATCTTATTACATCACATAGTGGAGAAGGGTACCTTCTAAATTAGTAAAAAAGGGTGTTGTATTAGAAGACATATTTAAAGGCTTGTTTATGTATTCTGGTATTTTCATGAGAATCTATGTTTAGAGGATAGGTTTGATGTTTAATGAATTGGATGTTTTTTTGTTCTATGAGATTTGTCAAATAATGTTAGCCTCAATATAAAAAATGAATTGAATCATTTATTTGGATAAAATAGGATGTTTTTCTTACTTGGATAATAAACTAGGAATAATTAAGTACTTGGTGAGGATGAAATATAGATGCTGAAGAAGCAAGAGAATCAACTATGGAATTGTGATCTCTTGGAATTGGATCAATGGTAATATATATATATATATATATATATATATATATTTGGCAAGTATGGTTTCCATTTGATGATAAGAAACTATAATTTCTCTTTTACATTGATAATCACCATTAATCTGGTGGATATAAGTTATGAGTCACCAAAGTGATGCAGAAGCATCAAGCTAGAAAACATCAATTTTGGGTTTTGGTCAATAAGAGATCAAAGTCTAATGTCAATGTGTGTGAATGGATTTATGAGGTCCATTTATGTCCTTGGAATCCATTTGGAGTCATATATTTGTGTCAAATAGTCTTTACGTGTTTTTCCTTTAAAATAGGGAATTTAAAATTCAAATGTTTAAATGGAGTCTTGGAGGGTTAAATGCATGCAAGGAGTGAATAGATGAGTAAAGTGGAATTAAGGAGTTTAATGAGGTCATTTAAGGAGTAATTATAAGTCATATGTGTAAACTCATAAAGTGGAAGTCATGATTTTGTATGGTCACCCTCACCCATACTTTGGGTTGATAAGAAAGGCAGAAGTTTTTGTAACTAATTTGATAACCAATGTTGAGGTTGGTGAAAATAGAGAATGGTACATGAGTTTGAGAGGAGAGGAGAGAATAGATAAAGGATAATTTTTTCTAATAAAATAGATAACTTGAGAATTAAATTTGTAAGAAACTCCTCAAGAAAGTTGGTCAAGTCCTAAAAAGGACAAAAATTGTAATGCTTTGGTGATCTAATGAATAAATAAGAAATGTGATTCTATATGTTTGTATTGTTGAGATATATCTGATTGTTGTGATATGTATATGCATTTGGAGGCCCTTGAGGCCAAAACCTTCTTGGTGTCTTGAAAGATTGTAGGTTTATATCAAGATGAAAAGGTTATTATTCAAGTTCAAGAGAGTTTGAATGTTCTAAAAATTAGTGTAAGGGTATTATTGTTGGAAGATACCCTTGAATACATGTATATGGTACATACCTTAAAATAATTATGAGAACCTATATGTTAAGAATAAAATTATAATTCAAGACATTAAAAATCTACAAGAAATATCATAGTCAAGAAGTGGAAGGAAATGTTTGGTTCTTTAGAGAAAGATAATTAATTTGTTGGTAAAGGATTAGTAATTAAATATATTGTTTTAATTTTGATTTTTTGAGTCCAAAGTGACAATTGGTGATTATTTTACAGGACTTAATAAAGAATTAGCCTTTTTGTTACAGTTATACCCTATTCTATCAATCAAGAGTACCCTGTTTGCATGATTGAATGCCAGGTAGGCTAAGTGAAGGTGATAGGAATGAGTAATTATGGTTGGTGAGTAAAAATTGAAAATTTTAAAGGTATATAAGGATTATAATTAACATATTATGTAATTTGGTAACTCATTGGACACATATAGTCCTCCTAAGTGGTAACATAGTCCTATATGAGGACTTAAGACATTGTGTTTCATGGTGAATGAACCCACATAAGAGGAAGTAAAGAATATTTTAGTGTTTTAAGGTTGATATGGTGGTAAAATATTAATAATAATGGTCCATTTACTTTAATAAGTGATCTAATAACAAACCAATATCAAACTAAAACATATTTTGCCCTACATAATCCATATTAATGCACAAAATTTTGACTTTGTGGTCATTACTAGTTAAGTAAGGCTTAAAAATGACTATAATATATTTGTATAATTATGGAAAGTGAAAATAGAATTTTTGGAGGTGATTTGGTCATTTTAAATGCTATATAACTCAAGTAATGTAATTTTGAATGCCCATAGCCTGTGTAGGGTCAAGGAAAACCTAGGATTAGGATTTTGAGGTTTTTGAGAGTTCTAACCATTGCAAAATCATGAAAATTTGTGATATGAATTTTAATGTAATTTTGAAAGATAAAAATATGGTTTGGGTCTGAGAGTGTATGTACATGTATGGATTTTAGGACTGTGGTAAGGTTTGAGGGCTAATTAGGCCTAAAAGAGTCTTGATTTACAAAGGAAGTATGATTTAGAAGAATAATTAGGTATTTAAAATTTATACAAACATAAAAGGGGATAAATTTAGCATAAAATTGTAATTAAATATTTGTAAAATTGGTTTGTTTGACTAAACAAAGAAAAATTTCTTAAAAGAAGGCTACAAGCCTCATGAGAGCATGGTGAACCTTGGGTGTAGAATTGAAGGGTGGAGTTTATTTAGACACTTGTAAGAGTATAAGGAAGGTATTTTTTGATAAATTAATACAATAAATTCAATTATAATAACTCCTTGAGACTTATGTCAAGAATTGGCATTGAGACCTAAGATTTGGTTACTTAGTAAAAGCTAGTGCAAGCATAAGAAGGAATTTGTGAAAGGAATGACGTGTATGAGATAGAGTATGAGTTTTGAGTCATAGTATAGAGTTTATGACCATAATTAGGTTATTTTAATATTATAATAAATAGGTAATTATTCCAAATAGACTATAGATCCCAAGAATCAAAGATAAAGATTGAACTAAAGATGGAATCTTGAAGGCTAAATCAAGCAAGTCATTGTGACCAGTTGGGTTTAGCTTCAGATGGTGATGTATTGGAGACTTCTCCTAATTACTCTATATCATAAATCATTTAGTTATGAGATATCCAATTCAAGTGTTATTTTCATACCTAATATTAGAGCTTCATATTTAAGCATGTTAATAGTAACATCAAAAGTTAACCTAAGTGCTAGAGGGATAATCTTATCATGTTGGTTTATTATAATACAACCTACCCAAGATCCTTGGTGTAATTTTGCACCATAAAAGTGGAGGATCTATGTGTCTTTGTGAAAATCAATGGAAAATTTATGGAGTTCTTTGATAACTACTTTGGATGTAGTAATATCAAGAATGATATTAGTTTTTTAATTATTTAATGTAAATCAACAGTGAAATTATGGAAATAATCTTTATGGGAGATATCATAGTTAAGAAATTAAATATAAATAATTTTTTCATTAGGTATATTATATAGAAGGTGATTTTTATCTAGTATAGGTGTCTTTTCAAGTTGGTCAACAATAACCTGCCCTTTGATAGATTTTTGTGTAATAACTCAAAGGCCAAATTCCATCAAGAGGACCATCCATTTACCAATTATATCTCTAGGTAAGAATGTTTTGGAGAAGAAATGATGAAGTGGATAAAATTAGATAATGACATAAGTGGTTTGATAAATCATATAGTGACAAAGATTTTCAACTATGAAGTACACAGCAAGGCAATCACATTCTACTTTAGTATAACATTTTTTGAAGTTAATGAGGCCTCAGATAATGTAGTAAATAACATATTCTCTACTAGTATCATCTTGTTAGGAAATAATTTCCCCAAATAATATGGGGGTTGAAGAGGTGTATAATATTAAAGGTTAGTCATTGAAAGGTGGTTGAAAGGTGGGAGGATGGAGAAAAAATTATTTCATGTTATCAAAATATTTTTGTCATGAGTCTATCCATTCTAGATCATTACCTTTTTTGATAAGGGAATTAAAAAAGTAGATATGATAATCTATTTCTAAGATAAAATATGAGATTTACCCAAGATTTCCAAGGTAAGTGCAAATGTTGAGAATGGAATAAGGAATGGGTGTGTTGACTATAGCATTGATTTTGGTAAGATCAACATCAATGTCATGAAGAGAGATTAGGAACCCCAAAATTACTATATTTTACACTAAATACACACTTATATCAGTTAAATCAAACTTTATATTTGATTAATTGATCAAAAATGATAGCTAGATTAGTGAGGTGTGTTGTGTGACTCTTAGGTTTGATAATGAGGTTGTCAACATAGGTTTAAAAAATCTTGTGTATAATATCATGGAAAATGTGAGTTATGGCACATTTATAAGTGGATTCAACACTTTTAAGGTTGAAAGACATTTTGATGTATCAATAGGTTCCCCATTGCATAGTAAATATTATTTTGTGTTGGTCTTTGGGGGCTATGTGAATTTGATTATAGCCTAAAAAATCATCCATAAGTGACAATAATTCATATCTATTAGTTGAATCTATGATGGCATGTATTAAAGGTGATGGAAAATTATCTTTTGGACACATGAGGTTAAGATTATATAAATAAATGCATATAAAAATTACCATGGTGAATTTTTTATGAATAGGGCTAATGTTTGATACACATTTAGAATAGTCAAAAACATCCTCATCATATTTACAATTATTTGAGATTTTTTATATATTAAATTTAATGACTTATTCTAGAGTGAAGTAGGAATAATCATGAGTCCTAATTTATTTATCATCTTTATATTCCATCTAAAAATATTTAAAATGGGGTATATGTCAGTATGTGAAATTGAAGAAGTTTTCAATCAGACCTTTGGCATGAAAAGAGGGCCTATTTTTAAAAGATCAAATGGTGACTCATGTCATTTATGCATGAATGGATTTTACTTAGATAACGAAGCACACATATATTTACTTATGGTAATTAAAAAGCATATTTTAAATTTATGTTTATTAGACATAAAATTTTATGTCTAAATTAATTATCTTACCAATTCCATTAGATCCCATTTATCATCCACATACCTTGGGATCATGCATGGGGTTATCCCGCACCCATAAATTTTGAGGTATGTGAAAGTTGGGATTAGATAAACCAAGCTCCCCATCTAAAAATTTTAGTTGACGCTCTAATTGATAATCTAATGTTATAGGGATTAGGCTCAAACATCTGAATGCCATATATCAAGAATTCATCATTGACCCTATAAAAATGATGCAAGATTTCCTTTATAGTGATTTGTGGATAAAATTCATAGATTTTAGAGCTGCCATATCACCCACTATGTTTAGACCAATGTAGATTATTCTATGAGCAACAATGCATATAAGATAAGAAGTCATAGATAACTTTGATGTGGTGATGACTTTTATTAGCTATTTATATATTGAATCATTAATAAACTAAACCTAATTGATATAGTGTTGATTATTATGAATGATCCATATGTACTTGTATATCCATGTTTGGAAGTATTTGGTAGTAGGGTTACCAACCACTCTATTAAAAAGTCTGATTATGTCATTAACTTCATTGATGAGTTCAAATATGGACACTATTTTTAGAAATAATTTCACTAAAATTTTAGGCTTAATAATCCAATCCTTATTAACCCAATGGGAACAATAACTAGTGTTAGCTTCCCAAAATTATTTATCATAAGTTGGGGTGATATCAAAAAATGATTCACAATTAAGAAATTTTAGAAAATTATCAATGTGTTCTGGATGTAATCGAAACACACATTAATATTTTGAGTTGTTAACTTTCATCTTATATTTATCATAGTATTTATACATGGTTAGGACCAATTATATATATTATAATGAGGTTGGTAAGGTTGCTACCTTAGGGAATCCACTATCATGAATACTCTAGCCTATGTTAGTTTTGTGCAATGCATTAATCCTTTTCTATAAGTTTTCCATTTATATGTGCCCAAGATATGTATCTATGATTTTTTATACATTGGAATCAAGGATTTAAGGAGGAATGACTCCTTTAAATTGGTACTTCATGTCTGTGTTCTTCTTCTTCTTCATTAGAGTGTTTAGTGTAGACATTTGATGAAATGATCCTCTCTAAAAGGAAAAATAAAATTTAAGATCTATTAAATAAGAAGAAAAAACATTGACCAAGTTTGAATAAGGATTAGACCCTAACAAATTGTTTTTTAGGAGTAAAAAATATAAGGTATGTTGTGCAGGAGTCAAAATTTTGACAAGTGTTAAGTAGAGATCAAACTCTGAATCATGTTGAATAAGGGTCAATATTATGACATGTGTCTGATAGGGGCTCAAGTTTCACATATTTTGATGTAAATATGGGAATATAATGATATTTTGGACATGATTTAGGCTAAATATGTCAAGAAAAAGCTAAAATCTTGTGGCTCATCTAAGAAGGTCCAAAATCCAACAAATTATGAATAGATGTCTAAAATTCAATAAAGGGTTTGAGATAGACTTGGATTCACTCAAGGTCAAAATATGTGATGAATACCTAAGTAATTTCCATATAAAACAATGTACTATTGGTAAAATAACCTTGTTAGAGTTGGGTGATTTCCCACTACAATGTTGCATATGCAAACCTTATTTTTCTCATGAACAATACCATATAAAACTCATAATGAATACCTACAAGAATATTGAAAGGAGAATGACAAGATTATAGGAAGGAAGAGTGTGGAGGGTGTGAATTGGATCAAGATAGGAAGAAATAGGTTATATAAGTTATTATAGAGGATGATGAAACATAAACATGTGAAAATAACTACTTGTTTAATGGTGGGGTTTTGGTGATGTTTGAGCTTGTGTTAGGATCCATAGGGTGTTAAAATTCCAAATTGTTCTAGATATGGGTCAACAACCTACTATGTGCTCAACAAGGTTTAGGATTCCAAGGCATGATCAATAAGGTTTATGATTCTAAGGCATGCTCGACAAAGGTTAGGATTTTAATTCATGATTGACAAGGGTTGAGAACCTGACATGTGTTTAATAAGGGGTAAAAACCTACAAACTAAAAAAAGACTTGGAATGTATTAATCTCTTTCTGACTCTTTGACACTTACAAAGACTTTTCAAAATACATACTTTGATTTTTAATATATTTGACATTTATGACATATTTCTAACCAACTATATCATATTTTAATTATTTGTGATCAAAATGAATTGAACAAATCAAGATAGTTGCATGTGTATAATTTTGGGTACAACAATATCAAATTTATTAGTTTAAAAAATGGAGAAGAATATTGCTTTAGAAAATTCATTATTTTTTTAACTCAAGATGGAATCTAGAGGGAATACACTAAACCCTACACTCCACAATAAAATTGAGGGGTATAAATTTATAATCACACCATTATAGAGATGGAAAGGTGTATGTTAGAAAACACAACCATTTTTAATAAATATAGGTGTGAATAGTACACACATTAGTGTACATGTTCTACTAAAAAAAATCCCCCAAGAATCCTTTTTGAAAAAGAAGGTCAATCCTCTTTAGAATAACACCAAAAAAAAGAAGATGGTCACTATAACCTAAAAAACATAAAAGCTTACACCAATATTTATTTAAGTAAACATAACAAAGAAAATTCTTTAAAATATGATCTACATATATTTAATGTAATATAAATAGATCTAAAAATCAAGAGACGAATTATATAATAAAAGACATAAAGTGCTAATTCAATTTTAGATAGTGCATGGTCAAAAGAAGTTTTCAAAAGAGAAACTATCTACAAATCCTACCTTCACACCACACTGGGTCAAAGATAAAAGAAGATTATTCAAAAAAATTATCCATTAATTAATTAGCTCCAATAAAGAAATTTTTTCTTGATAAAGCACAAAAACAAGGAAAACGTGTCAAAAGCTCCATGTGATTAATAATAAGTGAAGATTAAACCAAAAAATGCCACATTTATGTATGAAAAGTATTTGAAAAATGATTTTTTATTTAATATGAAATAAGAACTATTTTATTTTATTATAAATTGGTCTTTTTAATCATAAATAACCAAAATGAAATAGGATTCCACATTGAACCATTTATGAATACCTTTTTTTGGAATTAAAAAATAAAGACTTTTGTTTGTATTTTAAAATTTTTAATATGTAAAACAAAAAAAATCACATTTGCACATTTAATATATAAAAAAACAAAACAAGAAAATTAAACCAAGAATTCTAATAGGAAGATTGTGTTTACACATTGGTTATGGTAAATATACCATAATTGAAACTTGGCAGAACTTACTAAAAGGAATTTTAAAAAAGGAAAATGTTTAGAGAATATAATTCTACTTATGAATAATTAATAAATATTAAATTTACCTTACCAAAAAAAACTAAGACAAAGAGATAAAGATGGAATTATACAATTATTGAAACACCATAGGGAAGGGTAGAATGATAAGTATATGGAGACATTAGAACTAGGAAGGCATTAGGAAAGCTTAAATTACCTTGTGGTACCAAAAACATAACACACAATACTAGGTAAATAAAGTTTAAGGAAATTAAACACTAAACATGACATATCATATTGCAAAAGTTAAAAAAATGAGGGCACCACTTATGAGTTAAGAAGAGATAGGAAGGCATTATCATTGGCATAAGATGAGAATACTAAAAGTTAATAATAATGCTAAATGTTATAAAAGGAATAAAATTATAGTGTCAATTTTAACATTGCATGATTTAGAAATAAATAATAATATAACATATACAAATATTATAGAGGAAAAAATATAGAACCAAAAATTCAATAAAATAATATCAGAATTGAAGTAGAGAGGTTACACATGTAACACGTAGTACCAAATTAATAAAAAATTTAAAATCAAAATTAAAATGAAACACAAAAATTGAAAAGTTAGTATGAAAATGGAAATGCCAAAACAAATTAACGATAATTTTGGGATTATAGAATGTTACGTCTAAAATTCCAAATATGAATAACCAATATTAGATGCATTACCAATGTCAAAGAATAATAAATAAGAAGATACAACCAAAATTTTACAATGCATTAACATGAAACATTAAAAGGAAATCAAATTGCATTAATAAGAGTAAAAAGATGCCATATTTTAGAGAAAAACACAAAAAATAAAATTCCAATTTTGAAATGAAGGAAACACCATACAATGAATAAAGATAAAATACTACCAAAAATTCCAACGTAATCCCTATATGCCCATTTAGTACCAATAAAGGTTGTTATGTACCAAAAAATTGAGTTATTAAAGTGCCAAGGTTGAGGTCTTGAAACTGACATTAAAAACTCCACACAACAAGAGTGAAAAACTTAGCCAAAGAAGAGAAAACATAACTAGATCACAATTTGAAAGGTTTTTAAACAACTTATATGTCATACTTCATCAACAAAAAAATGTATTCGAACAACCATTGACAAAAAAGATGAATTTAATAGATAGAGTGTAATAAAAACCCAAAATAAAGATATTTATAAATAGATTAAGATAAATTGGCAAAGCTAATTGCAAGGTTGAAATCTTATGAAAAGAAGGTAATTTTTTAATTCTTATCCACCCAAGAACCTACAAGTACATAAAGATTAACATTACAAATGACTTGCTATGTTACCATAATATACTAAATGATAAGATCTCTACAAAGTAACATTTAATTAGAAGTGAATAAATGCCCAAAAAGTATGATATTACCTCAAAAGTAAGTCAAACCATGAAAATGCAAGACACAAGTTGATAAGTGGGGAAACCAAATCAATGAAAGAAAACTAACATAAATTTAGAAGGAAGGATTAAGATAATATTATTTGGATTAAAAATGAAGAGAGTAGAATAAATAAGAGAATAGGAAGAAGAATTCAATAAGAATAATAATGTGTAGAAAGGAGAGAGATTTTTAAATAGAGTGAGGAATAAAAAAGGAGTTACAATGAAACTTCATCACAACCTTGTATATCTTTCATAATGAGTGCATAGTGTCACTAAGTCCTATGAAGTGAGGGGGAAGTGTGTGCCAAGTGTTTAATGAGTTAAAAATGACATATAACTCTGATATTAAATTTAAAAGGGATAAAATAGGTGTGACACCTCATGAATTCCCTTAATTTATGAATTAAAAAATCATATGAGAATAAACTTACACACACCTAAATAAACTTAGGATAATAAAGTGAACCGAAATAAAGATTAATCTCAAACATTTTGGTAAATATTTCCAACTTAAGAGTAGAATTAGTTATATGGTAGGTAAGTTCAACTTCTATTCGGTTCTCAAGTTGGTTCATGAAACAACTAATCATGAGGCTTTTTATAAATACCATGGTTTGATATGCAAGTTAATAGCCTGTGATATTATCTTTAGATATGGATAAGTGGGTATCATCTCATTTAAAACCTATTTTGTCAAAATATATCTTTTACGCCTAGAATTTTGAGACTATTGAATGTTGTTAAATATTTAAAAACTCAAACATTGTGTAACTAAGTGAGTCCCATGCGAATTTAGACTCAAGGCATTATGTGATGATTTTTAAACTTTTTTTATGATACTAATATGATTGTTAACATTAATTTAATTAATGAGAAATGTTAAAGAGTTTTAACTTGAGTTATTTTATCCCACACAAATTTGATATGGTTATCTTTATTAATTTTGTAATCATGATAAATGATTTTATTTCCGATTATTATCAAATAATCACACATCTACTATTAATAATTTTTGGTGTTGGTTTTATGAAGGTTCATAGCTAGATAAATCAAGAGGTGGAAATGGTAAATAATGATGATGATAGGCCAAAAAGAAGAAAAATGATGCTGGTTTTATATGAATCTTCTTATTTTCACATCACCAAAGTACATGATGGTTTTTTTGTATTTGCGATGCTTCTAGATAAATATTTATAATACATTAAGTTCATAAGTAAATTAATTAATATTTAATAATGTAAAAATATAGATAGAAAATTAATATATAGGTGAATTAAATAAATTAAAATAAATCAATAAATATGAATTAATAAAATAAAAATAAATAAAAAATATCATTGAAAAAGAAAAGAAATAAATAAATAAAAGAGAAAGAAAAAAAGGGAAATAAGTAGAGAGTATGACATGTGTCCCATGTATAGACACATGAAAAGTAGGAATGGAAGGAGAGAATATTAAGAATGGCAAGGGGATGGAGGAGAGATGTATTCTCCATGGAAAAACTCTACCAAATTTTTTTAATAGGAAAGAAGGAAGAAAGAAGAGGAAGAGAAGAGGAGGAAGGAAAAGTTTTCAAGGAGAATATTGCCATTATCATTATCTCTTATATGTTATTTATGTTTTTATTTAATTAAAATAATAAATATTAATTTTTTTATAACTATGTTCATTGATAAATATATTCATAATTTGGTTGTTTATTTTCTACCAGTATCTAACATTTTAATGTGAAACCCTAGTTTAGAAAAATCTAAATTTTGACATAAAAATGCCTTTGCAAATAGTATAATAGAATGGAAAGTAGCATAATACGTGTTTTTATATGTATTTAATAGTATAAAATATTAGATATATTTTATTTAGTGTGGAAATAAATTAAGGATTATGATGTTGAATATATGGTTTCAATTCTAATTATTAAATGTTAAGTTTTGGGGAAGTTATATATATATATATATATATATATATATATATATATATATATATATATATTGAAAATGACACAAGGGAATTATTTAGGATACTTGATTTAATTTATTTGAGGAAAATTTGATATGGATGTCCTATGATGGATAAAAATAAAAATAAATATAAAACTTGGAAAAATAAGAGGGTTTGTTGTGTTTTAAATATGAAAATTTCTATAAAAAAATTTAAAAAATATGGAAAACATTGGGGAATCCATTTTATCCATTAGAGGGAATTATTTTCTTTTTATATTAAGGTTTAGCTATACAATAAATTTACCCCCTTAGTAATTATTAATACTTGAATACTATGATTTTAATGCCTAGAATTATAATTAAATTTATGGTTTTTACTCCAAAATATAAATAGAGTGATGCATAAATTTTATAGTGACTATAGGGAATATATTTCAAGATTTTAAATAGTGAAATATTTCACCCCACTTGTAGAAAATATATTATAGATGTTTGGGTTGTTGAGTGTGTTTTTAGACAATTCCAAGAAATGGGTTTTGTTTAAAATGTATATTTTCATTACTGTTGGATTTACAATAAATGACACTCACCTTTAGAAATTTAACGGTCATTTCAAACCTGGTTTATACTATATTTGGTTGACCAAGTGGGACATCCTTATGTGAATGGAAAGTGTTGAAATATTGATTTGAGTTTGTAGCAAAGATTGCTTAGAATGTTTGTTGTTATTTATATGATGATTATAAAATGAAATAAATGGGTGAAATCAATAGATTTTAGGACTGCTTTTAGTTTTATGTTTTTTCCATTAGGTGAAAAAATAAATTATTTAATTACGTATAGAAATATGATTTTAACTATTTGTGTGACTATTAAAAAATGTCATTTTACTCTATCATTTATTATGAAATTTTATTATTTGTGTACTTATCTTTTGAGGAAAACCTCATCTAAATAGGTCATTTTAGAGAGATAAAATAACTCTGATTAGTAGTTGACATATAAATTGAAAAATTCCCTTAGCACAAATATGATGCAAGCAATGTTCTTAAATAATGTCCTTAAAGCCTTATGGGATGAAAGTACCACTGATTGATCAGTACATCATTTCACCACATGAGCGTAATATTTCATTTAGGGGCTGGATTTCAATTCTAAAAATCCAAAATTATGTTTATATGAGAATAAGTAATTATTATAGGGTGATATCGATGGGCTTACCAAAAATCATTTGCATTATTCAAAATCAATCCATCTAAAACCTTTTTCCTACTTACCTCATCCATGTGGACATCACTTTGATGGGAGGCGATAAGGAAAGGCTTGAGCCCATTTCATGCACATAAGTTTAGGGATAGAAAAAAGTCTAAAATAAATCAAATGTGAGGGTCTTACTGAGTTCATGGAGATAATAATATATCATAATGCATAAGTGGCCTAAGATTTTGTTTTGGCTTGGAATAAATGCAAGGTGACCATTCATGGCATAAAAATCACTATTTTGGAGGAATTTATTAGTGATGTGATCGGTATGTTTTGTGAGGGGATGGAGAAATTCAAAGACTAAAAAAAGAAACATGATATTCTACAAGGATTATTTCAAATGAATGATTTTATGAAGACTTATAAGAAAGGATTCCCCTAGGTGGACCTTCCTCATCACTGACCCAAAATCTATCTATAGGTTATGCATTATTTGACTCTTGAAGGTAAATACACACTAGTATTTTCTCACCATTTGATGTTGTTGAATAAATTTATTATCTATAAGATAAGTCTACCTTTTTTTTTGATCAAATCTCTTGAATCCACCGAATTGGATCATTAAGTAAATGAGGCAGACCCTATTCTCCACCAAAGAATAATCCTCCTCCTTGTCAAACATGATCAAAAATTGCATGGTCAAGAGGTCCCCTCAAAGGGGATCCTACATTGGGGAAGACTCCCAAGAGAACTCCTCTAAGGAGGATCCCACCTCAGGATCCTACCAACCCTATGAGAGCACACCCCAAGCTAGTCTTTCCAAATCCCCTATCGATGATCTTCCCCTCAAGATATTCATACCCAAACCCAAATTGATCAAACTTGATGTGAGAACCTCTGAGGAGACTACCTAAAAGGGTAAATCCATTTTTTTAGAGGAAATGCAAAAGTAATAAGGCATAGTTGGAAAAGTTTAACTCTAAGGTGCAAGAGGCAGGGTTGGTCTTTACCAATATTATATAGGAATGGAATGCTATCCATAGATAATTCAAGACCATAGTGTAGTCTTTTTTCCAATCTTATAAAATTGACCTAACCCTTGATAAATGGATCTTGGAAACCCCCCCTACCTGGTTCCCCCAAGGTGGCCCCCATAAAGAAGACTCCCCTGCAGGACCAAGGGCAGAAGAGACCCTATATGATCTTTCCAAGAGAAAAAGTTGAAGGTCATAGTAACTGAACATGGGATAATATTTCAAAGGTTAAGTAGGACATCTTAGTGAAGAACCCTGAAGAAGTTTATGACCTACTAGAGGGACCCCCCTCCTAATTTCTATTTTTTTTCGTTTTCCTTACTTTTGGTTTAGTATAGTTGGTTTTTGATATTTTTATTGGGATGCCTTTGTTTTGTCTATTGATACTTTTTGTATTTCACTTTTGAGGATTTGGGATCCTTGTAAAACCTGGTCTTTTACCTTATCAAATAAAAATAAGAATAGTTGACCATGTCAAAAATGAAACTTACCTAGATAAGATAACTATGACTAACAGGTCAAAACATAAGTGTTGATATATGATAAGTGGTCTCATGACTTTGACATGATAAAAAAACCTTAATTATGTGCCATAGGTTCCTTGAAAAACCTACGTTGAGAATAAAAATAGTATCTATTTTTAGTAATATCTTTAATAACAAACTAATTCAAGTCCAACACTTGTTACATCAAACTAAAACTCTAGATTTATATAATTTTTACTCAAAATTATCATAACATTTAAATAATAAATACATAACTATTCAAACCTTTAAAATCAACATTAGTGATGCTTGATGCCTTAGTGAAAGTTATACAACTGGAATAAAAAATTTAAGAGAATAAACCTTGCTTGGAAAACTAATGTAGTGGATTATCTATGTATATAACCATACGTTGTCTATACTAGAGTGTCTAGTGTACTTGGAATGATCCATAAGGTCTATTTCCATTTATGTGACTATAATATTGATTAAGATATTTAGGGGCATATGTTGAGATAATAAATTTTAACTAATTAAAACCTACTCTTTCCCTAGTGTACACTAATTATGTAAGGTATTACCCAATGTAATTGACATGAAAATAACAATTCCATTAAAAATTAAAAATCTATAAAAAAGGAGTAAGGGAATAGTATCGTGTCTGTACTAAGATGATTGCATGTTGTAAAACATTATCAGTTCCAAGGTTAGTTGGATATACACTTGAGGAATCAAGGGAGTTAACTATTATGGGACCAATTAAGTGTGTTATCATAAGCTAATGAATGTAATAGATTGATGACCAATGGTTACATCCTAGAGATAGGATTAGAAAGTAGACATAGAGTAGTTTCATGCATGTATTATAAGGTATCAATTATATGTATGGGTGGATTAAAAAATCTACATGTTAAGGGTAAATGTAAAAACCTTGTGATAAGTATGTCATAATATATATCAAATTTATATGAAATGAAAAGTGTAGCATGGAGAAACACAAATAATATTAAATTTGGAAATTATCTATATAAAAGTGTTAACAATAAAGTGTTAAAATATATGTACGAGAAATGCCATGATGTTGTGTCATCCATCATTTTTATAAAAAACTTGGTATATCACCTAAATGCTAAAATATGCATATTTTTTTTAACACAAGATGAAAAACATGGTCTATCACCATCATGATAAAGTATGAATAGTGATTTAAGGCCTAATGAAAACTTGGTTAGTCATGTTTATGATAAAGTATGCATAATGACAGTAGAAATTATGTATAACTTAATTGACACCTGCATGCTAAAGTATGTATAATGAAACTAAGACCTAAAGGAAAATGTTAGTGTGTCATCTTTAAGTTAAAGTCAATTAGTGACATGTTGAATAAATTAAGGAATGAATACACATTGAGATATAGTATGGACAATGGTAATTTTTTAAGGAAAAGGTACCATTTTTCTATTTGGAATTATAACTTGATTTTCATTAGACTGAATTTCCCATTTAGGAAGCATAATAAATGGATCACTTGTTTATGTGAAACCACTTAAACCACCTATATATGTGAATGATTTGCATTCTAATATAATTTTTGATACATGAACACAGTTATGATAATGCACATATCACATTGATTATAATTTTTCACATGTTGCATGTAATTTATTTTCAAATATGTATGTGAGTATATAATATTTATGTATATAAAAATGTTGTGTTTATGTGTAAAATGTACTATATGTTTGGTGACATAATGCCATCACATAATCCATTACAAAAAATATAGATCTTGTTATTTGTGATTATTGTTGATATGTTGAGGTGGATAGGTTCCCATTTGGTTGGGATCATATTTCTCCGTTCCCTTCTCTTAGCAGTGAGTTGAAATCGAGACCAGTTGAATACTATTAACTAAAGAATTATTTCTTATCTCCCAATCCTTATGATTCTTGCAACTGTTAAATTTTAATTCCTATATAAAATGCAATGTACTTGTAATAAAATCTAATGATCAATGTACTATTCAAATATTATATTTAACTGCTGCATTGAAATATGAACTAGAATGTATGGTAATAATGATGTTGAAAGTATTTTGAGGAAATTATTACATTTATAACTTGGATATATAAATGTAACACTTAAAAATGAATTAATAATCAATTTATTTTTATTACACATTTTTTCATGCACATGCCACAATATATTTATTTACAATTTTGTTATCCTAAATTATTATAGCCCTATAAAAAAGTATACTTTCATTAAATAAAATTATAAACTCTACCATTTTTTGTAATTCAACAAGGTGTGTTAGTGAGGGCCAATTTGTATGTCTCACTTATGCTTTCTATGATATGAACATATTGTTGATTATTTTTTATACTAACACATGTGATTGGTTTCTAATGTAATTTAACAACTATTTTTTCCATACATAAATAATATAATAGTCATACTATTTTGATTTGAAAACTATTATTTCTAATGTTTTCTATATTATTCATATATCTTTCTCCATCCAAAATAAAAAGATAACTTGTGCAATTTTTTTGGTTGGTTGAATTTATAAAATTTAAATATAAATATTTTTAGAACTTAGAATGGTTTTAACTTGAGTAGTTTTGAAAATAAATCAAGAAAATTGTTGCATGTGGGTTTATTAAAACTTGACAATAATTTTCACATTTTGATACAAAATAAATTTTTTGAACTTAGGGAAATTTTAATGTTGTAATATATTGTAGTTGCAATAACTGATTTATCTCTTCATATTGCAAAGTAAAATGTGATTATATCACTAGTGAATTTTGGATTAAAGGTGTAATAAAGTAAAATGCATATATATTGTTGTATTTGAAAAATAAAAATTATAGTAAGTGAATAAGGAATGTTATAGTTTTGAGTAAGTACTCACATAGGTATGAAGTTTTAAAAAGAGTTTATCATTATATTTATTGTAACAAAATTAAGAAACAAGGTCAACTAAGTTATTTGATCTAGTAATTTTTTGAATAAAAATTAACAAATCACATTTGCCTTGTCGTAGTTCCCATTATAGATAATTTATGAAGGTCTTAGCTAATGGCATCATTATGAGGTAAAATAATTTAGATGATTTTTAAGAGCACTCATCCATGGATTATGAATGAGTTATTTTTTTTATCTTTTTGGTAAAGATGTAAGTATATTACAATGCAAATGGTTTCAATAATCTAGGAAACCTTGAAATGTTGTGCATATCTATCTAAACCTTAGTAATATAGTTGAACACTTTTTAAGCAAAGCATGTGTATTGGAAACTTTGGTTTATGTTAATTTTTAAAAGGTTTCAAGGCAAGGAAAGAATAAAATACATGCTCACATACAATAGAATTCATTTCATTTTTAATTTTGTAAGCATGTCTACGGTGTAGCAAAGTTCCACCAAATGGTTTGTTTTTGAGTTATGATAAAGTTATTCCTTTGGGTAAGAAATTCAACACCTTTTCAGTTTTGAAACTATATATATATTGTTTTAAAATATTGTCTTTTGGAAAACATTTCATGCACTCATTATCATATGTGAAAATAATGCATGGGTTTTTAATTTGATATAAGATATATTTTTAGATTTAATTTTATGATAGATATATTTATGCATGTATTTTGTGTTTTCTTTCAAAATGAAGTGTTTATTAAAATCTTAGTTTGTATTTTTATTTGATTATATTTTTTAGTTAATAAATTATTTTTAAAGTTATTTATAACTAAAATAATAATTATTTTTTGGATAAATAATTTTATTTTTAGTATAATTTGATAAAATTTCATTCACAATTTCAAGGTATTTAAATTGCAGTCATTTAGAAATTCATCATAGGTTTAAATGAATGACACAATTCATTTACTTGGAAAAGTAAATAAATATATATGCAATAATTTGTTAATTATGAGTTGTTTATGCTTATTCCATTCATAACATATGATTATGGAATTTTGTTTTGAGAATTCCATTATTAATATTTTTTTTGGGTTTGTTATGGTTGAATGCATTATCTAGTTGAAAGGTTATTGTTCTCTTTTATTTCAAAAATAACAACCCTGAAACTCCAACCTATAATTTTTGCATCATTGAATCATTTTGGCTTTGCTCGAATTAAAAATAGATAAAAATTTAGTTTTTGAATTAGATTTGATTATTTTATAAATACATTGAATTATTTGAATGCGTATGCAATATGAAGTTATATTTAACCCTAACAATGTATATTTTTGATATATTATACTTTGAGTTGGGTGTTTAATGACAATACAAATATTTAAAGCTTTGTGGTTATGGGAATACATCTGATGAAAGATTGATTTGAAGTTGATATAAGGTGAAATGGGTTTTTATGAAAATATATTTGTATTCTTAATGAAATTCTATCAATTTTGTAGAATTATTTTTAGTATAATTTAGAGTATGATATTTTTATTTTTCTTTGAAATCATAAGATCACGACTTAATTATAATAAGTGATTTCAATTTTATCAAGTCTGGTTAATAATAGTAATAGGGTTTTGATGCTTAGTCTAAGGGTTTTAATTGAAATGTAATGGTTTTCATTTTTGAGATGCGTGTTTCCAAGACAAATAAGGCCAATATTTAAATTAATTATGAGTACTGTAATAATAAATTGAAAAGTCTATTTTAAAATTATATATTTTTTTACTCAAAATTATTTATGAGTTTAGTATTCATTTTGGTTTATGAAATTTTTGTAATGGACATAAGCTGTTTTATATATATATATATATATATATATATATATATATATATATATATATATATATATATATATATATATATATATATTAGATCTAATAAGCTCATGTGCATTCACATGGCTATGCTAAAAAGTGTGGAAATAAGTTTTCAATATGGTATAATAAATAATGTGTTGTTCATAAATAATTTTGTTTGAATTTTATGATTTTATTGGAAACATTACATTCAAATTGATCAATATGATTATTCATAGTTTGCTTGGTTTTGATAATGACAATGAAAAAGTTCTAAACTCAATTTAATATATGATAAATGTTATATTTAATGGAATGAAACATTTTTATTATCAAAATACAAAGAAAAACCTTAGTGACAATACATCATATCTATACCAATGATGTTCCAAAAAAGTTTTAGTCATGCATATTTAAAAGTAGATAAGATCATAATAAATGACTCTGAGATGATTTATTTTGATTTACAAACACAAATTATTCATTTAGATAATAAATTTGGTAAAGAAAAAGACATATGGTTGAATTTAAATTTTCATATGCATATTTTGGCTACATTTTTATTTTTAGTTGTTTGATTATTTTTATTTTAGGAATGATGTTAAAAGTTACGATTTTTTTGGTAAAAACATGTAATTATGGATGTGTTCATTTAGTTTCTAGTTGTTAGAACACAATTCAATGATATTCATATTGATTTATGGCATATATCAATTTTATTCAAGTCTATTTTATCAAGTGATTGAAATAATTTGAGTTTATAATGAGTTAAGGTTATTTTATTATGCGATGCATGCCTTATAAATTGTGTTATTTTCAAATTAAGGATTTTTTTAAGACAAAGATAAAGATAATATAGCTTATGAATAAATAATTCCTAAGAATAATTCAATTAGTAAAAAATAAATGTGTTACCTACATGTGGTTTATATCAAGACATAACCTTTAAGGTTTGAAGGGTTTCTAGTGCATTTACATGAGGTTTTATCTAAGGTATTAGTTTCCTTACACTTTTATTCTAATGATTCCTTGTTATAGATATTTTTTAAATACCATACCCCATAACAATTTCAAAAATCATGGTACTCATGTTTGGTGAGCTCAATATAGCTAAAATAATAACCATTTTTGGAGGAATGATTCATTTCTACTATAACTCGATAACATTTCATTTACAGTTTGAAGGTATTTTAATTACAACCAATTGTAAATTCATCATAGGTTTAGATAAATGATACAAGTCATTATATTGGAAAAATAAATAAATATATATCCAAGAATTGGCTCATTATGAATTATTGATGCTTATCTCTAGGCTCTTATTCTTTTATTTCATTGATGATAGATAATTCTTTACTTTTTTTTAGAATGACATTAGTAATAATTTTTATAGGTTTATTATTGTTGAAAGTATTATTTATTAGAAAGGTTATTGTTAACTTATTTTTATAAAATAATAACACTAAAGCATCAACCTAAATTGATGTATCATTGAATCATTTTGACTTTCCTAGATTTCTTAATGGAGAAAAGGTTAGGTTTTTGAATTGGTTTTGATAATTTTATAAATATAACTATATTTTTAAATTATTTTGAAAATTTAAAATCAATTTAATCTTAAATATATTTATTTTTGATATATTATAATTTGAGTTTGGGTGTTAGATAATTATAAAAAAATAGTCAAACTTTTATGCTTATGAGAATACATTTGATAAAATATTTATTTGAAGTTGATAAAGAGTGAAATTATTTTACATTCAATGATATTTTTATTCTTGATAAATTACTCTCATTTTTTTAACACATTTTTGAGTATATATTTCAATATGATTATTCTATTCAATGATTTTTTTTTGTTTGCTTTAAACTTTAGAATAAAAATTTGATTATAATAGGTGATTTCAATTTTATCAAATCTTACCAATAATAATAACAAGGATTTAGTGCTCAATTCAAGGTTTTAATTTGAAAGGAAATGGTTTTAATTTTTTAGATGCATGTTTCAAAGACACACAAGGGCACCATATGAATTAGTTATGAGAATTTAAATAACAACTTGATAAGTCTCTTTTTAAATTGTTGGTTTTTTACTTAAAACTATTTATGAGTTCAATCTTCATTCTAGTTTATGAGATATTTGTAATGGGAATAATTAGTTATTAGAGTTTGTTTCAAATCCATTAAGATAATACTAATTCACATGGCTATTCTAATAAATATGGTAATAAGTTTTCAATAAGGTATTTTTGACTATTTTTAGTCACCATGAAGGGAAACATCAATTTTTGATTTAAAGCTTAAATAGTCATGAAGGTTTCAAGGTTCAGTCCAAGTTCATGAAAATTGATAAGTATCAAAAGGATAAATCAACATTTCATAGGTTTTTCTTCACAAGTATTATGAAAGGTTTGGTCTTCACATATTTTTCAGTGAAGTAGTAAGAGAAAGTGTTGTGAAAGACTTCAAAACTTTTGTTTTGATAAAAGTTATAACCACTTCACAAAGAATAGACTAAGTCTTTTCCTTCATAAGTATTGTTGAGAAAATTTGGACCTTCTATTCTGAATAAAATTTCTAAAGAGGAAGACTAGTTAGGAAATTTTTTGGGAAGACAAATCTTACAAATAATAAAAATAGCCATTGGATGAGTTAGAGGAAAAGTTGTGAAGGTTTTCTATCTTTACCCAGTGCCATGTGTCAACCTCTTAGTAGTCTAAATCCATTTAAAAATTATTTTTGACACTTAGTCAAATTTATTCATAATCACCCAAAGGATATCCATGTCTAAAAAGTAGAAGGTTAGCAAGATGCTTCCATGGATCATAATCTTGATGAACTGGTGACTTAGAACCATATATATAAGTTAAAATCCCTCTAGGTTAATGAGTGAGTGGGATGATGGCATGTTGCACAATATCACTACTACGCAACCCTATGGTAGTATACATAAACAAAGTAGTGTGTGAGCAGGATGTTTTTACATGGAAAAATATCACTTGACCATAGAGATAATAGTAAACATTACACTTGACCATTGTTAGAATCCCAAGGATTTAGAGCCCAAATCAAAGGAGGAAACATGGGCACTTATCAACCTAGGCTTCTCTTAGATAGATAGATATAGACTAACATAGTAGAAAACCAACTAATGAGAAGCCCTCAAGAATAGGACTTCTATCATATCCTAGGGAACCTAAGCACCAATGATGGCCAACCACATGGAGGTGGTAAACCCTAAGTGCACAAGTCATGGTAGAGTAACAAAGGAGATAATGAATGAAATAGTGGCACATCATCAATTATGAAGCCTAAATTTGATGACCCATCCATCTGTGAAGACCATCATAAGTAATATATGTAGAATTTAAATGTGGTGGATTGAGGATCACATGATTTAAATATGAATGACTTAGGAGGATGTTGTAGTTGGAATAATAAATTAAATAAATATTGAATCTTTATAATTTAATTCCAATATAACTATTAACATTAAGGCATGAGTGAGACTAGCATGATGAGATTGTAACTAGATCATAAAAGATAAAGTAGAGTCATAATGATAAGCATGGTGTGAAACTCTCTAAAGATTAGTATTGAAAGTATAATTAATAGTATTAGGAAAAAATCTTCCAAGGGAGTAATCCAAAAAGATATATAGCCATATTATACCACATAAAAGCTTACCAATTGAGTTGTGGTAGTTGAGCAATTAAATATTAGTTTCTGCACAACCAAGAGGAAAGTGTGTTGAGCTAACAAGTTTAAGCCCAAGGCAATCATCACCATTCCTTGAGGATGAAGTCAAAGTCTCGATAATCTTTGGACACCCTTGTTTGATTTGCATCAAGATTATGTGTCTTAATTTTTTATTTTCAATTTAATTCTCTTAGCTATATTTTTGATTGTAGTCAATGACCTGTGGGATTCCCATTGACTATAATATCTTGAGACTTGCATTATAAAATGGTCAACATTTTTTGCTCGTAATAATAATGTGAAAAGTTTCCCTCCATGAGCCCTTTATTACATAAACCTTAAATTTTTAATGAGAATTAAGTTTACATCTTTCTTTTGTTCTTTCATTCTATGTTCATCATGTGGTTTGTTAATCTTTTCACATGGATGATATTTATCCCTTTCATTATCATCCATCCCCCAACATCTCTATATATAACTTGGATATATCTTGAAGGTTGTATACTATGTGCATATAGGTCTATACAAACACAACTTATGGATCATATATCATCCCTTTTATTGTTTTATTATGTCCTTCAACTCCATGAAAAATATTCATGCACTTAAAATGTTCATTGTTGAGTTTATGTTATATCTTCTCATCCTCTAAGATTTGTAGTGTGTTCTTCAAAGCCTATATAGGTGCTTTGTCTAGTCTTGGTACATCACCATTATTTACTTTTCAACAACCCCCTCTCTTTGTTCCCTCAAAATATTTTAGACCTAAGATTAGCTATAGATTTATATTTAGCTCTTTTAGGTCTCCATGTTAATCCTAAATTAGATTCATTTAGATTACAAGGAAAATGACCTTATCTAGAGGTTCCTACCAAGGAGGTTAAGTGCCCCACACCTTGGGGATGATCCTATTATCTCATTGAACCAATTATTCCAACTTAGCGGGTGCATGGTTTGAGTGATAATAGTTTCTAACATGCCAAGTGGGAAAACATCAAACATTTAACTAATAATTTAATGTTATTCTTGGTCAATAGTGTTGAAGACACTACAAAACACATGATGACTCTAATTATTTCTAATTTACAAAGATCAATGCTTCATCTATATGTCAAGATAGATAAGATCATATTCAAGAGGTATTATTTTTAATTCCATTTAAATTACCTATACCTTATAGAAGAAGAAGAGTAAGATAATCCTTGTCTCCTATTAGGAGAGATAAAAATTCAAGACAATATTCCCCAAGAACTCAGTCTACCCTTACTTTTGGTAGATTTACCCTACTTTTAATAAGGTTATTTCCTATTCCCTTCATGGATGCCCAAATAAAATAGTTGTTTGTGCCATTTAATGGAGGTAGTCCTTTGGATCTAGCTCAATATGATGACAATCTAGTTTTAGCACTTACAATGTTATCATATTTTATTGGTGAGAATGCTACACCCCCGTACAACACATAAAAGATATTGGTAACATATACTCAGTCCATAATGTCATTGAATATAATGTAGTATTCAAGATACTCACCTATTATTTAAAATAAAAATCCCTCCAATGGTATAAGAGTTTTATACCTAATTCCATTCATAGTTGGGACAAGCTAGGCGAGTAGTTATGCAAGCAATTTGAAGACAAACATGACCACTTATCTTTTATGTAAATACTTACCACCATTAAGAGAGTACCTCATGAGATAATGGTTGATTTTAATTTTATATTTTAAAGAGTTTACGATAGAATACCATCCTTATTAAATCCATTTCAAAATCCTACATTTTCATATTATCTAGGGGCTCTAAATAGTGATATAGCTATAATGGTCCAATCTATAGGAGGAGTAGTACTCCCTAATGCATAGACATTACTATTAGGGATGAGAATGATCTAAATAAGGTTAGAAATATTAATCCCAAGCCTCCCATACATCTCTTTATATAACCACCACCCAATCATCCTAATGCTCAACCCTCATTGGCACCTATCCCTATTGTATCTAATCTACCAGCTACATTTGCTCCTCTTAGTGAACTAAATGAGGTTAAATCATTGATGAAAAGTTTTGGGAATGAGATATCAGCCTTAAAGATGAAAAAATATAAAAATTATATACCTTACCAACTATTTAATTAATCTTACCAACATGCCAAGCTATCTTATCAAAGTCATGCACAAACCCAAAGCAAGCTTACTTACTCTAGACCACCTAATATGCAAAATGTTAATACTTAAAACACTTATAGAGCCCTTTTTCCCATTAAAAAAAATATAAACCAAGATTATGAGTGTTGATTTCTTTGAAATCAACCACATAATATAGATACCTATGTAAATAGAGTGATAAATCAATTTTTGATGGTGCAAAGTATATCATACCCTTAGGAGTAGCCAAAAAAATCAGCTTCATAAAGTGAATAAGTGTGTAAAGAGGTAAAAATACAAGAAAATGAAGATGCTTTGGTAAAATGGTAGGATAATGACTTCATCAGCATAAATCAGAACCAAGTGTCAGATGTAGTCTACAATCCAGTGGATTATAACACATGATTTAAAAAAGGGTGATGGAGGGTGAGAAATGTCCCTCAACATGACAAAGTTATAATTAATAATTTACATGTGAATTTTCCAAAGATAAAGTGACTCCTTTAACATCCAAGTAAAAATAATGCAACCTATTTAGAAGGAGAATCAACCACATGCCAATTGAAACACTAAGGAGGAGGATACTATCCCAAAGTTTTAGATCAAAGGGACTCAAATTCCCTTCAACATAGTGGAATAAATGAAGAAAATAAGTTTGAAAATGAATATTTGGGAGGCCATATCCATTACTTATCAAAGTAATTTATTATAGGAAGAATTTAAGATCTTTCATCCTCATGAATTGGTAAGAGCCTCTCTAACCCTTTCCACAAGTTTGTGTCAATTGAGGGAGGGATAACTTAGACAAAACAATAAGACACCACCATTATATATATCCTTGATAATAGGTAATCACCTCATAAATAATTGTATGATTGATTTTGGAGTAAATAGCTCAATCATGCCCAAGAAGATAACTAATATGATAGGTATAGAGTATACCTTAAATATAAAAAGAATTATTCAGCTAGATGGAATAACTATCAAAACCATAAGGTTTTTTAAAGGCTTAAACCTAAAATTGCATCCATGTTAGTATTAGCCTCTTTATTACAAAATATATCTCTATTATATACTCACCTCTCTTTTTTTCCATTTATCTTTCAAAAAACTTCACTAAAAAAATGGGTGGTTACTAATCCTCTAACTAGTCAAACATGTTGATGAGGACTAGATATGGAACCAAGGTGATTATCAAGCTTGATACCTTTTGTAGATATTTATAGAGATAGACTCACCCCATCCTATTCACATGAAATACATAATTCATGAATTTAAAGATAGTTTAGTCTTTCTTGAGACTACCACACCTTTAGAGGAAGCCCCAGATGTAACACTAGATGACTGAACCAATGAGCATTATAGATTTGATTCATATGATTCTATGGAGGAAATGGGACTAGGTAATTATTGCATCCTTAAACATGAATCTATTGTGTTTATTCTCATAAAAACTAAAGAACAACTTGAAGGAACATGAAAGATATATTTTGATGGCTATAAAAGAAAAAAATGGTATAGGTATAGGCATTGTGTTAATCTCTCCTCAAAAGGATAAATAATTTCATGCATATAGGCTGAAATTTAGTTGCACCAACAATGTGACCAAATATGAAGTTTTTATCTAATTCTTTTATTTGGTTTAGAAGAAAGGAATTAAGATAATAAAAGTGTTTGGGATAGTGAGCTTATTACAAATAAAGTGAGAACCCAAAATGAATATAAGAACAACCTAGTGATTATAAAAATAGAGTCTGGGATATCATTGAAAAATTTGATGCTTTCAACATAAAATATATGTTGAGGAATAAAAATAATGAATCATATAGGATTATTATATTAAGATCTTAATATGATCTCCTTATTGATGTTGTGAGAGATTCTAGACAACTTGCCAAGCTTATAGTTAGACCTACAATGTTTGATAATTATGCCAATTGACAAGTTTTTGAGAATGATGAGAGTATAAATTTTATATAATAAGAGGCATAATTTTTTGCTTAAAACCAATTAGTTTTTTATAAAAACTATGAAGAGTAGATCATGTAATTAAAGTGAAACAAGCTACCCAAAGGATTGGTCATGCTAAATAAAATCTTCAATTATGATGATCAGTTCAAAGGTGATAAGAGGAACATGATGGTAAATAAATAAAATAATGAGCAAGTGGTAATTTATAATGAAAAAATTATACTATTTGGAAAGGTATGCACTCCTAAAAAGGAAGGATTTATTCACCTTTTGTATAAATTATGATGTTATATTTTTATGGAGTTACCAATATCTAAAAGGTTTTGACCTAGCCTTGGCTCAATATATAATTGAGTTAGGCCCTGATGCCAAGATGGTTAGGTAGAAGCAAATGACTATAAACCCTAAATTATAACCATTAATGAGGAAGGAATTAACAAAATTCATTGAAGCTAACATCATTTTCCCAAATTAAACATTCCTTTTGGGTAGCCAATTTAGTCTTGGTGAGAATTAAAAATGGATAGATTAAGATGTGCTTGGATTTTAGGGACCTAAATAGAGCATCCCTAAAGGATCAATATCCCATTTAAACCATGGATTAAATAATATAAATAATATTAGGGACCAAAATGTTTTCACTTTTTGATGTCTACTCAGGCTACAATCAGATATTAGTCTAAGATTTTGATCAGTTCAAGATACCTTTACCACCAAATGGGGAATTATGATTATAAAAATATGCCTTTTAGATTGAGACAAAATAGTGTGACCTTAAAAAAAACTATGGAAATTAAATTTAAGGACATAATAAATGATATGATCCTAGTTTACCTTGATGGTATCAATATTCTCTCCAAATGTGTAAGTGATCACTTGGATCATTTGAAACAAGTCTTTAATAGATGCAGAGAGTTTGGGGTATTTTTAAACCCAATCAACTGTGTATGTTTTTTATATGAAGGTAAATTATTGGGGCACATTATTTCTAGGGATGGATTGGCCATTGACCCATAAAAATTAGAAGCCATTGAGTCCCTTTCTCTACCAAGCTACAAGAAAATCCTTTAAAGCTATTTGGGAAATATAAACTTTGCAAGAAGTTTATACCAAACTTTACTTCACTAGTCAAGCTAATTAACTCTATGCTCAAGAAGAGTGCCACTTTCATTTGGAAAAGAGAAGGTAAGGATAAATTTTAAGTAATAAAAAGAGAAGTGTCCTAAGCCCCCACAATTGTGAATCCACTCTATGACAAATATTTCATCCTCTATGCTTTCATAGGAGATGAAAGCATCTCACAAATCTTAGTATAATAAAACAATGACAAATGGAGCAAACTATCACCTTATTTAGTTAAGCACTTAAATATTATGAATTGAGATATATATTCAAGGAAAAAGGAGTGTTGGTTATCATTAGATCATTTAAAAAATTTAGACACATTCTCTCTAATAAAATTATTCAACTGATTATCTCACATCTAGGTGTGAAAGAGTTTTTCTTGAATAAAGATATCAATGAAAAAATAGTTGGTTAGATCACTAAGGTGATGGAATATGATGTGAAAATAAAAATCACCAAGATCATAAGGGGGAAAGGATTATGTGAATTATCAGTATTTGACCTAGAAGCTAAAGGTAACATAGTCCTTATGATGCAAGAAGAATAACTAGTTGATCAAGATCCTCCTAGTTGTTGAATTTAGAGCATGAAGGCCTTTCCCTAGTCAAGTGAGTATCCAAAAGGGATTGATAAACCCAAAAGAAGACATTTTAGGTTTCAAACTATTCCATATGTGCTTGTTAATGATGTGTTGTTTAGAAAAGACATCAATGGAGCTATTCGAAGATGTATAGAATAAAAACTGACAAGATCCTTTAAGATTTCCATGATAGATTGTTAGGAAGACATTATTTACCCAAAACCACTACTGTCAAGATCATGAGGGCTATTTATTATTGGCCAAGTATATTCAAAGATGCTCATAGATGGGTAAGAAGCTAAAGGAAATATGTCTTCTTCACAAACAAATAGAGGCTAATAATTCTTCAACTTTATCCAATCCAAGTTGATCAATCCTTCTCTTAGTGGGCTCTATATTTCATTGAAATGATCAACCTTACTTCAAGTGCTGAAAAAAGTGGATTATAACTACCATAGACTATTGTAAAATATGTATAGAAGCAATAGTGCTCAAAGAGTCAAATAAAACATCCATCTTGGATTTATATGAGGGAATTGTGACTAGATTTGGTGTTCTAGCCACCATTATCTTAGACAACACTATGGATTTTATTGGGACTAAAATTAGTGAATGAGTAGTCAAATATAAAATATATTTGAGTACATCCTCAAATTATTACCCTTAAGGTAACAATTTGGCTAAGTAAACCAATAAAACCTTGATCTACATTATCAAGAAAACCATGGAGGAGAATCAAAGAACTTGGCATGAACAACTCAAAAAATCCCTATGGGTAGATAAATTAGCACTAAAGATGGAAATAGAACATTCTCTCTTCATTTTGGTATAAGGAAGAGAGGCTAGGATACCTATGTCACTTGAATTACATTCACTAGATCTCACACATCAACTGGATATAATTGAAAATGATCCTATGATAGTGAGGCTAGCTAAACTAATGGAGTTAAAAAACAAGAGGGAAAGCAATATCTATCTTATAGTTTTAACAAGATCAAATGAAGATAACCTTTCATAAGAAGGCTATAGATATAAGTTTCCAATAAGGAGAATTAGTGCTCAAATTAGATGTGGATAGAGTAAAATCTAGGAAGCACATAAATTTTGATGCAATATGAAGTGATCCATACATCATCACAAGTTTTAAATAGATCAATCCTTTTTATCTCTAAAAATTGAATGGAAAGGAGCTACTGATCCTAGTCAATGGGATCCACCTAAATCAATATTCTTGAAGTGATTTTCATTTATATATAGTAGTTTAGAGGCATTTTATTTCCTTCAAGTGTTACAACATAATAGTTTAGTCATTTTATTTCCCAAATTGATTTTACACCTATGTTTTATTCCTTGTTTTCTCTTTTATTGAGGGGTTAATCTCAATTCAATTTGTTTAATGATAATTTTAAAAATTTGCAACTAAGTTATACTTTTAGATTGAAGTGTATTGATTGCTTAAAATGACCCCATGCCCAATGGATTACATAAGGCTAATTTATTCATGCTTAGTGGGAAAGAATATTATAGAGGTTTTTAGAATGTTGACTATTTTTAGTCACCATGAAGGGTATCATCCATTTTTAGTTTAAAGCTTCAATAGTCATTAAGGTTTCAAGGTTCGATCTAAGTTCATGAAAATGGATGTCTCAAAAGGATAAATGAACACTTCACAAGTTTTGATTCACAAGTTTTATGAAAGGTTTAGCATTAAAATATTTTATAGTGAAGTAGTATAATAAAGTGTTGTGAAGGACTTCAAAACTTTCATTCTGAACAAAACTTCCAACCACTTCACAAATAATTGGCTAAGTCTTTTCCTTTGGAAAAATTATTGAGAAAATTTAGAACTTTTGTTTTGAATAAAAGTTATGAAAAATAAGACTAGTTAGGATGAATTTCATGAAGAAAAATCTTGCAAAGAAGAAAAATATCCATTAGATGAGTTAGAGGAAAAGTTATGAAGGTTTTCTATCTTTTCTCTATACCACATGTCTGCCTACTAAACCAAGCCTTTTCAAAATGATTATTAACACTTAGTCAAATTTATTAAAAATCACCGAAAGGATCTCCACATTAACAAAGTGATGGGTTAGTGACATGTTTTTGTGTGTCATAATCCTGATGATCCAATGCCTTGGAACCATTTGTATAAGTTTAAATCCCTCTGAGTTAGTGGGTGAGTAAGATGATGCCACATAGTACAATCTTGTTGCTACACATCCTTAGGGTGTTCCATGCAAACAAAATAGTATGTCAAAGCAATGGGTGAGTGAGATGTTTCCATGTGGATAAATCTTGTTTCATCATAGAGCTAATAATCATCATTAAACTTTTTAGACATTATAAAACCACACATAATGGTTCTAGATGTTGAAATGCCTCATGATACCCTAAGACCACCTAACCCTTATTGACCCACCAACCAAACCATCAGACCTTGGGTCTAGTTATCTACTTAGTAAACTAACTCATTAACTTACAATGATTACCCAACCCTTTTTAATTCACCTTAACCCCTTTTCCTCTAGACACTCAATCCTCAATAGTCAACTTGACCATCAATGATTAGGCTAATCATCAATGGTTAGGTCTTCCTCATTCTTACATAAACACTAGCTATGCAAGCTAACATGACACAATTTAATATATCCACCTTTCCTATTGCTAAGAAACTCCCAAGCATCTAAATCAACAAGCCAACCTACTTGGGAACCTTCTATCTTCCATCTCTCTTTGCTTATAAAAGGAGCAGAGTAAAAGGTGAAAAGGGATCTAGGTTTGAGCAATCCATCATCACAAGCATTATTGCATAGAGGTATTCAAGTTATTTAGCCATTATTATTTTAGATATTTAGTAATATCAATAGATATCTGAACCTCTAACAAAATTTCTCGAGGCAAAGTACCGTTACTCTACCAAAATTGCTCCAACCATCAACCAATAGCCATTTACTATGCAATAGGTATATTTGTACTTTAGTTTTTTTATTTTGGTTTTTGACCTCTCTCCCTCATTATACCTTTATGTACCTATCTTCAAACATCCCATTCTTGATTATACCCTTACCTAATCATTAATCCATTCTACAAATATTTTTTTGAGTACCTTCATAATTCCATAGGCAACCACTGATAGTCAACACAACTACTGATGTTCACCTACAATCATCAATGATTACCCAATTGTCGATGGTCAGCCTAACCCCTAATGGTCAGCCCAACTACCAATAGTCACTGTGGCATGAAAGAACAACAAGTTATTTCCAACCCCTTTCCCCCAACCAAATTTGACTTTTTGTGTCCCTACCAGTTCATAGACCCCTACCTAATTTTTTGAACCTAACCTAATCTATTTTAGCACTAGTATTGAATTGATTTTTATATATTTAGTCATTTTATCTAACAAGCATTCATTTCTTCTTGTATTTCATTTTAGTTCTTCTATGTTATTTGATGCAAGCATCTTACTTTGATCTCTTTCAACTTAATTGTTATCAAAGAGTCGATTGACAACCTCCTAGAAGGTTCACACTTCTTGGATCTAGCTCATGCTAGGTATTACACTTAAATATATAACTAACAACCCATTTTATTAGTGTTTTCTTATCTATAGGTTATTCCTTCCAAGATAAAGAGGATCTTTCCACACTTGTCTAGATTATGTGTGCATAACAACCAAGTTCTACTACACACTTATTATTAGTTTCTTAATTGATTCCTTTAAAAATAAATATATATAAATTAAGAGAAACATTTTGGCACACTTTGTGGGACCTATCATCATCTAGGTGCCCCTTTCTTCCGTTATTATATGCTCATACAATAAAGTCTAAAATTTCTTTTGGGCTTAAAATAAAATTTGCATACATTGATTGCTTGTTTGTTTTTAGTTCATCTAGTTAACTTAAAATAGAACTAATTAATTTTAGTTTCACTCTTGTTATCATACACTTTACCAAACCACATAATCAATCAACACATCAAAACAAACTTGAGACAAGGCTCGACTAAGATTTCATCACCTAGTGATAACCTTACCCTTTCCTGGCAATCCCACTTGGAGGTCATTACCAAGGGGAGAACCAAATCAGCTCTCTAGTTGATTATAAACTCTAAATTTAGTATATCTTGGATAAGAACCTAACACCCTTATTGGCTATGGTGTGTGAAGTGAGCAGGCAGGTCCCAATATCAAGCCATTTACTAACTTTTAATATAGATTATTTTTTAGAGCCTTTAACACTTGAAACAAACCTTAGACTTCCTCTTTAGTACCTAATATACAAACCCAATTTCCTCTTCAAACTTTTTAAGGCATAAGCCAAAAGTGATCTAAAAATAATTCTAAGTTTTAAATTCACTTTTAGTGTATGCTTTGATTGCCTTGAGATTATTTTCCTTTTGTTTGCTTTGTGTTTAAGTTGTGAGTTTTTCATCATTTCTTTTCTATTTCTCACATGGTCTTTACTAAACAATAGTTGAGGAACCAAACTAACCAAGAACCATTTTCTTCTTCCTCTTCTTCCATGGAGTATACTTTTTGATGTTGACATTTGTCCTCATCTTTCTCCCCCTCTTAGCATACTTCAGATAGTTGTCGAAGGTGATGTAGATTTAACTATCTTTCTTGATAACAATCCCTATGGCCTTCCAACATTACCTCAACACCTTATCTCATCACACCCCTATTGCTTTGGTTCCTCTTATAGATCCACCTTATGGTATGCCTCCCCATCTTATGGTTGGTGCTACGTCTATCCAACCTATGATCACCCAAACATCTTCTTCCACCCATAACCCATCTTCTACCACCACCCAAACTCAATCCAACATCCCAACCAATATCCAAATACCCCCTAAAAAAACCAACACCTCCAACATAGGATAAACCTCACCTCTTTTTACCCATACCTCATCCACCATGGTGGTATCTTCTACCCCTATTTCCATGATTCCCCTTATCACTACCAACACACCAATTTCCACCCCACTTTAAAATTTAGTGGTTTTTATACCTCCTACCCTTCCACCTATTAGTATAAGAGTTACAACTCAACCACAAATAACCACTAACCCATCCATACCTCTAAATAAACCCATATAAATACCTCAACAAATACCCATGACATCTTACCAATATGCTCATAATCCACAAGGATACATAACACCTTCTACACAACCTTTTGTGCGCATTAACTCTTATATGACATCATCCCAAACTTCAATGACCACATACCAATATGTGGTATCTTATCAACCTTATAAAACTTATCCATATATTGATGACACCCAAACTCAACCAAACTTACCACATAATTATGGAGCTTCCCAACCTCAAACAGATTTGGTCCAAATGTTAATGGACAAAATGACCAACCTAGAGTCATCTATCTCTGGGGCTCATAACCTTTTACCTTATCATCAAATATGTAATTAACCTATTCACCCATCCATAATTATGTAATATTATCCTCTTCAATGGGAACTACCCATGTTTTTCAAGTTATAAATCAAGGAGGACCCCCAATAACACTTAAGAACATTTTGCCATTCTGGCTAGTTGATTGCATATAATGATGTTCTTCTCCTTCATACCTTTGTCATGTCTTTATCTTGACCAGAATTATATTGGTATATTTCTCTCACCAATCACTCTATATTTTCCTTTTCCTAACATTCCCAAATATTTTTAGATCATTTCTCAGTCAATATATCTAAAAAGGTCTCTATTATCAACCTCTACTCCATTAGGCAATTTGATGATGAATCAATTGTTGATTTCATAGTTAGATGGAGAGGCCTCATCAACAAACTCTCTTTCTATTTACCTTAAGATAATTTTATTTAAATTTTATCTTGAGTTTGTGCCAAACATATTTACCCTACTCTTTAGGTTCAAACTTTCAAAACCTTCGATGAGGCTTTCACTATGGCATACAAATTAGAAATTAGAGTCATTGATGAGGGAAATTTGAAACCAAGGAACAAAAATTATAGCTTTAAATCCAATTAATATTCCTCATCCAAATCCAACAATAAATCTAACCATCCCAATACCAAACCAAAGGCATCTACAAACTCAGTTGTCCTTAAAACCACTCCCCCACCAACTGTCAACCAACCTAACCAATCCAACTCCTCTAACTCTTCCAACAAACAAAATCAAAACCAAAACTAAGCTACCCCAAAATAATACACTCTGATAGGGGAGTCTTATGTTTAGTTTTGGACAAATTACTCAAATCCAACATCATACAACTTCCTCCCATAAAACCTACCTAATAATTTGATGCTTCTCTCCCTACACTTGGTTGGTACAATGAAAACAATCTATTTGATTTACATCATATCATTGGACATGATGTTAGTAGGTGTAACACATTTAAAAACCATTTTCCAAAACATGATAATCCCAATGCATAATCCCAATGCACCCCTGAATTAATCCTTTGACATATTTCATAAACCTTTCCCCAATCATGCCCCTTCTACCAACTATGGTGATAAAAAACCAAAATCATCTCATGATCATGAGGTCCATATGGTTAATGCCATTATTATTGAACTTATTATTAAGGAGACCATTACCTCAAATACCTCTTCCTTCATTCCACTCATTGAAGTAGTGGAGTCACCCTCTATTCCTTTAGATACCCAAATAGAGGAAACAACCACCCCTCTTTATTTACTTGATGAGACCATGAACCTATCCACATCTCCTTTGATAGAAATAGAAAAAAAGGTAACCTTTTCTTGAACTACCTCTTCCCCCACTCCTTTTATTAAAGTGAAAAAATTACCCACCATTCCTTTAGACACCCAAACAAAGGAAAAAAACATCCTCAGTCCTTCACTTGAGGCTGTCACACCTTCCTCCCCTATCATAGAACCACCCATTATCTCTTTAGGAACCATCCCAAAAGAAGACATTACCTTGTCTACACCTTCCATGGAGGAAACATCCTCAAAAATATTGGAACCTTACATCGAGAATAAATGTGAAGAAACAATTTCTCACCTCAACCCATGGGCTTAATCTTTGAAATCAATGACCAAGGGATCAAAACTATTTACAAACCTTTATCTAGATTGGTCCAAAGTCTAAAGTTCACTTATCAACCCAACCTAGATAGAGCCACCTTTTAGCATCATCTTGGGATCCCCTATCAAAATAAACCTAAACCTTACACCTCACTTGTATCCACCATTAAACCTATCATGACCTCAATACCTTCATCAAGCACTTCTTCCAAAACCATAGGGGAACCATCCAACCCACCTCCATCTAAAATTATCAAATCACCTTATGCCTCTCTAACCAAACCCATCAAGAATCTAATAATACTTCCTACACCTAACCTTGCTCACCCATATTTGAAGTTGGAATTAACCCCATCTAGTCCACCAAAGAAAACCCCAACCAAACCAATTGAGAAGGTGGAACCACCCAAACTCCCACCTCAAACTAGAACCATACCACCCCCTTCACACTTACCTTCTATCTTATGACCCCATCCTTCTACCATCCTAGGAGCTTATCCTTATACCAAGAAGGTGAACCCTACAACAATCACCCATTCCTCATCAAGTAAATATTCTCCTTTTGTTCTACCTTCAGCTACCTCCACCAAATCATCAAAAGCCCCATTATTCTTAACTAACCTATCTACCTATACCTTCACACCTATTTCCAACATTCATCATCCACCTCTAAATCTTCCACCTCAAAAATAACCATAAACAAACAATCCCAACCAAAAAAACCTACCAAAACCATTCCACCACCTACAACTTCCATGGTGAATCTTACTTCTAAGAAGGCTACCACTTCTAAAACCAAAAACCTATCACCTCTAATACCTTTGCTCAAATCTTATTTGACCATTAGAAAACTATTGTTACAAACCTCTTCCTTAAACCTACCACCTATCAAACCTTTTGACCCTTGATATCCTAAACCATCATGGTTCAATGATAATTTGATCTATTTATACCATATGACTCCTAGAAATGACATAGAGAATTGAAAATCTCTCCAAGCACTTATCCATAACATATGGGATAAGGATGATCTATTATTAGATGAATCTCCCTTAAGTCCATTACCACCCCAACCACTTACCCAACATTTACCTGCTCCTCTAGTCTCATCTAAAAGTGAGGAGGAACCAAAACAACCATCTATCCCAACACTTACCCTCATCCACACTATCCATATGGTTACCCAATCTAGGGCCCAAAAAATGATAAGGGAAAGGCCAAAGTGTCCATACCATGGACATACCATTCCACCCCTCAACCTTCCAACCAAACTTAACACCCTCACCTTTACCTTCACCTTCACCAAAACCTAAAATATCCATTTTGGGTGCCTCTCCCTCCAACCCTTTTGAGTCCATCCAATTAGTAGTTTTAAAATAAATTCACCAAACACTAGTGAAGATGAGCCTTTATGAACTAATCAACACCTTGACCCATCATTGCAAAACATTGATAGAGGCCCTAAAATTTAGAGAGGTTCAACTAGAAGACCCTCAACCTTTTACATCCTTTGTCAAAGCCCTTCAACTTTATACCTTTGTAACATTCCAAGATTTAGAAATATCTTATGTTCATTTTGAAGATCCTAATCCTCCCCTCTTCATCACTACATACATCAATCAAAATTTCATCAAAAGGGTGATGATTGATGGAGGTGGTAGTATTAACATTATATCTTCTCATGTTTATGACCAACTCTAATTTCCTAAGAATATCATGTTAGAAACTATATCATTCCTCTACTCTTTTAATGATACTATGGCCACTACCTTGGGGATAACCATCTTCCACATTCGCTTGGGACCTCACACAATTTTAGAACTCTTTTATGTTGTATAAGGTAAGTTATAATACAACGTCTTACTTGGATGCCCTTAGATCCACATCATGATTTGTGTCCCATCTACCTTAACTAATGTGTCAAATTAGAACATAAGGGTCAAATTGTTACCATAAAAGCTGGCCCTAGTCCATTTGCAGCTTACAACATGATATATCAACCCAATGACATTCTTATTCCTCCCTCATCCACCTCATCACCAACCAACAAGTATAACCCTACCATTAATGAAGTTTCAACTAAGTCATCTATTCCTTCTTCTCAAATCCATATATAGGACCCCTTAGAACCCACATTCTAACATCTCTCACTAGGGGAGTATCATTGCTTAGCCTTAGATGTTTTACCTACTCCTAAAGAGTATGGGAACCTCGACCATGATCCTAGTTATGACCCCAACATCAGAACCATTATCCCTTTTAGGCCTCTTAATCATCAAACTAACTTCATCTATGGGGGATTTGATCATCCCCTCCTTACTTCCACCACCACCTCTTCTATTCAACCATTTACCTCTAACTTCTCCTATCTAGACAAACCCATATTTTCCAAATTATACTTTCATAAGTGTGCATGGAAGGGATTTATCCTTAGCCTTTATAAGCATGGACCTCATGAGTTACCTTTCATCAAAACCCAAAAACCTCATGAGCTATTTGGCCTTGGGTTCATATCACTAGAAGAACCTACCAATTCACCCAAACCCATTACCACCATTGAGGAAAATATCCCATCCTCACCAACCCAATCTCCTTCAAAGTTAGATGATTTTGAAACCATTCTTCCTAAAATTTTTAGTCAATACCATTAGTTTATGCCCCATAACCTATAAAAAAGATGGCCAAACTAAAACCCTTCCTCTCATTCATCCTAAAATGGTAAAAAGGGATTCTCCTACCATCAACACCATCCAACATTAGGATGATGATTCCATTCTCACCTACCTCTATGTGAGAGGTTATTATATCCACAAATCCATTCCTCCTACGAACCAAACCATGTTAAATAAATCCACTATTGATGTCAACCTAGGTACTCAAGAAAACCCTCACATTGTAAAGATTGGTCAATACTTAAATTCTATGGAACAACAAGATTACCCTTATTTCCTTCATGACCAAAGCATAGCATTTTCTTGGTATTATTAGGATATGACTAGAATTGACCATTCCATAGCCCTCCATAAAATTTTCAACCATCCTAATACTAACCATAGTCAAGAAAAGCTTTGCAAGATACACCATCACATTTCCCTTCTAGTCAAAGAAGAGCTTCACCATCTCTTGTTTGTTGATTTTATTCAACCCATTGACTATCCCCAATGGGTTTCTAACATCATTCCCATTACCAAGCCTATAGGGGGAATTCAATTTTCTATTGAATTTCGTGACCTCAATCTTACTTGCCCAAAGGATGACTTCCCTTTGCCTAGCATTGACCAACTTTTGATCTTACAACTATCCATGACATGTTATCTCTCATGGATAGTTTCTTAGGATATCTTAAAATCTTGATTACCCCCAAAGATCAAAATAAAAATTCCTTCATCACTCTATGGGTAACTTTATACTATAGGATCATGCCATTTGGTTTGAAGAATGCTATAATGACCTAACAATGTGTGATGACCTATGTCTTCCATGATCTCATCCATAAAATCATAGAGGACTATGTAGATGATCTCTTTGGGAAATCCAAATAATGCAAGGATCATCTAGATATTCTCATAATCATCTTCAAATGCCTAGTCTATTTTCAAGTCAAAATTAACCCAAAGAAATGTATTTTTGGGTCCTATTTAGAAAGCTTCTTGGCTTTATCATCTCTCTGTGAGGAATCAAAGTAGACCTTGCCAAAGTTAGAGCTATTTTAGAGATGCCACCTCCAACCCACCTTAATCAAATATACACCTACTCATGGCCTTCAATTATCAAAATACTATTGGCCCTTCTAACAATGGGGACTCAATCTCATTAGGTAAATCAATCCCCATTATTCCCCAAAAAACCAATCCATTATCACTACCACTAAGTATTTCACCAAATGTATGGAAGCCATTCCTCTCATCTCAACCAAAGTTGATAATATTATCAAATTCATCAATCATCATATCATCTATCATTTTGGTTTTCCCCATAAGATCATCATCGATAATGGAAAATATTTCAAAAACAATCAAGTTAAATGTATTTGCAATGCATTTGGCATCAAGTTAAGATTTTCCTTGCAGGTGGAAGCCTCTAACAAAACCCTTAATAAGATGTTAAACAAAGTAGTTAGTGCTTTAGTTCAGGATTGACACTTGCACATCCCTTTCACTTTATGGGCCTATTTCATTAGCATTCAAACCTCTATGGGTGATACCCTTTTTTCTCTAGTCTTTAGAGTAGAGGCAGTCTTACCTCTTAAAGTCCATATTTTTTTTTATATATCCTTGAAAGATATCATTTTTTAGAGTAATTATCATCAAGAACATCTAACATGACTTGAACTACTTGATGAGCATTGCCTAGTGTTAGTTAACCATATTCATGTTTACCAAGAGAGAATCAAGCATGATTATAACAAGCACCTAAAAGAGTGAGAATTCAATATTGGAGACCTTATCCTCAAGGAAAATCAACATATAACCAATATGGAAAAAATAAAAATAAGAAAGTTTTCTTTCAATTATCTTGGACCCTACATCATAACCCACAAGTATGGATTAAGAGCTTACTATTTATCCTCTCTCAAATTCAAAATAGAACCTAAACCTCTCAATGCTTCACATTTATAACCTTTATTTTGTTAAATAGGGATCAAACTCACCTTCTTATCTAACTTAAGCTTGTCTCTTGATTTATGATATTTTCACCCTCACACCTTATTCCAATCCCTTTGAGGAAAAATGATTACAACATAGAACCATGTGATTAACCATCATAATTATATCCTAATCCTAAATATGGGTATTATGGATCTACCCTTATCATGGTTATCATGGATATTTTTTTGATCTCTAATCAGATGGAATCCCATGGTCATTGTCTCTCAAAATTACCTCTTTCACCTATCATTAACCTTTTGTGCTAAAAGTTTTTCCCTCATAAAGGTAAACCTCTAAACCTATATAGACTTGTCTATGTCTAAACCTTTCATCACAATAAAATTTGGGATACTAAAATATCACTTGGGTCATAGGTATTGAGCACTGAAAACTACTCCCTTGAAGGACATCTACCCCAAAACTAAATTACTTAAAAAGATAGATTGCTCCCTTAATGGACAACTACCAAATACACAAACCAAAACTTAGACCACACCCTTCAAGGATGGCTAAGTAAAATTTTTCAAAAGCAATCATTTGAAGCTTTCCACATTGATCAACTTCATAAAATTATCAAAACAACATCAATAACAAAATACCCTATATCAACATTAGAACAAACTATCCCAAAGAATCTGCAATCAGCTTTTATATATAGTATTAGTAAACTTCCCACATCGATCAGTCTACACCTTTCATGAATACATGGACTTGTCTAATATGGTTCTTAGGTCACTTATATAAGGTGAAAACTAACCCACATAAGGTTACCTTACCTATCAACCCATTTACCTTTCACCTACCACCTACCTCTTCTTTATACCATCTACAAATCAAGGGATTATGAGCTTACTTGACATAATGTGATCAAGAAACTTTTTTATCAACCGAAGTATGCTAATGCAAAGCATTTGAAAGGGTTATGTTCCTTAATCCAATCTAAATTCAGTTTTTATTTTGTCCTTACCAATGAAAAGGCATCATGTTTTTTTTCTTATCCTCTCATCATTAGTTCATATAGACATGTGTCTCATGATTCTTATCTCTTTTCCCACATATAGTTTATTATCTAACTTAATTTATGTGCTTTCATAAACATCATATCATAAACCACATTAGTTACCATAATCAAACCTTCAATAACCATAATCAAAACATTACATTCATAATCAAAGGCATAACCACAACCATAATCATAATCAGACCACATATGATCATAAACATCATATCCATGAAAAAAATAAAACATCATCCATAATCATCTCATGCCTAAGCTATTAAATCCACATATTATAAAGCTAAAATAAAAAACATCAAAACATGTACACCATGAAACATACATCACATTAGCTATCATCATGAACATCATGAACATCATATTCATCATACCATAAAAATAAATAATACATGTAATAATATATATCATTTATCTCACAAATCATGTATATATCATTACATAGACATGCGAACCAATATCAAAATCATGTACATATATAACTATACATCATATCATATATCATGCCCATGAGGCACCACTATCACTAGCCCTACCTGCACTACCACTACCATCTAGTGTTATTCCTCTTAGGATGCCTATTTGTCCACCCACTAAAGTGGCCCACAAATTTAGAGTCATCATAACTACCCCACTGGCTAAACTAGATATGTACTCACCCCATCAAGGATTCTTAGGACACTATACCAACACTATGGCCTTATAATGCCTCAACTCCTCGATTGTGGCCAAGTAGTGTGTCATAAGGATGGTACTTAGTGGTCATGCTAGTACTACCACTATTTTCCCCCTCTATCTTAAGGTGTCCCTCTCATGAGCCACCAAGCCTAGTGAGGTCCTAGCCTGATCTCTCTCACCTATCATGGTGGAAACCTAACCCTATAAAGTTATATCTAGCCCTACAACATGGTCACCTATCCTTGTAATACTATAATTTATGCTTGTAAAACATCCAATGTTGTTCTTACCTATCCATCAGGGCCACTAATCTATAACTATACCCATGAACCTTCACCAATTAGATCCACATACATTGCCTATCATCTCCCATCATCCCTTCCAAAATTGACAACTATATAAAGGGCTTGCTACCATGTTACATAGCCATCAACAAAAATAACATCATTAATTCCTACTCTAATGAGTAGCTCTTCATGATCTAGGACCACCTCCTCTAGTTGTGGCTCAGGTAACAAAAAAATTTCATCCTCTCTCCTGTATCTGAAGAATGGACCCAAAATCCCCTATAATAGGCTAAACTACCTCCAAAATTTGGCAAATGGGATGAACTCAATCTCACCCTCTCTCTTCCCATAGATCCATCTCCATCTTTGTAATGATAATCTATGATATCTATAGAGGGCCCAACTTTAAAAACTAACTTACAACCTCCAGACCACATCACCCATAACCAATCCATCTAGTGCATCCCTAAACCAGTCAATATCTCACACCTCTTCCAACTCTTATGAGGTTATTTTCTCCCCTCTATTACATGAAACCCACTCTAAAATCCAACTAGGTGTAGCCCTCCCATGGTAGCCCCAATGCCCTCACAACCCTAATGTGCTTGTATGACCAATAATTAAGTACAAACCCCATGTTGATCTCATACTTTTTGTGAGCTTGAAATGCCCAGATCTCCTTATATAGTTGGACCAAAAAAACTAGTGCCCACCTAAACACTATCCTACCAAGCAACATTTCTACCAACACTCCTAGTAGTAGATAAGGAAACCACCCACTACTTGAATCTAACAATGCAAAATAGGACACTGCCATCATCATCATAGTCATCAAATGCCTTTTATTTGGAGCCCTTTAGTATAATAGCCCATAACCAAAACCATCAACATGCCATTTGGTAAGGGACTAATCCTCACCATATAGGATATCCATCTACTTATCCCTCTCCTCACTCTCAATATGGTAAATTAGTTCCCCCTAAATAGGTAGTGATGTAATCCTATGAACATCCTCTAGTAGGATGGTTATCTATACTATTGGCAAGAGGAAGGTGTTCATGGCTAGATCTTGTCTTTCGATGAGGGCCATTATCATCACCGTATCTTGTGGAAAGTGCTGATAGTATCTCATAACCCCAAAGTTGACCTTCTCTATGTGTGTCTAATCATCCTTGATCATCCCTCCATGGATCTCCACAAAGATCCTAGGAACTTGATCCCTCATTTGGATTTCATCTTGTACTTGTAAAATTCAAAGTTAGCACACACACTTAGTTTTTCATTACCATTGCTCATTTCTATTTAATTCATTCATTCTACCTAAATCCAACTCTTTATCAACTTGAACCCACCTAAATCAACCTATTACAAACTAACACACAACCATCACCTCTATATCATTATGTCTAGCACTTGAAAGTGACCCTCACCTAAATTTTTTAAAACATAACCTAACCTATAAAACCAACACCTAACTCTTTTATTAAAAAATATTTACCCTAACCTAAAACAATTTCAACACCTACCCTAACCCATCAAACCAACACCTAGCTTATTTTTTCAAAAAACACTTATTCTAACCCACAACCATTTCAACACATCCTATCCTAACTTACACTTGGAATTTTAACTAATCCACACCCCTTAAAACATTTTAAAAACATTTTTCCTATATCTTTTTTTCAACACACCTTCCCTAATCACTCAACCATTGATGGTCAAGTGACCTTTGTGCTTTGGTGATCAATCATTGATGGTCAAATCTGACCATCGATGGTCTAGTCAAACTACTGATGGTCATTGTGTGTGACTATTGATGGGAAGCCACCTAACCCTACCTTCCTAAAAACCCAACAAAATAAAAAAATTCAATAATTAAATTACCTAATTCTATCCTATACCCTACTCCCAACCTAAATACTCTTTTAATTTTAAATTTCATCAGCTAATATTTCCAATCCCAAACAAAACCTACATCTAGGTCAAACCCCTAAAACCCTATCCAACACAACCAAAAACTACTCAAATTCAACTTCAAAATAACTAAATCAATTAAACTAAAAATTTTAAAACACCCCCTACCTCATTCCTTGACCACTGTTGAGGATGAAGCCCATGTCTTACTGATCGATTGTATCCTTGCCCACCCTACATCTTAGTCCCAATATATCACCTCAACACACACCTCTAACTAGTCAATAATCACTAGGTTAGCACAATGCTCAGTCAACCCTCTCACACAAAATGCCAAATCACCAAATCATTAAAACACATGAAAAGCATAGAAGTCAACTAGCAAAAGTGAAAATGAATTTTCATTTTCACTTTTTATGTTCTGGCCTTTTAGGGTTTACCCTACCCATCGATGGTCAGGGTGACTATCGATGATTGATCTTGGGGCCCCTGACCATTGATGGTTAGGAAACCCACATTTAAAATTTTGTAGGAACCCATACTTGGTGCCAATTTTTTGGAGATTACCTTCTCCCCCAAACCAAAACTAACCTTTGGAGAATACCCTCTCTGACCAACCAACCAACCTTCAAAGAATACCCTCTTTGACTAACCAACCATCCAACTATGTCTACCTTGATGTTGGCCATTTTTTGTCCCAAATTTTTGCATTTTTCATGATGACCTTGTCTAGTCTTTTTGATTGTACTAAGCAACCTTGCCATGTTAAACATTTGAATTTGCACCACCTCATGCACAACTAGATCATTTGAGTTTTTCAAAGGAGCACTTCCTACCTTGAATACCTCAAAAACACTAACCTTATCTAGGAGACTTCATATGTATGACTTGATCAACTTTTCCTAATGTTGGGGCCTGGTTACCCAACCAATCCTTCTAAAATTGATCTTATTTAAACCAACATTGGCAACCTTAGTCTTTGCATAATCTTGGCTATCACATTTAGTTTCATTTTATGTGCATGTTTTCATTTAAAATTCCCAACCACCCTTGTCACCAACCTCATGACTCACCATTAGCCATTTGTCAAACCCTGACTTGATTTTAGTTTCACCTCATCAACTCCTAGTTTGAGGGGGAACACCTCCTCCCATACTTGGGGCAACTAGACCTTTGACCAACAACCTATTTTTGTTTTGTAGCTTTTTAAATAAAAGTTACATAATAAAAAGAGGAAAAATGTAGACAATATAAAACCACACATGATGGTTTTAGATGTTGAAATGCCTCGAGATACCCTAGGGACCACCTAAACCTTATTGACCCATTAACCAACCCATCAAACCTTGGGTCTAGTTATCTACTTAACTAACTAACTCACTAACTTACTAACTTAACCAGTACCCAACCCTTTTTAATTCACCTTAAGCCCTTTTCATCTAGACACTCAATCACTGATGGTTAGCTTCATCACTAATGGTTAGGCTGATTATCGATGGTTAGGTATTTATTATTCTTACCAAACACCAATTATGCAAGATAACATGGTAAAATTTAATATATCCACCTTGCCTATTGCTAATGAACTCCTAAGAATTTAAATTAGCAATCCAACCTACTAGGGAACCTTCTATCCTCCAACTTTTTTTGCCTATAAGGAGTAGGAGGTGAAAAGGGATCCAAGTTTGAGCAATCCATCATCACAAGCATTCTTACACATAGGTATTCAAGTTATTTAACCAATATTATTCCAAAAATTTAGAAATACTAATAGAGATATGAACCTCTATCAAAATTTCTCTTGAGGCAAAGTACTATTACTCTACCAAAATTTCTCCAGCCATCAACCATTTAACAAGCAAAATGTATATTTGTACTTTAGTTTTGTTATTTTAGTTTCTAATCTCTCTCTCTCATCAGACCTTTCTACACCTATCTTTCAACCTCCCATTATTGACCAAATGCTTACCTAATCATTAACCCATTCTACAACTCTTTTTTGAGTACCTTTAAAATTCTATAGGCAATCATTAGTGGTCAGCACAACCACCATTTGTCACCTACAACCACTAATGGTTATAAAATCACTAATGATCAGCCTAACTACTGATGGTCAACCCAACCACTAATGGTCAATATGGAATGACATAATATTTAGTTATTTCCAACCCCTTTCCCCTAACCAAATCTAACTTTCTATGTCCTTACTAGTATACAGACCCTTGTTTGATTTTCTAAACCTGACCTAATCTATTTTAGCACTAGTATTGACCCACTTTTACTATATTTAGTCATTTTATTTAAAAATCATTCATTTCTTCTTGTATTTTATTTCAATTACTTTCTATTTTTTCATGCAATCATCTTACTTTGATCTCTTTCAGCTTAATTTTTATCAAAGAGTGGATTGACAACCTCTTAATAAGCTCACACTTCTTAGATCTAGATCATATTAGGTAGTCCACTTAACTATCTTGATAAAAACCCCTTTTGTTAGTGTTTTCTTATCTACAAGTTATTATTTATAAGACAAAGAGGAGCTCTCCAAAATCATCTTGATTACATGTGCATAACAATTAGGTTCTTCTACCACACCCTTATAACTAGTTTCTTACTGACTTCCTTTTATAAAAAATATACAAAAATTAAGAGAAATACACTTGACCATTTTTAGGCTCCTATGGGTTTAGATCCTAAATCAAAAGAGGACACATGAGAACCTACCAACCTAGGATACTAATAGATAGATAGTCACATGCTAAAATAAAAAGTAACAAACCAATGAGGATCCCCCAAGATTTGGCCTTTTATCAGATCCTAGGGAACCTAAGTATCAATGATGGCTAGCCACATGGATGTGGTAGGCCCCAAGTGTACAAGTTGTGGCTAATTAACAAAGGAAATAATAAATGAAATAACACCATGTCATCAATTTCCATGACTAAAATTGATGACCTATTTGGTCATTAAAACCATCATAAGCAAGATTTGTAGAATCAAAACTTGGTGGCTTGAGGATCATAGGATTATGAGATGAATGAATCAAGAGGATGTTATAGTTGGAATAATAAATTAAATCAAGCCTAAGTCTATATAATTTAATGATAGTATAGATAATAGCATTAGGGTGTGGGTGAGGCTAGCATGAGAAGATCATAACTAGAGTATACAGGATAAAGAAATGTCTTAATATCAAGCATGACATGAAGGGGTAGAATTAAAATTAAAAGTAATATAATTAGGCCAAAATATTCTAAGGTAGTAATCCCAAAATATATATATCCATATTCCTACACATGAAAGTTTATGAATTGAGTTGTGGCTATTGAGTGATTAAATATTGGTTTCTACACAACCAATAGGAAAGTGTGTTGAGTTCATAAATTCAAGCCCAAGGAAATCATTACCATGACTTGAGGATGTAGTCAGAGTCTCGATTACCTTTGGCCACCACTATATAATTTTTAGTGAGATTATGTGTCTCAATTTTTAATTTAATTCTCTCAACTATATTTATAATTATAATCAATGACTTGTGGGCTTCCCATTTCCTATAAAATCTCAGGTCTTACATTATATAAGGGTCAACATTTTTGGCATAGTAATGCTACCAAAATTTTCCCTCCATGATACCTTTACCACCTAAGACTTTTATTTTAATTATACTTGAGTTCACCTCTTTCCTTTTGTCTTGCATTTTATGTGCATATTTTTGTTTGTTGATCTTTACTTGTGGATGATCTTTGTCCCTTTCATTATCATCCATTCCCTATCAGCCTATGTGTATAACTTGGATTTATCTTATAGGCTATATGTTGTGTGCATATAGGTCTATATAGAAACCACTTGTGGATCATTTGTCATCCCTCTTAGTGTTGTATTATGTCCTTCACCTTCATGGAAAATATTCATGTAATTAGAATGTTCATTTTAGAGTCTATGTGATATATTATCATCCTATGAGATATTTAGTGTATTTTTTAAGGTTTATATACGTTCTCTATCTAGTCTTGGTGCATCAAAATTATTTCCTTTTTAGCAACCCCCCTCTCTTTTCCTTTCAAATGATTTTATACTTAGTATTAGCTATAGATTTATATTCAGCTCTTTTAGGCCTACATGTTGATCATAAATCAGATGTATTTAGATTATAAGAAAGCTATCCTTCTCTAGAGGTTTGTTCCAAGGATGAAAAATGTCTCACACCTTAGGGGATCATCTCATTATCTCACTAAAATAATTTTTCCAATTCAACGGGTGCATAGTTCGAGTGATAATAGGTATACTAGACATTATGTTCATAAATAATTTCAATACATTTCCATGATTTTCTTGGAAAGATTACATTCAAATTTATTAGTATGGTTATTTATATATTTTTTGGTTTTCATAATGACAATGATGAGGTTTTGCACTTAGTTTCATATGTGATAAATTCTCTCTTTTCTATAAATTAAAATAGTTCTTATCCAAATAAAAAGAATAATGTCTTTGATAATACATATTGGCTATATTAATAAGTTTAAGGAATTGTTCATTCATGCATCTTGAAAAGAAGATAAGATCATAATAGATGAATATGAGATGATTTTTTATCTACAAAAACACTACTTCCTAATTTAAATGATAAATTTAGACAAGGAGAAGAAAAATGGTTGAATGTAACTTTTCACATGCTTATTTTTATTTCAATAGTTTATTTATTTTGATTTTGGGAATGATAATTCAAAGTTTTGATTTACTTTTTGTAAAAATGTGTAATTATGGCTATACTTTGGTTTAATTTTTAGTTGTCAGAACACAATGCATTGATATTGATAGTGCATTATGGCATATATGAAAAGTCTAAAATTTTATTTTTCTAGTGATTGAAATAATTTGAGATTATAATGAATTAAGATGATTTGATTGAGTGATTCATATCTTATACTTTGTGTTCATTTAGAATTAAGGTAAAAATGTTAGGATGAATTTGAGGATCACATATATGGAAGAAATAATGTTTTAGATGAAATAAATCATAGAGAAATAATTTATTAAGAAATAAATAAATATGACATTTGCACATGGTACATATCAAGGAAAATAATTTAGGGCTAAAAGAGACACTATCACATTTACTTGAGGTTTTAGTCATGGTACTAGGGTTTCCTTGATATTTGATGCTAATGGTCCATTATTATGAAATATTTTGATTATGTTACATTGAAATAATGTCATACCTTGTGGTACTCATGCTTAGTGAGTCCCTCAATGAGGTAATTAGTGACTTCATACTTTTGGACATAATTCATAAATTATTTCATCTTGTCACTAATTAAAATACTACACTTGATAATAATTTTCTCAAAAATAATTCAACAATTCATCTGGAAATCCTTAATACCAATAGTGTACCTTAAAATTATGCTTCTCCAATCCCTTAACACACTATTAAACCTTCATTCCTACCTATGGTATCACATGCGATGAATAAAAATAATTTAGAAGTGGATGGGGAATTAGGTGGTTTGACTAAAATTGAAATGCACATGACTTAGATGTAATACACTTAGTATAGTACTTATAGAGATGTTGTTTTGATTGAGTTGATTTCATTAGATAAGGGTGAAGAAAATTGATTTTTATTTGATCATTTGAATTATGTTTTGACTATTTTATCAGAATTTCATATAATTTTAGTTGTAGGATATTTATTTTCTACTTTTATTATCATTTTTAAATTGATCATGGCATTCTAAGCAATTTTTTTGAGTGTGAGGTGATGTTATAAACTTTTTTGATTCTCTTCATAGTTGATTTTCTAGATTAATATATTTTATTTTAAAATGATAATGAATAATTAGGGATATTGGTCAAGTCAAAATGGAAATTTTAGTGATGAAACATGTATTGAAAAATGAAAATTTTAGTGATGAAACATGTATTGAAAAATGAAAATTTTGATGAAATAATAATAAGTTTTACTTGGAGAATATATATCAAAAATATGAATTTATGGTTAATTTTCAACATGAAAAATATTTATTTTACATATTTTGATCTTAGGTGTTAGTTGATAACATGTAAATTGTATTAGTTATTAATTAAGTGTTACATGATGTTTAGTGTTCCCCACCCATGAGAACACTTGTATTAGTGGTTTTATTATGAATAAATTATAACTTAAGTTTTTATTTAGTTAAATTATATAGAGTAAATTATCATTATAAAAGCACAACAACTTGTTATAAGAGTCATTAAACATAAAATAAAGTTTTAACCAACTTTATTTAAGTAAAGTAAAGTTTAGTTACAATTTGAAGAGTAATTTATCTTTGATGAAGGATTTGAAGAGAATTGAATGTAAAACTACTCAAGAAGAATTCATACAAGTATAAGATATATTATTAAAGACTCACACTGTGCTTATTGTATGTGAACATTATTTGAGATAAGGTGTATTATTTCAAGAATATTAAATAACACTTTATCTAATGGTGAAGTAATACACTTGATACAGTCAGGTGTATCTAATTTTATCAATTATTTATAAATTGATTATCTTAAAATGTCTATTTTTTAAAAACTTTTGGTTACTATAGAGATGAATAAGCTATATGAATTTGGATTATTTTTGTACTTTGCCTAATAGAAATGAACACTTCATACAAATAAATTGTATGACCAATTATTTATGATTAATCATGTGGTCTTGAAATATATTTTTATTCTCAATGCATATTTTGTAAACAATTAAAAATCATATATTCAACTTTTGAAATAAAATATATTTTGTTTTCAACTCATCACTTGAGTCCCAAACTTATTTATACTTTATTTTTAGTCTAGATTATTAATTTTCTATTTATTAGTTTTAAAGTTTATTTATTTATATTTAGTTTATTGTAATTATAGGTAATATTTCAAACATTTTATTCTCTTATATTCTTTATTGATTTTAGTTGTCTTCTATATTATATACATGTAGTTTAATTTCTTTTCCATTTTTCCTTTAAATTTTTATTATGCTATTAGACCTTTCTTTCATTTTAATACTTTATTTATTAGTTTAGGTTTATTTTTAATATTTATATTTTGTTGGTTATGGATGAAAAATATTTGAATAATGAGAAGTGAAAATTGAATTTTTTTTTGAAAAAGAAGACATCAATTTTAAAAATAGTCATTTTTGAATCTCTAAGAGTCTACCTATCACAATTGGTTTACTCTATCAGATGGGACCAATTATATATTATTGAGTATGAATTGTGAAATATTTTGAATATGATCAATACAATGAGAAGTTGGATTCAATATTAAAATATTTTGAAATATATAAATAATATAGATTGAAATATTTTGTGATTGAATTGATTTTTAATTTGAATTGTTTAAATGATTTAAGTTTCCCATATATTATTGATTAAATTTAATATTTACATAATACTTAAAAACTATTATTTTACAATACCCTCTTCAATGAATAATTACATCTTTTTAGTTAAGTATATCCCTAGATTAATCTAGTCTAAATCTAGCTTACCTTTAAAGTAGGAAAAAGGGTTGATTAGTTGACCATTAAAATTTTTTATGTCATTTTTTTGTGAATCCATTTGGGAAAAACTCTATTAATTAATTTTATTTTCTAAGTGAATAATTAGTTTCTTCTAATATTTTCTTTTTCTATGACCATTACTAGACCTCCAATAGTCACTCAACCTGATATTGACATAACACATGAACAAGTTGATCTTGCATCAAGCTTAGTACTTTTCAAATCATATTTAATATATTTAAGATATATTTAGAGTCATTAATTATTAATAAAACACATCTTTTGAAAAGGAAATACTTTCCTTATCCAAATGTCAAACAAAAACTTATATCATTTAGGGTAATCTATGTTTGAAGCAAGAAATAGAATAGTTTCTAGCTATTAATCTCAAACCAACATTTAAATTTATATCTAATAAACCACCAAATGATACTAGTTTTTATTTTCACAATGGAAGCACAAATTGGTAGGAACTGAAGCAAAGATGTTATGCTTGGTTTGAATTTAGATAGAGAAGATGATGATATTAATAATGACTATTCAACATCAGATATTTAGGAAGAAGTTGTAAATACCTAAATAAGAGGTAATCCAAATGAAATTGGAAATAAACCTACAAAACTCCCTTATTTTAAAGGATTTAGTGTTCACAATATTTTTGGAGATTCAAGTGAATTATGGGAAGATAATCTAGACTCATTCAAATTGGTTTGTTCTAATTTAAGAATCACCAATTAAAATATATCTCTAAACTCTTTACCAAAACTTTGAAAGGGAAATATTATCAAGATTTCCTCAATTTAACTACTAAATTTATCAAAGAAACTAAATATATAGAGGATTGGCTAAAGATATGTTTTTGTAAAGGTAAAGATAATTTTTTTCTGATCAATGAACTAGATACTATTTCTATAGACCTAGGTGAAACCATATATCATTTTGAAAAAATGTTTACAAGACTTAGGAAAAATATCCCAATAGATGTAAGGCCTCCTAATAAATCAAAATATTGTAATATTGTATTACATTACCTCTTATGTACATAATGAACTTGAAAGATAAAGACATAATCGAATATAATGCACCATTTTTTTAAATTAAACATGAAAATAATTGAAAAATATTAGATTTAAAGATAGAGATTCAACTATATTAGCTTATGATAATGCAAAAATATTGTAATATATTCATAACTCAAGTAAAGAATTGGTTATTGTTAAATAGTAGTTGAATGATGAACCCTCTACATCACAAAAAATAATCAACGTTTAAAAAGGTAAGAATGAATTAAAAAATTACTATTTTAATATATGTGAATTAGATCATAACCATTAAAATTATGTTTTTATGTAAAATTTTAAAAGACTCATTAAAGTTAAGGATAATATTTATTCTGATTTGGCTGAAAACATAAACATGTGTAGTTTTAAGTAATCTTCAGGTGAAATTGAGACTGTTAATGAGTATGTTGTTCAAAATAAAAATAAATATTATATTTTTTATCCTAAGGATAATTCAAAAGATGAAAAACCTATTAAAAATAATCCAAATTCATCATAACCATCTCTTGAAGATAAAGGTAAGGATGTAGGATAGATAATACTTATGCAAAAAAAAATAGTGGATAATACACGAGAAATATTTTATCTACTAAATATAATAATGTGAAATATTATCCAACTTTTAGGTCAATAAAATATGTTCAAATTAACATAACTTATTGGACACATAACATAGTTAATGACTTAGAAAATATGAAGGAAAAATAGTTTTTACATTAGATTGATTGCCTACTTGGTTAAAACATTAATAATGTTGTAATGAATGTTGATGTCATGATTTTATTAGGATAATAAGAATAAATACCTAAATTAAATGAACATATTTGTTCATAATATGGTGATATTATTATTAGCCAAAATTTGGCCACCATGAATGGGAGTCATTCAAAACTTTGACGTATTTGAGCTTAACTTTGTTGATAGCCATTATGAAGGTCTTGTATTGGTTATTAATGATCTAGGATGCTAGGTAGTTTGTCTTCTTTGGTAGCTTACAAGGTCATTTAGGATGGTCTAGTCAATATCAAGTTTAAGTCACTTGGTGTTGTCATCAAAGAGTAATTATTTGTAAGTCTTCATTATGTGTTTAATATTATTTAAAGAATGTTTGAAAAAGTTAAGGTTAAGTGGAAATCAATTCCATGAGGAAGCATGCTCAAGGAGATAGAGTGGTAACCCAATAAGGAAACAATATGGTCTAAATTTGATCAAATTGGTCAAATAAATAAAAATAGTAAGTTGATCACATTGTTTTTCAAAAAATTTAGAGATTTTAAGATAATTTTGACAAGATTAAAGTTATTTATTACTTTAGTCTTATTGTGCATTCCAATGTTGAGATGAAACTTGCTAGAAAATAATAAATGTAAAGGTTTGGTTCTTAGATAGAGGTTTTTTGAATCCATATAACATCAAATGATGACATCACATTTGTATGTGTTTATATATCTTCACCAAAGTCTTATATAACTTGTTTCTGACATTGGAAGTCTTTTTGTAATTAGCATTCATAATTTACATTGGCCAAATGAGGAGTTATTATAATATTTTGTAGAAAAAATAGGTGGGAAACATTTTTACATAGTGTTCTAACTCCATAAAAGTTAGAGGAAGTTGAAGAGCTACCTGGTTCACCATCTTCAATAGTTTCAAAGAGTAGAATAGTCAGATTCTTAAAGAAAACAAGCTTTTACAAGTCTTTTTCAGGGTTTTTTGTTGAATGAAAACATAAAAAATATTAAAATTATCACCATTTTATTTTCATATCAAAATATCTATAAAAATTATAGCTACAAATCTAAATAATGTAAAAACCCACTCCTTTTCTCCATCGGGTTTCTTGGAAACTCAAGATAGTTAACCAATTTTCACATGGAATTCTAAGGAGAGATAAAGTTGAGATCCAATATATTGGAAATATGAGGATGCCCTAATTAAATTCCACTTTATGGCATTTTTTAAAGTCTCTTTAACTTTATGAATAATCATTAATAAGTTAAGGTGCATAAAAAGGACTCAAAACCCCACCAGGGTAAATTTTCTTCAAATATAGAGTCCTAACGACAAATTAATGAATGATAATGAATGGAAATGGTATATTAAACATTAATTTATCCATAAAAAGCCATGTTATTTTAGGTTTCTTCATTTTTAATTTTGGTGTAGTGTCTAATAATCTGTTATTGCTAGTTGGCTCAAGACAATCAAAATACAGGATATATGAGGTATTTTGAATGCATTAAATGGATGAAATTATATTATAAATAGTTGAAAAAACCATATAAATATATATTATACATATATAGACACCATTGGAGACATGATCTTTAATAAAGATAGGGATTTTTACATGCACATCTGGATTGTTTGAATTTTTAGACCTAGTTGAAAAAGACCTTATCAAATAGAGATATGTTTTTATTATATAAAATAATTGAATGTAAATTTTAATATTAATATATAATTTAATAAAATTATCAAATGGGATCCATATAACAAACCTTAGATGTCAAGATTCAACAAATTTTCGCCAAGACCAAAGGAATTATGTGAACTTACAAGTCTGTAGACCTGCAAATCATCATTGATAATAAAATGCATTAAATGGATGAAATTAAAAGTATATATTATTTACTTAAAAAATAATATGTATTATTCCCTTTTAAAATCATACAAAATTCTTGAATCCCAAGCATTCTTAACATAATAGTGAGAGGAAGAGTTTTAAAGCAATACAATGCAATGTAAGTCAAGATAGTTTATGTTGATATAGGAAGATTTGTATTAAATGAATTAAAAATAACATTATAAAATCCATTTATTAAATTTAATATCATAAAAAATAGTCATGGCTTAAACTCTTAATTCATTCTGCATTCAGCTGGATTATATAAGTCAAGATGGTTGTGTAAGCCTAAGAGGAAGACAATGAGAGTTCCAAGAGTTTATTCAAGTGATTTAGACCCAATGAAATGTATAAATGGACTTAAAAACAATGTTACATATTTACACATAGTTTTATTCAACTCAAAATGGACCAAAGTAGATAGAAGAGAAGATCTTTTTCCCAAATGGCCTCTTATAGGCCTATATCAGGTAGTAAGGTCAAAAAACATGTTAGTGATGGTTGTTTTAAGGTTTGGGAAGATGTATAGAGGTTATAATAAAATTTTAATTATATTTTAAATAGGATAAAACATATAAATAAATCTAAACTAGAGAAATAAACTTAATTTGATGACCTAAAGCCAAGAGGCCTAAATGACTACATGCAAACTTGCTTATGTGAGTGGGAATTTTGTGTGTTAAATGGAGACTCAAAGATAATTTGAGTTATTATAAATTAAAAAAATTTATGGTGAAAGGTTTTAATAGGTTTTAAGGAAGTGAAAAACATCAAAAAGAGATTTCCAAACATTGATAGGTTGATAGAATTAAAACATCACCTACAAGACTGTTAGTAGAAAAAGGAGAGAAAGGAGATGTGTATGATGAAAAAAAAGTTAAAAAGGTTTTAAAATTGTAAAAATAAATATTATTCACATTTTATCATCATTAAAAAACACCAAAGTGTCAATGAAAATATACCACCCATACTATAGTCAAGACAAACCTAGTAAGCACCTACAGGCAGGTTTTAGGTGAATTGATAAAAGTGTGTTGATAATTATTTAAAAATATGAGGTATGTGAGAGTAAAATATGTATATTTAATTGAATAATAAATTATAAAAAGGTTATAATTAATTTTAAAAGTGATAAAAATTATTTAAGGGCTTAAAAGGACTAATTAGGCCTAAAAGGCCTAAATGTTCACATACAAACCTATGTGTGATAAATTGAGAAAACTTACATATTATGAAGTGTTTTATCAATTTATTAGTCATAACAGATGATTTATAAGTTTTAGGAAACCTACATGAGGTTTAAAACCATTGAGAAAGAAGGAAGGTGTTGGAAAAGGCCTGTTAAGGTCAACTGAATAAGACTATGTACAAACCCTTGCTTAGAGCTTAAGCTAAATTTTAGAGGTTTTAAAGCTAAATTAATTGGTAAAACCATTTTTATATATAATAAAATGTTTAATATACCATAAAATATAGTTTTAAATCCAAACCAAATTATTTGAGGAATTTTCTTGCCAAATGACCTTCAAATGCATACTCATGCTTGTATGGCTAGAAGAGTTAGTTTATAATACATGTGAACTTACATGAGGAGGTGCATGGGATCATAATCCTATCATTTAAGGAGGATGGGGTCGTATAATTAATATTATTGTCATTTTTTCTTGGGTTAATTTACTCAACTTTATGAACCATCTTTAAGAAGCTAGGGGACTCTAAAACCCTTCTTAAACCCTAAATGTGATTTCATAGAAGAAATAAGACCTTAAATAAATAAATATGGATTTAAATTACCTATAAATAACTTGGATGATCTCTTTTAATCTCCTATAATTTTATTGAGCATATGTTTGGAATGCATGGACTGCTATTGTATGGAAAATGGCTTGAAAAGCTCCTTTTTGAGCTTGTGTGTAGGGTTTTGGATTACATAAACCTTATTAACCAATTGAAGAGAATACTTTAAGAAAAATAAATATTTTATAATAATTTTTAAACTATTAAATAATCTCCTAGAGTCTTAGTACCTATTGCAAATTGATAATTAGGCCTCAATGAATAAATGTGACCAATCTTGCATTAAGGAGGAGGAGTTGAAAGCTTATTTTAAGACCTTAGAGACAAAGGAATTTTAGAATATCTTGATTATCATATAATTTTATCTATGTAAGGTATTTTGAGTCATTAAATAGATAATGGAACCATTATCAATCCTCAAAGTCACTTGAATATTCAAGACATGAATGTCTCTTGCTATTCACTTGCCAAACAAGTGTGATTACTACAACTACAAGGTGAACTATAATACTTGAAAAAATGTTATATGAATTGATGTAGGACCTAAAACAAACAAAAAAATATAATGGATGTTTCTAAAACAAAAAATTAGAACTTACTTACAAAATCAAACCTTGGTAGCAAGAGAGAGTGTAAAAATGAATCATGAAGTTCAAGTGCAAGTCTCATATGATGAAGAAGCATTGTAAGGAAGAGTTGGCATATAAAGTTATAAAACATGAAAAATTTCAATTAGGTGACTTGTAGCTACCTCAAGATCTATATGTGTAACTGTTAAGGAGTTATGATCAATAAGGCATCAAAGCTACCAAGAAGACTCCTACACCACCCCTATGAAGAGCTACTCCAACACACGTCTTAAAATTATAAAAATTTAGATGAAAACACATTATTTAAAATATTAGTGTCACTCTTTATATATATTTTAATTGATATGATCATGATGGGCATACCCTGAATTTCTTTTCTTGTCCTATTCTTCTCTCTTCTTCTAATTCATCTATAAATGAAGCCTTAAGAGGCATTAAATGTATCCTCAAGATGGTAATGGTGAAGCCCTAATAATTTTAATACTTTTACTAAAATTTTAAATTAATTAAATCTGAGTTATATCATTTTAATATTTCATATAGTTATATCTAATGAGTTTTTGATGAATGTTTTGTGATAGAGAGAGTACTTCCATGCATTTGTCTTTCTTTATTATGCCTCTATATAATATAGTTTCTTTTCCACAGGTCATATGATGTGTAATACATGGTTTGATGAGTTCAAGTTTGGAAACATCATTAGTGTATAATATTAGGCCTCTTGTATTATCATCTTATATATTAAAACACCCATAGCCTTCATATATAAACACTAGTGTGGAAAGAGATGCTTTGTAATTGTGAAATAAAATTGTAACTTATTTTTTCATAGTGCAAACAATAGCAAGTTTAGGACTCTATAGTTCATTTCTATCCCTTTTCTTTGCAAGTGTGATAATTTTTTAGAATTTTTAGGTGAATCATCAAGGTAACTAGCCCAACCTAGAGGTTCAATCCACTTAGTAGGTCACTAAAAAACTAGGATTATTCCCATGCTATCATATATTTAGGAAGGCTTGAAAAACCTTCCTAGGGTTGGAAACTAGATAATAATTTTTGCATGCCTAGGTGGGATTGAGTTTAAACAAGGTTGTCTAAGATTGATGCTAGTCTTGGAAAATTTATATCTATAATAACCTCCTTCATGCAACATATAGTGACTCCAACAAGTTCTTATCTCTTGGTTGTAGATTGGAAAGTTGTTTTTAATGCAAAATGTGACAAAAATGTTAAGGTCCAAAGGTATTCCACTTGAGTTTGTTTAATTATCTTTATTTTCAATCAAGAGAAAAAAATTCTCCATACTCTTACTTATACCAAGAACCTAGAAGAAAGATTCATTCCCCATTTAATCTAAGCTCTACCAAGGGTAAAAATATTCCTTTTATGCCCTTAAATGGTGGGTATCCTCTAAAAATTTCACAATACAATGAAATACCTATGGTATCCCTCAATAGTGTCCCATATTTTAGTGGATAAAATAATATTACACCCATTCAGCATATAAGAGATATGGCTACCTTTTCCAATATCCATAATGTCACCCAAGAGAATGTAGACATTGGGTTATTAGAAATATAATTCAAAGGTAAAGAATTATTATAAGTAAAATCATTGAGAAGGTGGGGTGAACCAACCCCATAGGGAACCAAGCACTAACCCAACTACCCTGATATGATATCCACCTTTGATATGATGTATTTTACACCTGATGATGGACTTATATTTCTCTCTTTCTCCTTTACATTCTCTCAAACTTGCACACACAAGCAATGCATCCAAAATACCCTTTTGGATAACTCTTCACTTTTTAACACATACACAATAAAAAAATTGAAAAAAAATTGTCAAAACATTAGAAAAATGACCTATAGGTCATGAACATAATCATTAACCTACTCTACTCTTAAATACATCCACTAAGCACACTCACTCAACCAACCTCTAGGGCTTACTCGCTCAACCTACCTCTTCTAGGCTCATCAGGTCTAGTGACCTGTGTGTTCAGCTTCATCACCTTGATTAGACAAGAATGATTAATAATATTTTATCTCTAATTATCCTTAATAACCTTTACCTTATATTTCAAAGGTTCTCTCCTTCTCTTAACACCACACTCTCTCAACACCAAATAGGCCAATTATGCCTAGTATTTATATCATACACTAATCTAACCCATTTTGGTTAGCCAAGATGTTTACCATACTTGTTATAATTTTTAAATAGATATTAATACATTTTAAATGTAATAAAACCACACTCATTATGTCATCAATTACCTCATTAATCCCAAACAACCATTAGGTCTTGATGAGACCTAAAATGATTAGGCCTACTCACCCATACTTCACAACTTCAAATCTTTGGGATGTTTTTAGCTTCTACAAATGATTTAAATACATAAAACCTATCTCAAAATAGACCCTTTATAACTTATTCATGGTTCCATTCCATTTTTAACACCAACTCAACACTTAAACCTACCAATTAGGTCTCCTTGCTCTTTAGGCCTTTATCCATAGAAAATACAGTCTCAAAATTTTGAAGCAAATAATCAAATATTATCACATTGAAATATGATTATATCACCTGGGTAAAGCCTTAAATACCTCTAAAAAACTTCCTTTTGCCTTAGATGCTTCAATATGGGCTCTACACACTCAAATCAACTCTTTCAAAATAACCACTTAGACTGGTCATATACAGTCAAAATATAGTCAATCTATTTTGACTCTCCATAACTTAATATGGTCAAAAAAATATCTCCAATACATTCTCATGAACCTTTAAGACTTCATTTACATCTTCATATTCATTTTTTTCCTCAACTCTTCTTAGAACACCTTCAACTTACCTCTATAAGATGGTCACTCAAACTACCGTTGTAATCAATAAACATAGTCAAATTATAGCCTTTGTTCATACTAAATATGGATTTTTAAAACCTCAAAAATCCATAAAAATTGTCCTCATGGAGTCTAAAACACTCTATAATAGTTATTTCATCTTGAAACATTCAAATACCATCAATAAATCTTTAACTATCCTTTTTGGATCACTTGAAAAACATGGTAAAAAATTTAGTCAACTTTTGAGCTCAATAAATTTGATTATACAAATATTAAGACATTATAATAAAATTTAATGGATGCAAATTGAAGTCCTCTTAAAATTTTCCTTTTACACCATCAAGAAAATCCTCCTAGATCAAAATATATTAGCAAAATAATGCAAACTAGTTTTTCCCTTTGTTAATTCAAATGCCAATAGTCACTATGTAATGCAAACATTTTAGGCATGTGTCTTCATCTCATGTACCTTGGAAACTTTCTCAAACATGATCCATCTATCTCCTAAGGAGTTTCCTAGCTTTAACTCTCATCATTTGCCATTGATCTTTGATCCTCACTTCCAATATTATACCACTTGGTAACCTCACATAACTTTTGAGCATCCTTTAACATATTGACTTAATACACACCATTGGATCATTATTTGACAAGATCACTTGCTCCATTAGATTGTTATCAGATTAGATAAAATGATCATCATATATCTACTACTCAAACTCCATGATTATGACACATGTCATCAATGCATTCATTCTCATGTTATTTTGACTTATTTACCTTAATGCATGCCATTGGATCATAATTTGAATGATTAATTTTCATTGTTAGATATATCTTGACTAGTTGAACCCAAATTTTAACACAATTAAACTTGACAGTGTCTAACACATCATAGTCTATAAGATCAACTTTGAAGGTTTATAACTTGAGCTAGAAAACACTTCAAGTTTCTAAATTTTTAAAGTACCTTCTTGGAACTATATACAACATCTCCATGAAAATATTTGATGAATGTTGACTTTTTTATTACCTACATGAAAATCATAAACTTGATAAATCACTCATATCTTCATGGCATATAGTGATAGTCTGGGTTCTCTTAAGCTATAATATGCATGTTTATCTTTCCAAATGATCAAATGACACACCAAAACTTCACCAAAACATCTACATATTCCTTAAAACTTCTTATTTGTCCATAAAAACCTATACATGTTCCATATCTCTCCAAGATATCAAACACAACTTCTTTGTCATTCATCCACTAGTACCACATGCTTTATTTGACATCAATGACAACCTAAGACATCAATGACCACTCTGATGAATTTTTTTAACTTCCAAAAGTACTCTAAATACTCAAAACACTCCATAGGGTCTCTGTAACATGATCTTACCATTAATAACATCAACTAATTACCTCACTAAGTCAACCACTGAATAACCATAAAAGAACACTGAAGCACATTGAAGCACACTTTATCACTGTCATTCTAGCACACATGACATCTTATCAACATCCTTGGTTACCTTGGAGACATCATTGATAAACCTCAAACAATCTTCCCCTTTATCATTGATGTCAATCACTAATACAAAACTTATGCTTAGATGATATCTCTCTCTTCAAGTACTTTCTCCCCCTTTAACATAATGAGAAAGTGGGCTCATATTCTAATATTGAGGACCTGAAAAGACTTCAAGGACCAATAATAGGAAAAGAACACCTCTATGAGATGATATACTCCTTATAACATTGTGCATACTTCTTCTTACCTTGAGATTCTCAAACATGATCCATGACTACACTCTTTGATCATACATAGCTTCTATGAAGATAAAACATACATGAACATAATAAAATACATAAACTTACCTTAAAAACATTAAGAGGGACTCCCCTTAAGTCACTTAAGCTTAGGCACCCTTTGATCACCTTCAGACTAGCTTTAACCATGAAGAAATAACACAAATGCCTCCATACCTTCTCTCTTATATTCTACTACAGAATCCTCTAATCCTACGACCTGATCATTTACAAATATCCCCCTTTGTTTATGCATGAGGATTAAATACATTGTCAAAGCACTTGACTTGGTTTGATCAAGTCATCATATCAACATGCTTGAGTTCACATCTATAGTAGATATTTTCATATCTCATACCATGACTGAGGCATCTCATATATGCTCTCCCTCACATCATGCACATCTCTCCAAGCCTTTCAAACTATCTAAGTTATCCCCCCTAACTCCATGCTCCACTTGGATCATGATATTTTCAAAAAGACTTCTCAACAAACCAAACCTACCAGTAACTCTTCAACACTATCCACACTCAGTTAATATACTTATGAAACCACTAATAGATCTCATATCTTTATTATATCAACTTAAATAATTGAAGTAGACATGAATAAGTCTCATATGGATATCAAAGTAATTTAACTTTATCATCTACAAGACATCATGGTTTAAAACCTTTAGAAATCTCTCTCATGGAAGTATATTAGCTTTAGAACACTGTGAACTCCATGACAGACACAACTTGTCATATACAGAACTTTAAGACCTTCATGATATCAAAAATATGGAAACACATTTCCCTCATACTCCATATCAACCTAGTCTTGAGTCTTTTTATGCAATAGAATATCTTGACAAATCATCATCCTTGATTTCACACCTTTAGCTAAGCTACTCCACTTGATCTGAAACCAAGATCCCAAGTACTTTCAAAGCACTACAATAGATCAAGCTACCTTAAGATACTAACAATGGATGAAATTTGATTGCATCCATAAATTTATTTTAATATAACTCATCTTCACAATCTTAGCCATCAAATACCTCTCTCTTTACACCAAAGACTGCCTCTTGCATATCATAACATGACTCCTTATGAATTGAATGAACACAAAGGAACACACAACCATACTTCATTTTTCATACCTCAAACTGATATAACAACTCACCTTCATGGATTTATTGTCATGAAACACTAGCCAAGACCCCAAAAACATCCACCATGCTTCTTCTTTTTATAAAGTGTCTCCTTGAAGCCTAGAGAGAGATACCCCTTTGACATAGTGAGACTAAAAGTCCCAAAACTTAGGAGATTCCCATATCTCCATACTCTCATTTCACTTTTTATCTTGCTTGATCATCAAATTGACTTTGAATAGATCCTTGACTTCATTCTTTGCTTTAGACTTATCAAATTTATGCAAACAACATAAAATATTGAGTTTACTTCATGTCTATCATGGCAAACAAACCTTCTTCAGTCTTAAACTAATCTATTCTAATAGACTTAGATATCCATAACCATGTGTGACCTCTTCCTTTCACACTAATAGCTCCATACATCTTATTTGGCTTTGAAAACTCATTCAACTTATTCTTATAATATCTAGCAGTGTCACCAACTCTATGACATCTAAAACAAACAAGATCATTTATACCTTTAGCTTGATGAATATTGTGATTTTCCTTTAAGTTATTGATTCTCCTCTTGCATTAATTATTAATGTGGCCAAACTTATTGCACTCATAATAATATTCTTGAGATGAATCTTTGTTTGCATTGGTCTATTTAATTGTTCTTCTATCTTGTACTCTAGGAGCCTTAATGAACTTATCTTAACTAAATGGTATTTCTTTGTAGAATATAGCAATGTGACCAATTATTTGACAACTATAACAAACAATTTATTTCATATCTCTTACTCGAATGTCATAGTGATTTCCCTTATCTCCCTTTGATTGATTACTTCTTCTTATATAGTCCTTTGTTCTATGACCAATAAGATGAAATATAAAACAATGGCCCATGAAATATTTGGCATACCTTGAAGCATTTGGTTATTTGATTAGCTTCTTTATTTTTATCTTGACCTAATCTATCTTATTAACTTTCATACTACCAACCTCTTTGTCTTGTCCTAATTTATTTTGATCTTCTTCAAGCTTGCCTATCTTGACTATGACCTTTTCATGCTCATTATTTAGGGAAACACGATTACTCTTAAATTAAACACATTCGTTTTATTTATCTCTCATGATTGAAATTATAACTTATAATTGAATTATAATATCTTTGACGGTCTCCTTATCCTCCTTAGCTTATTTAGCCATGGCATCCTTCAATCTACATGCTTTCTCTTCCATAGACTTGATTAGTTCTTGATTCTCCTTTTCCTCTCTCATAAAATTACTTGACAAACTCCCTTTAAGAGACTTGACTTGTGATTCAAAACTTTTGATCATATTCCTCATTTTATGATTCCTCTTCTTTTGATCCTTTAGTTCACCAAGTGCACCCATGATCTCAACTTATAGATCAAATTCTTCTTCCTCGCTATCATATAACATTTCTTCATCATCCATGATGTTCTTTTCTTTTGAACAACTTTCATTTTTAACCATATTGTACCTTAGATCACCTTCAAGTGGTTAAAATTACAATTTCTTGCTCTGATACCAATTTTTAGAGGTATAATTATTGAGAGGGGGTGAATCAGTGAGCTAGATAATCTAATTTAATTCCCAAATCTTAAATATTCAACACATATAATCATGATGCATACAAATTAACCATTATAATGAAAAAGGAAGATATATCAAGATAAATCACATAACATATTATATATGTGGGAATCCCTCTTAGGGAATAAAACCCAATGAACCTTGTAAGATGGACTACAGTCCTATAAAGATAAGATTCAACATTTATACCAGCCCCAACTGATCAAAGAATACCCATCCCTTAATTTAGTGAGACATCCATCCTTAAGGAGGAACCAACCCACTAAGCAACCAAGCACCAACCCAAATAATTTGATATGAACTCCACATTTGATTTAATGTCTTTTACACCTAATTATGGACTTATCTTTCTCTCTTTCCCCTTTACACCCTCATAAACTTTCACACACAAACAATGCATCCAAAACACCCTTTCAGATCATACTTCACTTCTTAGCACATACATAATTAAAAAACTTGAAACAAATCTATAAAAACATTAGTAACATGACCTATAGGTAATTCACATAATTCTCAACTTGCTTTATGCTTTAATCCATCTGCTAAGCACACTCACTCAATCAACCTCTACAGTTTACTCACTCAATCTACCTCGTATAGGCTCATTAGGTCTAATGACCTATGTGTTCACCTCCATCACCTTGATCAAACAAGCATGATTGATCTTCATTACTATTTGATGGTCCTTACTAACCTATACCTTCTCTTTCAAAGTTTCTCTCCTTTGCTTAGCACCACACTCTCTCAACACCAAATAGGCTAATTATGCCTAGTATTTATATCATACACTCACCTAACCCACCTTAGTTGGCCAATATTCTTACCATATTTGTTATACCTTTGAAATATGTCTTCATACACATTACATGTAATAAATCCACACTCCTTAGTTCATCCATTACCTCATTAACCCGAAACCATCATTAGGTCTTGTTGAGACCTAAAATGATTAGGTCTACTCAACCATACATTACAACTTCAACTCCTTAGGATACTTTCAACTTTTACCAATGATTTTAACACATCAAAAATATCTAAAATAGACCCTTAAAAAATCCCTCATGGGTCCATACCATCTATAACACCATATCAACACTTGAACCTACCAATTAGGTCTCCTTGCTCTTCAGGGCTTTATACATAGAAAATATCATCTCAAACTTATAAAGCAACTACTCAAATATTTTCACATAGACATATGATTATATCACATGGGTTAATCCTTCAAGACCTTTAACACATCCATGTGCCTTAGATGCTTCAACATAGGCTCTAAGTACTCAAATCAACTCTATCATAATGACCACTAATATTGGTCATATACAATCAAAATAAAGTCAAGAAATTTTTACTCTCCATAACTAAATATGGTCAAAATAAGATCACCAATACCTTCTCATGAAACTTTGAGACTTCCTTGGCATCTTCATATTTATTTATTTCCTCAACTGTACTCAGAACACCTATAACTTACCTCTACAAGATGATCACTCAAACTACTAATGTAATCAATAAACATAGTTAACTTATGATCCTTTGTTCATACTAAATATGGATTGGTCAATCCTCCAAAATCCATACATATTATCCTCATGGGGTTTAAAACACTATCCAATATTTAGTTCATCTTGAAACACTTAAATACCATCAAGAAATATTTAATTATCTTTCTTGGGTCACTTACAAAACATGGTCAAACATTTATTAAACTTTGGATCTCAATAAATTTTAATGTACAAACATTTAGACCTTTTAATAATTTTTTTGGATGCACCTTGAAGTCTTATTTAACTTTTCCTTTTACACCATCAAGAAATTCATCCTATATCAAAAGATATTAGAAAAATATTACAATCTAGTTTTTCCCTTTATTAATTCAAATACCAATAGTCACTATATAATGCAAACATTTAAAACACATGTCTTCATATCATGTCCCCTGGAAACTTGCTTAAACATGCTCCATCAATCTCCTTGAGATTTTCCTAGATTTAACTCTCATCACTCATTGTTGATCTTTGATCCTCTCTTTCAAGATCATGCCACTTGGGAGCCCCATGTGCCTTACGAGAATCCTTTGACATATTAACTTAATATGCACCATTGAATCAATATATAATAAGATCATGAACTTTGTTAGATCCTTATCTAATCAAATAAAATACTTACTATGTATATGCTACTAAAATTCCATGATTATGACACATGTCATCAATGCATTCATTCTTAGGTTCTTTTGACTTATTGACCTTCACATGCATCATTGGATCATAATTTGGATTATGAACTCTCACCTTTATATCTATCTTCACTATTTGACCCTAGATTTCAATGTAGTTAAAGTTGATGGTCTCTAGCAAATCATAATTTACAAGAGTACCTTTAAAGGTTTATAACTTGATATAGAAAATAATTCAAGACTCCAAAGCTTTATAGTACCTTATTTGAACTATAGAAAACATTTCCATGAAAATATTTGACCAATGTTAACTTTTTGATTACCTACATAAAAAGCATAAGCTTGCTGGATCACTTAGAGCTATATGATGTGTAGTGACAATCTAGATTATCTTAAGCTAGAATATGCATGTTTCTCTTTATAAATGATCAAATGACACACTATAACTTCACCAAGACATCCATGGATGCCTCATAACTTATTATTTGTCCTTATATACCTAAACATGTTCCATATCTCTCCAATCTATCAAACACATCTTCTTTGTCTTTCATGTACTAGTACCATATGCTCTCTTGGACATGAATGATAACCTAAGACATCAATGACCACTCTGATGAATTCCTTTCAATTCCAAAAGTAATATAAAAACTCAAAACACCCCATAGGGTCTCTACAACATGATTATACCATCAATAACATCCACCAATTGCCTCATTAAGTCAACCACTAAATAACCATACAAGAACACTGAAGCACATTGAAGCAAAATTTGTCATTATCATTCTAGCACACATGACACCTTATCAACATCCTTGGTCACCTTGGATACATCATTGAAAAACTTCCAACAAGCATTATATTTATATAGTTCTTTGTCTCCTAATCAATTAACTCCTGGGATGAATTGGGAGATAAGTTGAGTAAGAGGTTTGAAGACAGGATTGATCATTTATCACTAGTTGAACAATTGAATACTATCAAGAGATATCCAAAATAATTCATGAAATAACTCAATTATAGTTATAAAATATATGGGATAGGACCCCAATTCTTATGAGACCCACTCTAAATTATGTATTCCTCTACTATCTCAAGGCATTGAATAGTGACATAACTGTAATGATATAATCCATGGGAGGATATACCTTACTAGAATCCTATGACCTTGACATAAAAAATGAAAATAATCTCATAAAATTTATAAATATATCCAAAATGCCTCCCATTCCATTGTTTCCTGATAATAAAACCTCCTAATCCCACTCTTATTCCCATTCCTACTTTGACCAGTGACAAGTTGGCTACTTCTAGTCAACCAAGCAAATCAAATGAAGTTGAAGGATTGTTTAAGACACTGAAAAATAAGGTTATATAAATATATAAAATTAAAAAAAAAAACATATATATTATCAATATCCATACCAATCTAATCACTCATATTATCCCAATAGGCCACTTTTCCAAGGCAATTCTCAAGGGCAAGGGCAAATTACCAATGTGAGACCATATATTAGCTACAATCCTAGTATGTCTCTACTTATAGAGACTTTATATCTACTAAAATAAACTTTTTTCAAGATCATTATTAGTATTCTCAATGGTATCAAACCCCTAATCAATCCTCTAGTCCAAGTGAAGTGTTTAATCAAGATTGTATGGTATAAAATGGAACCATTACATCTATGACACAAGCTAAAGTTTAAAATCAAGCTATGAAAAATGGTGAAAACATTAAATACAATGATACATTGGTAAATTACATAAAGGGAGAGTGTTTTTTAATCAATCAATTGGGAGTTATAAAATAAGGTTCGTGATAATCCTATTCCAACCAATACAAGGTATAAAATGAGGGCAATTAATGATTCCCAAGAAATAGGTAAAAGTGAAGCCACTATGACCTCTATGTATCCAGGAAAAAGGGATATTAATTCATCTCAAAAATAATAATAAACTAAAATAAATCATATTTTAAAGGGTACTTTCATTCCCTAAACTATACAACCCTAAAACAATATGGTAGCTCATAGAGGACAACCAAGAGTTATCAGCTCTTGCATCAATATTGTAGACCAAATGAAGAAGGTGGATGAAACCATTATTGTGTGTGATAAATTATATATTCTTAGCCAAAGGATGTGATTCAATATGAATTTTCAAAGCTCAGCCTTGCAAAGACATCAACTAGAAGAGAAAGTGCAATTTTCACAAATAATCTTACACCTACTAGTGGGCATCCAAGCAAAGATAGTAAGAAACCTCCTTTTTATGTTTCAATTATCATTAGATATTACCTAGTAGAGATTTTTATGATATATAGTGGATTAAATATCTTGATAATGCCCAAATAAATAACTAATAAGTTAGGCCTAAAGTATGATCACAATACCAAAGGTGTATTGTAACTAGATGGTTCAATTACTAAGATCATGGGTGTGACCAAAGGTTTGATCCTTACTCTTCATGATTTTAATAATTTATATATTATTCAAGATGTGGTTTTAGTGGATTTTACACCATAATTTTTCTCTTTTCTTATCAAGATATTTCACCACTAAGATTGGAGTCCACTTATTCTCTGATTGGTCATACATGGATTTTATAACTAGATATGACACCAAGGTTACAATCAAATTTGAACCTATGTATAATTTTCATCTTAATACATACAATATAAAAATTTATAATGTAAATTTCACCATCATTGATGAAGAGGATCATTCTAATTATCAAAAACCAATTATTCCTCTTAAAGACATATCAGATCTCTTCCTTAAAAAGTGGGGGGCATAAAATCATGAGTATGATCCATAAAGAGGTGTTGAAGAAGATGGCCTTAGTTTATATTATTTTCATTAATAAGTTAAAACCATATACTCTATTTTTAATCAAATTTATGATAATTATGTCTTATGGAAACTATTATTTGATGGCTCAAGAAGAAAGAATGGAGTAGGGGCAGGTATTATGCTAGTTTCTCCATCAAATGATAAGTACTATTATGTAATTATATTTTAGTTTAGATTTAATTTTAATGTAGTTGAGTATGAGGCTATTATACATGGGATTTAATGGGAAATAAATAAATGAGTAAATCAAATGCAAGCTTTTGGAGATAGTGAACTAGTTGTCCACTAAGTAAAAAGCAAGAGTGCTACTAAAAACCCATTGTTGAAGTCCTACAAGCATATATTATGAGACCTTAGTGAATATTTTGAGGCCTTTAAAATCCAATAAGTTATATGGGAAGATAATAAATATGTTGATAGGTTATCTTCAATTTTATTTCAATTTGACATCGCTAATGATGTCAAGAACTCAAAAACTCAGCCATATATCATTTTGGTAGTAAGGCTATCAATACCCGATAATGATATCAATTGGCAAGTGTTTGAGTGTGATAAATAAATAAAATGTTTTCTTCAACAATAATCCTAGTTTTATTTTAAAACTAGGCCAAATTACAACACCATTATGGAGACCAAATTATAAAATTGATGTCTAATAAGCTTCATAAAGGGATGGTTACTATTGAGAACATATTCAATGAAAGTGATCAAATGAGAAGGGATAAATAAATCATGTATACCAAAGAGAAATATCATGAGAGGGAAGATATCTTAAAAGAGAATATTATTAACCTTGGAAATGTATGTAATTCAACTAAGAGAGCTACATTTTTTTAGTTATGTAGAGAATTTTATGATGTCTTTACTTGGGAATATAGTGATCTTAAGGGGTTTGATCCCACATTAGCCCAAAAAAATATAGAAATTTATATAAATTCCAATATTATAAGGAAAATAAAAATTCCCATTAATTCTAAAGTTGATATGCTAATTAGAAAATAGATAACCAAGTTGATAGAATCAAAAATCATTTTCCCTATCAGGCACTCTTCATGGGTTGTCAACCTAGTTTCTATGAGAGAAAAGAGTGGGGATATCAAATTATGTGTGGATTTTAGAGGATTTAATAGTTTGTCATTTAAGGATAATTATCCCTTACCTTATATGGATCAAATTATTTAAGTGGTTGTAGGTTCTCAATGCTTCTCTTTCTTAGATGGCTATTCAGGTTATAACTAAGTCTTGGTGAAAGAAGATGATCATTATAAGAAAATGTTTAATAATAAATTGGAATATTCATATAAGAGAATTTAATTTGGGTTATTTAATGTAATAGATACATTTAAAATATCCATGAATATGGATTTTTAAGGTTTGATCAATCAAATGGTGCTAATCTATTTTGATGATATAATAATTTTCTCTAAGAATTTTAGTGATCACCTAGCTCATCTTAGATTGATTTTTGAAAGGTGTAGGTAATATGAAATATTTCTAAACCTAAGAAATGTTTTTTTTATTTAATTATGGTAATTTATTAGGATATATTATCTCTAATCATGGGCTTGATCTATATCCTAAATGAGTGAGTTCCATATTGGCTTTGTCTTTACCCAAGCATAAGATAGGTTTGCAAAGTTTTTTTCAGAAAATAAAATTTGTGAGAAGGTCTATAACTAGTTTTACTAATATTATGAATGATGTTATATCCATGTTTAATAATAAAAAAGCCTTTATTTGGACTAAATAATGAAAAAATAGTTTTGGGGTCAATAAATAAGCCATTAGACAAACACCAACATTGATTAATCCTAATTTATCTAAGGATATATTATTGTATGCCTTTTCTAATCTTTACACCATTTAATCCATGTTAATTCAATATAATAGTGAATGTATTGATCATCCCATTTCCTTATTTATTCAAGGGATATAAGAGTATGAATAGAGATACACCTTCATTTAGAATCAAGTGTTGTCAATCATAAGGAGCCTTAAGAAGTTTAGATGTATGGTGTATAACAACAAGATTAATATCATGGTGACCCACCCAAGCATAAGAGACTTATTTTTGAATAAGGATTTGAATTAAAATAGGGTTGTATGGATAACCAAAGTCATGGATTATGATGTGGAGATTAAGGCCACTAAATTGATAAGAGGAAGAGGGATATGTGAACACTTGATAGCAGACATTTAAGAAGAAAAATAGGTTATTTTGGCATTTCAAGATGATTCTAATATATTTTTACCTTCACTCTTTCAAAGTTGGACACAAGATATGGTAAGATTATTTCAAATGGGTGAGTGTCTCATAGGTTTAGATAGAGTAAATAGAAGATAATTTAGATTGAAATCTATACCTTATGTCCTTTTTGATGGAGGTATATTTAGGAGAGATATTAATGGTATGTTATTAATATGTATTTAAATTAATTAGATTGATAATTTATTATAATAATTCCATGATGGACCAGTTGGAGGCCACTTTGCATGTAAGACAACAATAAAAAAGTAATGAGGGATGGGTACTATTGGATTTATTTATTCAATGACTGAAATGCATGGGTTTGGAAGTGTCCAAAGTATGTTTTTTTACACATAAATAAAGGATTTCATTCCTTCCTCTCAATCCTATTTAATTAGACTAGCCATTCATGTAATGGAGTATTAATTTCATTGACATGATAAATACACATTCAAGTGTTGGATATAAATGGGTGTTTATAGCCACTATTTATTTCACAAGGTGGGTGTAAGCCATATCTCTCAAAGGGGATAGTGAAAACTCCATTCTTGAATTCTATCAAGGCTTAGTGACCAGATTTGGAGTGCCTTTAACCATAATTTTTTATAATGCTTTAGCGTTTGGTGGTGTAAGAAAAATTGAGTGGGATATCAAGAATGGTATTTATCTAAGTTATTATAATTATTACCCTTAAGGGAATGGGATCGTTGAGTCCACTAATAATAAATTAATAAAAATTATTAAGAGAATAATAGAGGACAATCAAAGAGATTGAAACACCAAGTTGAGGATAACCCTATGGGCTGATAGGATCAAATCCAAGAAGGATATAAGAAAATCACCCTACATGATTGTATATGGGAGATAAGACAATATACCTATCTATCTTTAACCACTATCCCTTGAACTAGATCATCAACTTGAGTTGATGGAGAGTGATCCTATGGTGATAATAGCGACTAAATTCATGGACTTAGTGGAGACAAAAACTAATGTTATGCATACCATGGAGTATCAATAAGCCCAAGTAAATAATACATTTGATAAGAGGGTTGTTATAATAACATATCAAGTGGGAGATCTTATGTTTAAATGGGATGAAGATAGGACCAAACTTGGTAACCATACCAAGTTTGACACATTATGGAGTGGGCCCTATGTTGTCATTGGTTGCAAAGAACACAATGCTTTTCAACCTAAAAATCTTGATGGAGAAGAGATAGATATCCAAGCCAATGAGATAGATTTGAAGCCATGATATTAAGGTCATATTTATGATTTTATACAAAGTAGAGTAGGTCTTTACTTTATTTAAGTGTTTAGTGCTTAGTGCACATGTTACTTGTTTGATTTTAGTTGTTGTCCTTCCTCCAAGTGCCTTGTGACACATGTGTGTGTGTGGTGCATGTTTGAGTGAGTTAAATTTTATTTTGTTTTAAGGATGCTATCAAGTCTAATTTTTAGTTTGCCTTCAAGTCAAGTTGCATTCATGACACCATATCCCAATAGATTGTCAAGGCCACTAGTTTAGATGTATAGCAAACATGTAATCCTAGGAGGTCACCAAATATATTAGCCAAAATTTAGCCACCATTAATGTAATTCATTCAAAAATTTGATGTATTTTACCTTAAATTTGTTGATAGCTATTATGAAGGTCTTATATTGGTCATTAATGATCTAGGATGCTATGTAGTTTATCTTCCTTGGTAGCTTGCAAGGTCATTTAGGATGGTATAGTGAGTATCAAGTTTAAGTTACTTGGTCTTGTCATAAAAGAATGATTATTTGTAATCCTTCATTATGTGTTATCATTGTTTAATGAATTCTCAAGGAGATAAGATGGTAACCCTGCAAGGGACAAATATGGTCTAAAATTGATCAAAGTGGTCAAAGAAGTAAAAGTAATAACTTGATCACATTGTTTTTAATCAATTTAGAGAGTTTAAGTTAATTTTGAAAAGATTAAGGTATTTTATTAATTTAGTATTATTTTGCATTCCAATGTTAAGATGAAATTTACTAGTAAATAGCAAATGTAAAGGTTTGGTTCTTGAATAGAGGTTTTCTTACTTAATATAACATAAAATGATGACATCATGATTGTATGTGTCTATAAATCTTTGCCAAGGTCTTATATAGCTGCTTTCTAAGTTTGTAAGTCTTTTTGTAACTACCATTCATCATTTCAAATGACCAAATGAGAAAATATTATAAGAGTTTTAGGGGAAAAGAGGTGGGAAACATTTTAAAACACTTCTCTACCTTAATACAAGTTAGGGGAATATGAAGTGTCACTTGGTTCACCAATTTAATAGTTCTAAAGAGTAGGATGACCAGAATCTTGAAGAAATCAAGATTTTATAAGTATTTTTTAGAAGGTTTCTATTGAATGAATATTTAAAAAATATTATAGGGGACCCCATGGTATTATCAGATCTAAATATATATAAAAAGTGGATCTATAGAGAAAAAAAATGCAAAAACCCACTCCTTTTCTCCATTCGGTTTCTTGGTAGCTCAAGACAGTCAACCATTTTTCACTTGGAATCATGAGGAGAGAGAATGTTGAGACCTAATATCTTGGACATAGTATGGGACCCTAATTAAATTCCACTTTGTGGAATTTATTGTCTGGTTATGATCTTTAACTTTATGAAATTTTGTTAAGAAGTTAAGGAGCATAAAAAGGACTCAAAACCCCACCAGGGTCATTTTTATTCAAATACAGAGTCTTGAAGCCAAATGAATGCATGAGAATGATTTTAATTGGTATATTAAACAATAATTTATCCTTTAAAAACCATTTTATTTTAATTTTATTCATTTTTAAGTTTGGTGTGGTTTCTGATAGTTTATTTTTGCTAGTTGGCTCAAGATAGTCAAATTACAGGATCTATGAGGTGTTTTAAATGAATTTAATGGATGAAATAAGATGATAAATAGTTGATACAAGCTTATATATATATATATATATATATATATATATATATATATATAAATCTTGTGGAGGTTGCCCCCTTGAAGTGGCTTATCTATTATCATATATTTGGATATATTTCAGTCATATGTGGATATAATTATGCTGTTATACTTAATTCTTGAAGTAATTTCATTACATACACACACCATATATATATTATATATATATGGTGTGTGTATGTATTGAAATTACTTCAAGAATTAAGTATAATAGCAGAATTATATCCACATATGACTGAAATATATCCAAATATATGATAATAGATAAGCCACTTCAAGGGGGCAACCTACACAAGCTTCAATAAGAGAAAAATTCACAATATGATGATAAATAATTACCGACTACCTCCTATATATAGTCTATCTAGGCCATGGTTACTCCATAGGCTGACCTACTAATAAAAAAAAGCATAGATAAATGTAATATAACATCAAAGAGGGATAAGTAAGCCATAAGTCAGCTAATAATATCTTCATACATGTGATATGTTAGGGGCATATCATGCCCTTCCCATTTAAACCAATGTTGTCCTCAATGTTGAACAACTTTGAATGTTGTTGAAAAAAATCTTCACCTTCCCAAGTTGCATCTTCACTACTCTAGTTTTTCCACTTGATCAAATATTCCCTAATCTCTCTAGTTCTTAACCTCTTAGTACGTGTTTGGAGGATCTTCTCTGGTTCCAAAATGACTCATCCTTCTTCATTTAGTTTTGGGAGCTCTATCTAGGTTGAAACTTTTTGTCCAATGACCTTCTTTAAATAGGAAACATGAATTGCGTGTATGTGAGATGAATGAGGTAAATCGAGCTTGTAAGCCACACTTCTAATTTTTTGTAGACCCTAATAAGGGCGATAATACTTAGGAGCAAGTTTGTTGTCCTTTTTATGTTTCTTCAAGGACATCTTCTTGTAACACTACAAATGAACAAATACCCAGTCACCCACCTCAAAATTTTGCTCACTACGGTGTTGATCTGCTTGTTGCTTCATCCTATTTTGTGCCAAGGCCAAATTCTCTCTCAAACTAGCTAAAACATCTTGTTGATGTTGAATGTGCTCTTCCACATCTCAAACCTTGGTGTGAACCTTTAATGAAGAAGTGATGGAAGGTGGATGGTAACCATATAGTGCTAGAAATAGAGACATTTTAGAAGAGGTATGGAAAGATGTGTTATACCACCATTCTGCAAGTGGTAGCCATTTAACCCAATGTTCTTGTTTATTTGATACAAAATAATGGAGATACCCCTCTAAACATTTGTTAACCACTTCAATTTGTCCATCAGATTGGGGGTGGTAAGATGAGCTATGAGCTAGTTGAGTACCCAAACAAGGAAATAGTTCAATCCAAAAATTACTAGTGAAAATAGGATCATGATCACTTACAATTATTTTTGGGGTTCCATGTAATTTGAGAATTGCTTCCATAAAAATAACTGCTACTGTACTTGCTGAAAATGGGTGTGAGAGAGCACAAAAATGGGCATATTTTGTAAGCCTATCCACAATGACCAAAATAACATTCTTACCTTTATAAAAAGGCAACCCAGTGATGAAATCCATGGAAACCTCCTCCCACCTTTGACTAGGAATTGCTAACGATTGTAACAGACCTGAGGTCTTAACTGTTTCACCTTTATTCTATTGGCATATCAAGAATTTTTCCACAAAATTTTGTACATCTCCCTTGAGTCCTTCCAAAAATAATTATTTCTTAATTTTATGATAAGTTTTCAAGAACCCTGAGTGTCCTCCAATTGGAGATGCATGCAACTCTGCAAGAATCTTATGCTTAAGCTCTAAAATTTTGCACAAGTATAACCTACCCTTATACCATATGGCATTATATTTCCATTAAAATTTGTCAGAGGATAAATTACCTTGCTGGAGATTCTGAATCAAAACCTGTGTATCCTTGTCTTGATCCCATTCTAACCTAGCTTCATCCACCCAATTTACTTGCAACATGGACATTGCATAAAGTTATGCTTATGTGGATGCATCCCATTTGGATAGTACATTTGCACTACATTATATTTACCCTTCTTGTAGATGATTTCAAAATCATAATCCAACATTTTGGTTACCCATTTTTGTTGTTCCTCAGATGATAATCTTTGCTCCAAAAAGTATTTGAGACTATCATGATCCATTTTCACCTTAAAGTGTCTACCCATCAGATAAGGCCTCCATTATTTAATTGCATGAAGAATAGCCATCATTTCTTTTGCATAGATAGGTTTTTGTAGATTCTTACCTTTGAATTGACAACTTTTAAATACAATGGGTCTTCCTTGCTACATTAGTACTACCCCCAATCTAGACCCAAAAGCATCACATTCAATAGTGAATGTCTGTGAGAAGTCTGCAGTAGCCAAAACTGGAGTGGTGTGCATAGTTACTTTTGATTTCTCAAATGCTTTGGTGGCATCATCATTCTAATGGAAAGTATCCTTCTTTAGTAATGTCATGAGTGGAGCTGCTATGATACCATAACCTTTCACAAATATTCTATAGTAACCTATTAGTCCAAGGAACCCTTGATGGTTTTTGAGAGTTTTTGGCATGGGCCATTCCATTATCACTTTGATCTTTTGGGGATCAACTTTGACACCTTCATGGGAAATAATGTGACCAAGGTACTCTACCTCCTATACTCCAAAAGCACATTTATATGGCTTTGCATAAAGTTGGTGATTTTCCAAAACTATCAACACCTATTTCACATGTTGTAGATGTGCTTCCCATGTCTGACTATAAATCAATATGTCATCAAAGAAAACTAGCACAAACTTCCTTAAAAAAGGCCTAAAAATAGTGTTCATCAAGATATGAAAAGTAGATGGTGCATTTGTAAGACCAAAGGGCATTACCAAAAACTCATAATGGCCCTCATGTGTTCAAAAAGTAGTTTTATGAACATCTTCATCCTTAATTCTAATTTGATGGTACCCTGAGTGAAGATCCAATTTTGTAAAATAATTAGCACCATGCAACTCATCAATTACTAGAATAGGAAACTTATCTTTGATGGTGTACTTGTTGAGTTCCCTATAATCTGGGCACATCCTCCATGTGTCATCCTTCTTCCACACCATGACCACTGGTGATGAATATGCACTTTGGTTATGCTTGATGATCCCTGCCTCTAGCATCTCATGGACCATCTTTTCAATTTCAATATTTTGTGCATATGGATATCTATATGGTCTGATATTTGGTAGTTACTACCTGGAATTAGTTGAATGGCATGATCATGTTCTCTTTTTGGTGGTAGTCCTTTTGGCATGGCCCTAAAAATAGATGAGTGGTCTTCAAGAATTATCTATAGATCAGGATGTGTGGATACCTGTGTGGGTTAAACTTCTATGGAGCATAATCATGAAATAATTCCCTCTACCCCATTTTTAAACATCTTGGTCATTTGATGTGAACTAATCAATTGTGGAGATTTTTCATGTAATCCACATAGTTTAATTTTCTTACCTTTAGAATGAAAGCACATGAATAGTTCTTGGAAGTTCATCTCAATGGTACCTAAGGTTGTGAGCCATTAGACTCCCAAAACAATGTTTGTGTTACCCATGGGAATAACAAACATAGGAGAGTCGAGATTGTACCCACCCATAGTAAGCTTAATACTATGGCATTTGCCTGAATAATTAATTGTGCCACCATCTGCAAACATGACCTAAAATTCTGGTGCTGGGTAGATGAAATAGTTCAATCAAGTGGCCAACTTATGGTTTATAAAGTTATGTGTGCTCCCTAAATCAATCAACACTGTCACCTTCTATTTCTTGAGGAAACCCACCACCTTAAGAGTTTGTAGAGTGCTAATACCTACAAGTGCATGAAAAGAGATTGTAGGTTAGGAATCTTTAGGTACCTCCTCTATATCTTCCTCATCATCATTGGAGCCATCATCTGCTTCTTCATCTTCATTTGGTCCCTCAATGTAGAATAACTTATTCTCAACACATCTATGTCCTTTACTTCACTTGCTATCACAACTGAAACATAATCCTTTTGCACGCTTCTCTTCAATTTGTTGAGGGGTCAATCTAGTAAGTGGAGGAAATGTTGGTGATGATATGCTATGATCTTTAAAGTGAGTGAATGGATACTTCTTGTTGGCTATGAATTTTTCCTTAGCTCTACATGCCATGATAATAAAATTAGAAATCTTAAGTGGATTAAACATGCGTACCTCATGTTGAATGTGGTCCTTGAGTCCACCCAAAAATAGGTCATTCAAGTTTGATTTAGAAATTATCTCCACACATAAGGACAGGTTCTAAAAATGATGAATATAATCCTTGATGGAGCCAGTTTGTCACAATTTTTCCAGTTGGCTGAAGTAATTCTCTGTCACACTATTGCCATAGTGTAATTATAGCTCCTCTGTAAAAACTAACCAGGTGACATTGAGAGTCATCTTTTTCTTTTGAGCACACAACCATCAATACCAAATGAATTGATCAGGCTCAAGATACAAGGATGCCATGGTAACCTTCTATCCACCTAGAATTTGATGTAGGTCAAAAAAACTCTCCATTTGGTTGATCCAATTGAGTGGATCTTTTCCATCAAATTTGCACATATCCACCTTTGGTAATAGGTCCCTTTATGGCCATGGAGTTAAATTTGAAGTAGACTGGTTAGGAAAACCACCCTGGTGGGTTTGTGTAATAGAGTTAGCTTGATGATTTAACTAATTAATGTTTAAATCTGTCATGATATCTCCCAAAATATCTTGTATGGATTGCATATTAGATTGTATGTCTTTCACCTCACTCTAAATGCCTTGCACACTATAGTCAAGCTGGCTCACTTTGTGATCTATGTCAGAAAACCCTGGTATAAAGGGTCTAGTACATCCCCCTTCTGACTCGATCTATTCCTTGTTAGGAGTTTTACCTAAAGTTTTAGCACCCGTTCCTTGGCCTTGAGTTTGTGGACTTGCCATAAAAGGGTTTTACGATGTCGACCCTTATTGGCACTTTTGACCCAACTTTGACCAAGCGATTTTGGAATTATGTCGGCCTCAAATCAAAATATACAAAGAACATACCAGATCCAAATTTTTCTAATATTTACACAAATGTAAATAACTCAGAAAAATTCTTTGAATTGTGCACTATAGAACAATTTTATGAAAAACCATAAAATAGCGATAAATTTTGTAAAACAGATCCAAATGAGCTGAAATTTTAATGGAATCTTAATTTGATTATTTTGCACCTCTAGTAATGAATTTTTAGAGAAATTAGCAACCATTTTTTATATATCACAAAATTTAAAAATTTAGTGTTTTGCCCACAAGATTGCCCAAATCGCAGCTCTGATACCACTTGTAATGAAATAACTTCAATAATTACGTATAATAGTAGAATTATATCCACATATGACTAACATATATCCAAATATATGATAATAGATAAGCCACTTTGAGGGGGCAACCTCCACAAGCTTCAATACGAGTAGAATTCATAATATGATGATAAAAATTACCCACTACCTCCTATATATAGTCTATCTAGGCCATTGTTACTCCATAGGCCGACCTACTAATCAAAAGAAAGAATAGATAAATGTAATATAACATCAAAGAGGGATAAGTAAGACACAAGTCGGCTAATACTATCCTCATACATGTGATAGGTTAGGGGCGTAGCAGTGTGTATATATATATATATATATATATTAGAGCAATGATATTCTAGAAAGATATATATTTTTGCATGCACATTTGGACTATTTAAATTTGCATACATGGTTGAAAGATACCTTGTAAAACAAAGATATGTTTTCATTATAAAAAATAATTGAATGTAAAATTCATATTAAGATAGACTTTCATAACATTCTCAAAGATGATCCAAATAATAAACCCTAGATGTTAATATTTAACAAGCTTTCTCAGGCCAAGACCAAAGGAGTTTTGTGAACCTATAGGTCAAAATTGATAGTAAAATGAATTATAGGAATGAAATGAAAAGTATATATATATGCTTTTCATTTCATTCCTTTAATTCACACACACACACACACACACACACACACACACACACACACACACACACACACACACACACACACACACACACACACACACACACACACCATTAAAGGCATGATATTCTAGAAAGATATATATTTTAGCATGCACATTTGGACTATTTAAATTTGCATACATGGTTGAAAGAGACCTTGTAAAACAAAGATATGTTTTCATTATCTAAAATAATTTAATGTAAAATTTCATATTAAGATAGATTTTCATAACATTCTCAAAGATGATCCAAATAATAAACCCTAGATGTTAATATTTAACAAGCTTTCTCAGGCCAAGACCAAAGGAATTTTATGAACCTATAGGTAAACATTGATAGTAAAATGAATTAAAGGAATGAAATGAAAAGTATATATGATTTAATTTAAAACAAATGATGTCTTATTCACTTTATAAATCATCTAGAAGTCTTTAAGCCCAAGATTTCTTAGGCCAATAGTGAGAGGAAGAGTTTCAAATAAATACAATGCAATGTAAGTCAAGATGGCCTATGTTTCTACAATAATATTTATATTAAGTGAATTAAATATAACATTCTCAAAACTTGAATTAACTCTCCAATTATCCAAAATAATCACGTAGGCTCAGACTCTTAATTCATTCTACATTCAACTAGACTATGTAAGTCAATATGGTTGTGTAAGCCTAAGAGGAAGACAATGAGAGTTCCAAGGGTTTCTCTAGGTGATTTAGAACCAATGAAATGAATAAAATGAATTAAAAAAATGATACATATTTCCACATAGTATCATTAAACTAAAAAGGGACCAAACAAGATATAAGAGAACAATTTTTGTCAAATGGCCACTTATAGGCTCATAGTAGGTATTAGAGTCAAAAAACGTGATAGTGATGGTTGTTTGAATATTTGGGAAGATGTATAGAGGTAAAAATAAATTTTTAATGAGATTTTAAATAGGATAAAATCTTAGTAAATATAAACTAGATAAAGAAACCTAATTTGATGACCTACATCCAAAAGTCCTAAATGATTGCATATAAACTTGCCTATGAGAGTGTGATTTTTTTTGTGTTAAATGGGGACTTAGATCAATTTGAGTTGTGATAACTTATAGTTTTTGATGGTGAAATTTTTTAATATGTGCGAAGGAATTGAAAACCATCATAAAAGGGACTCCCAAACATTAATAGGTTAACAAAGCTACAACATCACCTACAAGACTATCACAAGAAAATTGAGAGAAAGGGGATGTGTATGATGAGAAAAAAATATTGAAAGGTCTGAAAAGGGTAAAAATATGCATGATAAAGTTTTTATAGTAATTAAAAAACACCAAAGTGCCAATGAGAATATAACACTTATACTACAGTCAAGACAAACCTAGTAAGTACCTATAAGTAGGTTTTAGGTGAATAGATGAAAACATGTTGATCATTCCTTAAAACCATGATGCATATGAAATTAAAAGAGGTATATTACATTGAATAATAAATCATAAAATTTTTATAATTGATTTTCAAAGTGATTGAAAGTATTGAAGGGCTCAAAAGGGTTAATTAGGCCTAAAAGGCAGAAATGGTCACATATAGGACTATGTGTGAGAAATTGAGGAAAACTACATGTTATAAGGTGTTTGGTAAATTTATGAGTCTCAAGGTATTATTTATAAGGTTTAAGATAACTAAATAAAGTTTGAAATCGCTGATAAAGAAGGAAGGTGTTAGAAAACATTAGTTAGGATTAATTGTGTAAGACTATGTACAAACCCTTACTTAGGGCTTAAGGCAAATTTTAGAGATATAAAAGGTCAATTAATTGATATAACCATTTATATATCTCATAAAATGTTTCATAGAACCAAACTGGAGTTCCAAAACCAAACCAAATGATTTGAGGTGTTTTCTTGTCAAATGACCTTCTTTGAATCAATAGTCATGCTTGTATGGATAAGAAAGTTAGTTTATAGTATGTGTGAGCTCACATGAGCCGGTACATGGAATAATAAGACTATAATGTAAAGATGAAGGGTTTGTATATCAAATATTGTTGGCATCTTTTCTTAGGTTAGGTTATTCAACTTTATGAACCATCCTTTAGAAGCTAAGTCACTCTAAAACACTTCTTAAATCCTAAATGTGATGTGATGGAATAAATAAGACCTTTAAGCACTCAATATAGATTGAAATGTAATATAAATATATTTTTTGATCTATTTTCATCTCCTATGCATTTTATTGAGTGGATATTTGGCACGTGTGGACTGCTATTTTATGAAAAAGGGCTTGAAAAGCTCCTTTTTGAGTTTGTGTGTAGGGTTTTGGATTAAATAAACCTTTATAATAAATTTAAAAGAGAAATTTAAGAAAAATATATATGTTATCATCATGTTTAGACTATTCAATAAATTATTATAGTATTAGTATAGGTTGTAAATTGATAACTAGGCCTCAATGAAGAAATGTGACCAATCTTATATTAAGGATGAAGACTTGCAAGTTTATTTCAAGATCTCAAAGACAAAGGACTTTTAGAATATCTTAGTGAACATATAGTATTATCTATTCAAGGTATTTTGAGTCATGAAACATATAATTGAACCATTATAAATCCTTAAATTCATTTAAAGCTTTAAGACATGAATGTCTCTTGCTATCCCCTTGTAAAACAAGTGTGAATATTATAGATGCAAGTGACCTCCAGTACTTGAAAAAAGGTTCAATGACTTGATTCAGGACCTACAAGAAATTTAAAACTATGATGGAGGTATATAAATCATAAAACCATACATTAATTTTAGAATCAAACCCTGTTAGAAAGAGAGAGTGTGAAAATGAATCATGAAGTTCAAGTATAAGTATCATATGATAAAGAAGCATTGGAAGGAAGAGTTGGTGCAAAAATTTCTAAACCATGACAAATGTCAATTAGGTGACTTATAACTACCCTAAAAATGAATATGTGTAACTCTTGAGAAGGATTTATGATCAATAAGGCATCAAAACTACCAAGAATACCTCCTATACCACCCCTAAGAAGAACTACTCCAAAACATGTCCTATAACATTTTGACATCAACATACCCCCATTTCTAAAAACTAGGAGCCCTTATGACAAATTGTGCAATTTGTACTTTAAAATTGAAAATTCATTTTGATTAGAACATCATTACCATGTTTGCACATTATTCATATTTGAATATCATCCACACCATATTCTAATTGGTTTGCTTGTTCATGACTCTGGTTTAACCTTGTCTAAAGTTTGCTAACTTTGGATCTTCTTGTTTGAAGTTATAATTCTAATAAATGTTCATTGGAAGTAGACAATGTCTAGGTTTCATAATTTTAATGATTTTATCTTAATATGACCTTTTAATAGCCTTGGGTCTATTAAAAGTCAATTTAAATCCATGTTCAATATTCCTGAAACCCTAGCTTAGACACCTAATTTGAATTCAAATTTGGTGGGAATGAAATTACATGAGAACTTTTAATATGCTATGGACTTAGTTAAATTTTTATACTAAGGCTTAGTCATGTTTTTCAACACAACCAAACCTTAGTCTAAAAAATATATACTAGGTCTCTTTTATATCATAAGCCCTTTGTCCCCTTTTACTTTAATATGGTCCAACCTTTTATATGTAGGGTCCTTTTCATATGTTATTAACTTAGATTAATGTCTTAGTCCTAACGCTGATTTCATGATTATTAGAAAAATGAGATATTAGTCTTAAGAATTTATCATAAGTCTTATATGTCTCTAATCCTTGACTTAAACCATGTGTTTATTTGTAGGATCAATGGCCCACATTTAATCTAGCAAAGTTGATCAAACAAAATGAGATGTGCTTGATTTGCCTAAGGCTTTAACTTATGGGACCAATCCTGCTCAGCTCCATAGAGCAAGATGAACAATCCACATTCATGCAAATTCTAATATAGAATGGAACAAGATCATCATAGATTGAAATGGGTCCCTTTTATTATAATGTATATTTAGACTAAGTTTTACCCTAAGGTTTTTATTGTATTTATCAATACAATAAAACCTTAGGATAAAACTTATGTTATGAATTTAATCATTCGAAGGGTCTTCATTTTATTTTGTTTTAAGGCCCTATGTTAAAGACATATTTTATACTTGCATCTACATTCTAAATGGCCTTGAGCTCACTTAATCCCTTTATGACTATAGGAGCCAATGATGCCCAACTACCCAGATCTTAATCGATGAACCATGTTTACTTGGGTGAGAACAATCGATGATGTGTATTGAATAAAAGTTTCAAAGGGACCTAATGTGTTTCATGGACTTAAAATTTATTTTATTGTACTCATAATTTTATGTCTACAAGGCCATCATTGAAGTCTATAAGAACATCAAAATTTAGCCCCTATGGTTAATTTTGTGGGCTTAAAGTTGAAGTTCTTGTACCCATCATTTGACATCTACGAGGCCATCATTGATGTACACAAGATCATAAAATTTTAACCCATATGATTAATTCCATGAGTTTAAACTTGATGTTCTCATGAACATCAATTAAAGTTTGTGAAGATGTCATAGACATCCATGAGACCATCAAATTCAAGATCAAGAACCAATCTCACTTGGATGAATGAACATGTTTATATTGATGTTGTAGGATCACTGGAATCTCATTTTAAAAATAAACATGCTTAGGGATTTTTAACCCAACACCAAAATTTATCTTTCATTAACCTTTGACCTATCATAGACTATTTAAATTTGTATCGGAGCAATTGTAAACACCATAAACTTAGCTTAAATATTATCTTAAGATTTAGTCATATTTCTAATCATTAGATAAAACCTTAGGATAAAATATTATTCTTGGTCCATATATGTCGCATGATCTATTGGTCTATTTCATTGGCTTGATCTAACAAAATTCAGGGTCGTATTTGTATAAGACAGCCTATATCTATTACACTATAAGTTTTATTGTATTTTTTAATATGATAAAACCTTAGGTTAAAAATCTTAGTTTGGGTCATTTTATTATTTAGGGACCCCTTTTAATATGTCCTAAACCTAACTTAAATATTTTATCCTAAGGTTTATTTTGTGTTTATTAACATGAAATAAAGCCATAGTCTAAAGTCTTTAACCTAAGTCCTTTATATGTCCTGATTCTAACTTAAATATTATGAATCTTTGTAGGATCCATGACTTGCATTAACTTGAACAATAGTTATTTGATGGAGCGTATCTAAATTTAAATTTTCAATGGCACCCCAAGAAATTTTGGAATCACCAAATGGTAAAAGCATGCTAACTGACAAAGTTGATAGGGTGTAGAGGTTGGGAGGCCCACAGGATTGCCAAGTGGTATAACCTTGGATCCAAATACAAATAGAGGCCAATAGTATGTAAATCTTAGGATTTAGATTAATGTTTCACATTGATCCATGTATAATGATCTAACAAATCAAGATAAAGTATATTTTTCAAAAGGCAACGGTCATTGTTTTGAATATTAATGAATTGCTTGCCATGAAAACACCACATAAGTGTCATGAGGATGCCATGTTGTTAGAAAGTGATAAAGTTGAAGATCTTGGGGGCATATAAAAGACAACGGTATAAATTCAAAGGTCCAAAAAAAATTTAAGGCACAAACTCATTTAATTTCAAAAAACCATCACCATTAAAGCTCGAAAGGACTTGCAAAAAAAGCCCTAGTACCTCCAAAATCCCTAATTTGATCCCAAAAGTGACCAAAGTCAAGCCTAAGAGAGTCAAAGTACCATTTTAGCAAGTGAAAAATGATCCATAGAAGATCAATAGTGAGTAATTCAAATAAACTCATAGTCATTATGGCTCAAAAACAACACAAAGAGGACACAAAACTTTATTTGATTAGGATTTAGAAAGGAGAGTCTTCAAAGACACTAAATTTGATGTTGTGTCCTTAAACACAAGAGATAACAACTATTCCAAGCTTTTATATACTATTAAGGAGCTACCAACCATTATAAAAGGGGATGAAAATATTGCATCAACCAACTAGAGATACTATGACCTGGTCACCATTCATATGAAAAATCTCCACTATGTGACAAAAAAACTAGAGGTAATGCATTGTATTGATGTTATTGATATTATTTTTAAGGATTTTAAAATTGATCAAGACAAGATAGTACATGACCATAGTTTTATAATAATTACTTATATCTCCCCTCTTGCCTTTGAGAATTACTACAAGCTACCCAAACCTCAGGTGGAATTAACCATAAATAGAATGGTCTAATAAAAATGACTTCAAAACCATCCTTACCCCATGGTTATATTTAGGAACCCAATTAGTCTTTGACTTCAGTGGAACGATCCTAATCACCTAATTTAGGGATGGTATTAGGATTAATATGGCATTGTTGAATAGATTGTATGGAGACCCCTCCACCACCTATGTTAATAAAATATGGGTCCCTTTTGTATATTTCATGGTTGAGAAAGGACTTACTCCCCCTCTTGGAGAGATGATCAATATTTTATAGAAACAATAGTTCTTTGTAATAAAGAAGAAAATTAGAAACCATTTCTATATGATGTCTTATCTTTTGGATGTATTTCTAACCACTACCAAAATCCCTAACACCAAAGAATAGTCACTTGATGGGAGACAAATAGTCTCCAAAAATTATTCTAAATTACATATATTCAAGTATAGGGACCATGTTTAGTTCATATGTGACTGCGTATACCTAGATTTAGTTGAAGCCATTACAAGGATCCCTATGATGATGGTCATCCCTTTAATCAAGAAGTATGTTGATCTCATTGGGGACATTTGGATATATCCTAATTATACTATAATTCGGATAGAGGTAACTCTAAGACAAACCCTTAGATTACTAGTTTATGTCCCCACCAAATTTGTAGAACAAGAAGTGGCATACCAATTATTCCATGACATAGATAGTATATGTAAAAGTAAAAGGAAAAGACTGATCCATTCCTTTCCCTTAACCATTAGTAGGATTTTGCTTCATAATTGGGACTAAGTAGAGACTATCTCTAAGCACATGACCTCTCTTAATCTATAGATTTATGAAATGAAATAATGGGACCCCCATGAAAGGGTTATAAAACATTTTAAGGCCAAGAAAATTAACATGAATAATGAACAATGCCTTGGTCTCCATGATATAATGTACATCCAAGATTCCTCATTCATATAAGTCCTAGCAAGTTTAAATAAGCATAACATCAAGATCGAAGCTAGGTTACTAAGAGAGAAAAAACCAAACAAGGATCTATGGTAGATGGGGCCTACGAAGTATCATTTATTACAAGGACCATCTTATAGACCTCCTCCCATTAATCCACAAGTAAAAACACAATAGCTTAGAGCATAAGTTGTATAAGGGATAAATGAAAAGAGACAAGAGGAGAGGATACCTAATGAATTAACATCATCTTTAACACTGCCTAAAGGACTAGATTCATAGGTTGAAGAAATTGACATAATTATATTAGATCTTGAAGAGGTAGTAGAAGATGCCTTAAAAGAACTAGCTACTACTTATGAATCAGATGAAGAAGTACAAATGGAAGATCCTCAATCCCAAACTAAGAAGGAAGAAAAGGAATAAAATGGGAAGGAAGTAGCTTTGGAATTGGTCCTAGTTGTAATCCAATCCATAAGGAAATATGAAATAGCTTTAGTTCAAGCAAGAGGCAAGAAGCCAAAGTTAACTTTTACCCACCTTTAGAGTGAAATCAACTTTTTTAGTAAAGACAATCTAATTTATGAGATTGCCATTATAGAATAATTCATATATGGCAAGCTATAAAAGGTTCCAACCATACACCACCATTGGGTTGTTACAAAGTATATAAACATTCATGTGCATGATTAAATCAAGCCCTAGATTATAGAATTGCAACAATAATAAAAAGAAAGATGCATGGCTACCCTTTGAGAGTTAAGGGGAGCATATATGGATGCTCCTAGGACATCCAGTGGAGTACAAGTTAAGATCCCTACTCTTCAAGTGATAAAATCTTTATTAGGATTTTGGTTCAACCTAGAGACAACCAACATAGAGAGAGTAATTGAGAAGAAAGCCATGGTTAAAAGTGAATAGTTCACCTTTCAAAATTTTGAACCTTTTCTTGGTCTAACTCTAATGGTAGGACAAAATCTAGGATAAAATGTTTGAGAAGATCCTTAAACTGGACCATGCTCAAAGTGATCGATTATAAAGAATGATCAAGGGCATATTGTAAGAAAAAAAGAATTTAAAATAATCTACTATCTTGTCAATTCATGAGGATAGGTTCAATAAATTTGAGGAAACCATGACTGACCTATTTATCTCTTTAAATACAATCAAGGCCAAATAAAGAGAAATACAAAAGTAAATATCTAAAGCAACAGGGCAAGTTGGCCAATGGCAAGCTACAAGTATTCAGGTGAAAATTTGATTAAGGCCTTATCTAAGAATCTAATCCCAAGTTTTATAACTATCAGGAAGGCACATTTGAATATGGCTATGGCCATATTAGTTGACAAGATTGAGGCCCTATATAGTTGGTCCAAAAGAATGGTAGATTTTTCCAAAGAGTTCAAGAAACTAAAAGATGGAACATCTCATATCTTATATAGCTTGATAAAGGATCCCACAACCCTCATCTCATTGGGTCTCATAATGATGAAGAGTTCAAACATATAACCCTTTAATTCATGCAAGAAGTAAGAAACTAGGGGCAAAACCAGATATCAAATCAAAAAAAGAAAGTCATGGGCTACTCCTATCATTCAAAGAGAAAATGGGATATGTTAGGGGCATCAAATGAGATATAGAGAAGTTTGAAAATAACCTTAAATATCTAGAAGATGATGGAGATGAACTTTGCCTAAAATTAGTAGTGGATCTTTAGTTTATCAATGAATAACATTCTAGATTGAAGATCCTTCGATAATAGTAGGGGAGTTCATTAGCACAAGGACCCCAAAGTAAAAGCTAGTTAGGAATATTATCTTTTTAGTAACTTTTTAAAATTTTGAAATAGAATAGTCTTTTTTAAATGCATGTGCAAGTTGTAAAAATGAAATTCTTATAGGTCATTTCATTTGGAAAATATTAGTGTATTCTAGAAACTTTTGTAAAAAGGACATCTATCCTTACACTTGTACACTTATAATTTGTTATGATTGACTAGCATACTTCTTTAAAATATATAAAAGGAGTATTGTCATTTATAAAGATGAGGGAGTTTTTGAGATAAAAACTAGTGTAAATTTTGAGCAACTAATACAAGTAGAGAATTTTAAAAGGATTGTCTCATTTTTGTTTGTGTGAATTGTTATATAGATTCTCTCTCAATTGTCTATTTGGAATTTCAGATTTGAATTATTCTTGTGAGTTCTTGGTGTGTACCTTTTAATGAAATTTTTTTAGCTTGTGATTATGCTAGGATAAATGAAGGTTCTCTAGTTTACTTCATTTTATTTGCTTCACATTTGTAGATGTGCATTATCTATCTGCTTAAAGGAGTAAATATATAATGTAAACTTAGTTATTATTTGTATTATTCCTTATCTTCCTTAGAAGTTTTCATAATACATATGATTTGAACTTAAGCTATGTTACTTCATATATTGGTTTTACATGCATACCTGGGAAACTTTTGAACTTTATCATGATATCTAAGATAAAAATCAATCACATCATTCTTCTCTACCTTACCCTACCTTTTTACTCCTTTTTAACTAGATTAGTTTAGTTTAAATTCCATTATAAATGTTCACATAGATTTGTTTTTAAATTAGAACTTGATCATAATTCACTAATACTAGTATAGATTACTTCAGTTTTGCAAAGATAGTTTAAATAGGGCTAAGGTGGCTCCCAACCACCAAATGTTATAAATATTGTGGAAAAATCTACTTGCTTTATTGTTATTTAATCAAAGATAACAAGATTATTACAACCTAAAACTCATGCACTAAATTATTTTGAATGCTAAAATTATAAGTGTTCTTTAAACACTTAGATCACCTATGATACACATTTAGGCATTAACAAGTGGAGCTCCACTAGCACTAGAAGGAGGGACTCAATAGATCTTTGTGAATTTGTAGGATATTTACTATTTTTGTTATATTTTGATCAAATATCAATCCATTATTTGAATATTTGTGTTTATTTTAGCATAATTGTGTAAATTTTAGTGATATTCATGGTTTTAGACCAATTTTTGTGCTTGTTTAGATAAAGATTGTCATTATTTGAAGACATATGCTGATATATGGTAAAAATGGATTTATAATTATGGATCTAATAGGTTTGAGGTTAGTAATATCTATTTTTATCAAAGGTTCATAAATAATTACAAATTTGAGTTTATTTGAGTTTAGAGTTGTAAAGAGCATTCATACTTATGTGATGGGATGTATCTTTGAGTTAATTTAGTTAAATATTATAGTCATTTGTTATTATTTATATGAATCTTTGCAAAATATGATTAATTTACAAGTTTAATCATTTTTATTTGTAACAATCAATTTAACACATCATATTTCAAATAGGATTCAAAGTTTTCAAACTAGAATTACCTTGGATTAAAACATGGTCATGTTTAGAGACCAGAGAACCCCTACTTGAATTAAAAGTCCATAGGAGAGCTAGGAAAGACAAAGGTAAGCACAAAATTTTTAAATCTTTTCTAACTTAACCTATATAGGGTGCCCCTATATTCAACATCAATCAAGGTATGGCTTGGCTAGGTGGCTCTTTGATTAATGTGTCAAGTGTGGTATATGACCTTACTCATAACCTTGAGAAATATTTTCCATTATTTAGTCCCAATAACATTGTAACTATAGAAGAACATATTAAATCATTCAAAGATACATTAAGATTGCTAAATGCAGTTTATGAGGATGTGGCATGTAGGCTATTTCCTTTTTAATTTTAAGGATGCTATATATGAATGGTTTTTAAATCTACCTAAAAATTATATTAATAGTTGGGACCACTTTAATAATGTCTTCATTGACCAATTTGGCAAAATAATTAGTCCTTATGTCTTGTACCAACAATTTACCACAATCTAGAGGGACAAAAATGAGCCTATAAGAGCATTTAATGATAGGTTCCAAAAATGTATATCTAGACCATATACCCTTATAAAAATGATGAAGCCCCTTGGCTCTAGAAATCTATAAATATGTTTTGGATCTCATGACCTCTATTTCCATAAAGAAAGTTGTTGGACCTATTAATACCCTAGAATTAGCCTATTTTGAAGCAATGATCATTAATGATCAAATGCAATCTCATGGACAAATGGCTTAGTTTATCAAAAAAATTAATCCACATATGCCCACCTTAAATATATTTCTTGATAATAATTAGAATATTCTAACTTTTAATCAACACCCAACTTTGAACCAATTACCCTTAAGCCATGTTACTTATAACTATAACTTAGGATTATTGAACCATATTACAATTGGATTTAATCCAAATGATAAAAAATATTTGGTACTAACCAATAGTACTAACAACAATTAGGTTCATAATTTAAAATCTCCCAAGAGTGAGAGTGACTCTATATTGAAGATGGTACAAAATTTAAGCACTAATTTCCTTCATTTATAAAAGCAGGTTAGCCATACTAGAGAAAGATTAGGTAGGAACTCCTCATTTAAAATATTCAATAGACCCAATAATAGGTTTTAGAATGATAGTTTCCATAATAATAAGAACAATGAATCATCTACTGATAAGAAAATAATGGACATTAATCTTGTTGATGTTGCCTTAATTGATTACTGTAGGGTTCATTATAATACTAATCATGGTGAAATTGATTACATATAATTATATAAATATTTTGAATCCTTTCAAGAATAATTAGACACCTTTGAAGTGGTTCCTAATAAATATAATGGTATAGGTACATTAGGATCTAAATCTATTGATGAGGGATTCATGGTGGAGATGTTTGACTTCCCTTTCCAAGAAGATAATGAACTTGGTGATATTATTAAATAAGTACATGCTTTCTACTAGTTCATAAAAAGGAACTACCTTATAATAAATAAGGAGCAAAATTATCCCTTGAGTACTTAAACTCCTCCAAATAACTATGACACTCCCCTAGATACTAATTTAGATAATAACCTGGAACCTCCAAAGGGATGTACTTATAAGCATAGTATTGATGTATCTAGTTTTTCCAATAGGACTGGGTATAACATTGTGGAAGACATGAAGAAAATTAAGGCTAACATCACATTTCATGAATTGATGTAGATCATTGAACAAAGGGACCTATTATTGAAGTCCTTGTCTAAAAAGACTGGCAAGCCACCTAAACTAACAACACCAATGTTGTTATGTATAAAGCTAAGATAGAGTCTCTACCTTTTATACTTGTCAAAATATTTTGTAAAAATTTACAAAACTATTTACTAGATTTTGGTGTATCTACCAATATTATGCTAGTAGGTATTTTCAAATAACTTGGCTTGACTTCTATTAAATATAATAGAGTTATTACTTAATTAGATAAATCTAGAGTCAAAGTAATTGGGGAATTATTAAATGTTCATATGTAACTTGCCTATGAGCTTAGAGTCCAATAATTTATTGATATCTAAGTAGTTGACATTCTTCATGCCTATGGCTTACTGTTAAGTAGAGAATGGATAAAGGTCCTAAATGAATATATGTCCACTAACTATTCACATTTGTGGCTACCCTAGAAAGGAGTCCCAAATTAGATCAGAGTGGAAAGAGAGCCTCAAATGAAACACATGATCACATAATATAATGTTTTGGATGAAGGGGTTAACATGCTAGACTCTGATAAGATCAACATGATGGATTCTAAACTAAGAGTGTATGCTCCTAATGTTTATAAGGTATGTAATTCTAAGACTTCTAATGCTTTGCCTAAAATTTTGAAATTACATTTTGATGGTGTTAGGTGTAAGTATAGATTTGGAGTAGGAGTTATTCTTCCCAATCCTACTTGGAAAGAACTAAAAGCTACTTATAGACTTTAGTTTCCTTGTATAAATAATATTATAGAGTATGAAGATTTGATTATATGATTATAATTTTCCATTAGTCATAAGGTTAAAGAGATCTTGGTTTATGGTGATTTAAAACTTGTAGTCAATAAAGTGAGGAGTAAATATTAGTGTAAATTGTCATATCTCAAGAAGTATAAGTTTAGAGTCTGGGATTTAATTGAATCTTTTGATGCTTTCAACATTGTTTCCATCCCTAAGGAAGAGAACAAGGTTTTTTATGATCTTACCTCATTTTCATCTAATCTTATGCCAAATCCTAACTCCTAAAACTATAGCATTGAGCTAGTTTCATCCCCTTCAGTCCTAGATAACATAAACCATCTATAGGTTTTTAATTATAACTAATAGATCCTAGATTTCATGACCAACTCATGAGTATTTGAGGCCCATGTCATAGATGAGGCTAATGCAAATATTCTTAAATAAGATGGTAGATTTTATAGCAAAGTCATTCAACTTAATTATAAAAAAATCCCAAAAGGCATGATTGACTTAGAAAGGTTATTTGATAAAGACAAACTAGCTGAGAACACTACAATACCCAAGGAAAGTGGGAAGGATTACAAAGCAATTAATCTTGGGCCTCAAGATCAACCTCAACTAGCTAATATTAGGATAACATGTATGGGCATTAAAAATGAAAGGGCCAAAGACCTAATAACAAACTATAAAGACATAATAACATGGTCATATGATGACTTGAAGATTTTTGATCCAAAATTAATCACCCATACCATACCCTTAAAGGAAAACTGTAAACCTTTTAGACAAAAATAGAAGCCTATCAAACCTATTCTAGAACCTATGAATTTTAGAGAATTAAAAAAAATTTAGATGCTAAGATTGTATTTCCCATTAAGCACTCTACTTGGGTCACCAATTTGGTCCTATTAAAGAAAAATAGTTGTCAAATAAGACTATGGATTGATTTCAAACATCTCAATAAGTCATCTAAAAAGATAATTATCCTTTACCTTCTCTAGACCAAGTTATACAAAATGTTTCTAGTTCTGCTATGATGCCCTTTCTTGATGGATTTTTAGGGTATAACCAGGTGTTGGTGAATCAAGAGGATATGATGAAGACTAATTTTACTAGCAAGTGGGGCATGTTTGCTTACAAGAGGATTCTATTTTGGCTAATCAACATAGGGGAAACATTCTAAAGGTCCATGAATCATGATTTTCAAGGTTTGTTTTGAAAATTCATTAATATATACATGGGTAATATGACTATTTTTTCTAAGAATAGGGAGGATCACATTATGCATCTAAATCAAGTATTTTATAGGTGTAGAAAGTATGGGATTTCCCTCAACCCAAAGAAGCTTATTTTTTGTGTTCCCAGTGGAAATTTGTTAGGCCATGTCATTACTAAGGAGGGAATCTCTATATATCTTGAAAGAGTAGAAGCTATATCAAATATAGAGCCTTTTAATAGTAGGAAGGAACTGAAGTCATTCCTTGGTAAAATTAATTTTGTAAGAATGTTTATTTTTGGCTTTGTAAAAATTGTCAATCCATTGAATGATATGATAAATAAGGATGCCAAAATAGCTTGGAATGAGGAAACCAAGAAGGCTTTTAAGGACATCAAGGAAGCAATTTGTCAAGATTCAATCTTGTTAAGTCCAAATTTCTCCAAGGATTTTAACATCTATTCTTTTGCTTATGATCATACTATTACTGTATTTTTAACTCAAAAAATTGATGGATGTGATCATATAATTGATTTTATGAGCAAAAACTTTAAAAATGATGATTTGAATTATTATTTGATTGATAAGCAAGAATGTGCCTTATTTAAAGTAGTAAATAAATTCAAGCACTACATTATTAGGAATAAAGTGCATGCCATTCTACCTAACCTTGATACAAAGCTCATGATGAGCCAAAATGAATTAAGAGAAAGGAGAGGTAAGTGAATATGTATTGTTTAGGAGTATGACATTGCAATGAAGACTATAAAATTGATAAATGACAAGGTCTGATTCAAATGATTTCCAATGCTAATCTCAAGTTAAATGTCATATAGGTTAAAAAAGAAAGTTTTTAGTGCAATGATTTGTATGCTCCTATTATCCATATACTAATCAATAAAACTTATCCTATAGGGTTGACCAGGGATCAAATAATATCATTAAGGTTCAAGGTAGCCCACTACCTAATTAAAGATAGAGTGTTTCATAGAAGAAACTTTGAAGGTGTGTATCCAAAGAAGAGGTAGTTGAGATCATGATCACTTTTCATGAGAAGCTAGGAAGTGGACATCTATTGGAAGGACAACAACTCACAAAATCCTTAGATTTGGTTATTAATAAACCAAAATATTCAAGGATTCCCATAAACATGTAAGGTAATTCCAATCATGCCAAGTCTTTAGCATAAAAGATCCCAAGGTAGCCATGCCACTACAACCACTTATGATAGATAAACCTTTTCTTAGTGGGGACTAGATTTTGTGTGGGTGATCAACCCTAATTCAATAAAAGGTCATAAGTATGTTATGATAGTTATTGAATATTTCACTAGATGGACTAAGGTAGTAGTAACTAAGCAATGCAAAACTAAAGAAGTGATCACATTTTTAGAAGAAAACATATGCACCAGATTTGGAACTCTAGTCTCTCTGGTATGTGATAATGGATCTGCTTTCATATCCATTGAAATGATATAATGGGCATATGGTAACATTATTATTATCAATTTATCATCCAAAAAAAAACCCCAAGGTAATGGAGTATCTAAATCAGCCAATAGAAACTGATGAAGGCAATAAAAAAGTTTATTGTAGACAAACCTAGAATGTGGCACAAGATTCTCAAATATGCCCTACAAGAAGATAGAACAAGGGTCAAGTAGGATCTTAAGGCATCACCATTCTTGATAGTGTATGGCTAAGAACCCATATTACCCATTACACTAAAGCTACCAACATACCAGTTTATGTAAGAGTACATGGGGGATGATCATGAATTGACAAATTTAAGGCTGCTAGACATTTTTTAGATTGAAGATGTTAGAGAAGAGGATTTTACCAACTCTAGCAAACACTAAACCATAGTGAAAAGGTGGTTGATAAGTAATCAAATACAAAGGTGTTCAGGAAAGGAGACTTAGTTATTATTTGGGATAAGGCATCTAAGCATAAAGTAAACATGGGAAGTTCACACCTTTGTGGATAGGTCCCTATTAGATTACTGAGCCACTTGGAAATAACACCTTCAAGATGAAATACCTACAAGGAGCATAATTCACACTACCCACAAATGGATAGTACCTCAAACATTAATTTTCTACTTGTACACCTAGGGTATTTATGGATTAAATTATAAGAATAGTTATAGTTAATGTATATAGGCTAGTTTAGTTTCTTTCTATTCTTTCCTTCTTATCCCTTGTTTGTACATACGTTTGTATATATTTGTTTGTTTCTTTGATTTCTTCTTTTTTTTCTTTCTATTTTTGTTTTGATTTCTTTGTGTTGTTCTTTGCTTCTAATAAGTCCTTCTAGACAACCCTCAACTTAGAGTTCATTATGATTTCTCAAGAACTTCACACTTTAATAATGTAGTTATGAATCTTAGCAAATGTTGATCATGAATCTAAAATATGATCTTAATGATATAGTTTAGAAAAACTAGTAATGACCAAAAGATAAGTTAACTGTTCTATAAGATCTTAAGCATTATTTTGATCTGAACTTAGTTTTTAAGGAGAATTTCACATATGGAATGAAATATTAAATTATTGCAACACAATCATGTTTTCACTTAACAAACATCCTATCTTGGGATGAAGGTTACAACCATAAGTCATTATCCGAGGATTAAACATTTGACCAAATCTTTAAACCTAGATAAACTTGGTTCCTAACCTTTAATAGAAATCCAAAATGGTCTAAAAAATATAAAAACAAGATCTTATTTATAAATCAAAATCTTTGAAATAAAATGTGATTTTATTAATCTCCATTGAGGTTATGGACACCTTGATGGTAGTGGAGCAAGGCCTTGAGCCCAGTCAAAGGTACCTTTGTCAGGGCTATGGACTCTTGTCTATTAGTAGATCAATTCCCAAGCCTTCCTAAACCAAAGAATGATTATTAATGGATATATAAATATGATACAAGTAAATGTTAATGGTTAAAGACATGAAACTTGGAAGTTGCTTCCTAAATCCCATGGTAAATAGTAAGTGGAATCAAAGCACACACACAATATGGCTATGTTTTGATGTTTTATCCTAATTATATAGGTATAATGATTTTTTTAACCATAAATTGATCTTGATAAATCTATTGATCAAGTGAAATAGATAAGTTAGTTATTGGTCTAAACTAGAGTCTATGAATTCTAACAAACCCTCATTTTTAAAAATTGGGGACCCTTGTGTCAAATTGTGCAATTTATACTTTAAAATTGAAAATCCATTTTGATTAGAACATCATTACCATGTTTACACATTATTTATATTTGAAGATCATCCACACCATATTGTAATTGGTCTGCTTGTTTATGACTTGGTTTAACCTCATCTAAAGTTTTCTAACTTTGGATCTTCTTGTTTCAGGTTACAGGTCTAACAAATGTTCATTAGAGGCAGATAATGTATAGGTTTAATAATTTTAATGCTTTTATCTTAGTCTAACTTTTTACTATCCTTGGGTCTATTAAAATTCAAGTTGAATCCATGTTCAAGCTTCCCAAAATCCTCATTCAAACCCTAGTTTAAACCCCTCATTTAAATTAAAATTTGGCAGGAATGAAATTATGTGGGAAATTTTAATATGCTATGGACTTAGTTAAATTTTTATACTAAGGCTTAGTTGTGTTTTTCAACACAACCAAACCTTAGTCTAAAAATTATATACTAGGTCTCTTTTATATCATGAGCCCTTTATCCCCTTTTAATTTAATATGGTCTAACCTTTTATATGCAAGGTCCTTTTCATATATTATTAACTTAGATTAATATATTAGTCCTAAGGCCCTATTAATGCTTATTAACATAAATGAGACCTTAGTATTAAGACCTTATCCTAAGTCTTATGTGTCTTTAAGCCCTAACATAAACCATATGCTTATTTGTAGGATCAATGACCCACATTTAATTGAGCAATGTTGATCGAATGGAGTGAGATGAGATCAATTTACCTAATTATTTAACCCATGGGACCAATCATACTGAGCTCCATAGAGTGAGATCAATTATCCACATTCATGTGATGATAAGATCAAACAGAGTGCAATCATCATGGATCAAAATGGGTTCATTTGATTAAAATGTAGACTTAGTCTAAGTTTTACCCTAAGGTTTCTATTGTATTTATCAATACAATAAAACCTTAAGATAAAACTTATGTTATGACTTTAATTATTTGAAGGGTCTTGCTTTTAATTTTTTTTAAGTACCTATGTTATACTTTGATCTAAATTCTAAATGGTCTCAAGCTTACTTAATCCCTTTATGACTATAAGAGCCAATGATGTCCAACTACCAGATCTTAACTGACAACCCACATTTAATAAAGTGAGAACAATCGATGACACATATTGAATCAAAGTTTCAAAGGGACCTAATATTTTTCATGGGCTTAAAATTGACATTCTCCTAACTATCATTTGACATCTATGAGGTCATCATTGATGTTCATAAGACCATCAAAATTTATCCCCTATGGTTAATTATCTTGACTTAAAGTTGATGTTCTCATGGCAATCATTTAACATCCATTAGGCCATCATTGATGTCTATGAGATCATCAAATTTTAACCCTTATAACTAGTTATATAATTTTAAATTTGACATTCTCACAAATGTCAATTTATGTCTGTGACATCAAATTCAAGTTTAGGAACTAATCTCTCTTGGATGAATGAACATGTTTGTCTTCATGTTGTAGGATAAATATAATCTCATTTGGAAAATAAACATGCTTAGGGTTTTGTATCCCAATATCAAAATTGATCTTTCATCAACCTTTGACCTATCATAGACTATTTAAATTCACCAAGAGAAATTGTAAACACCATACACTTAGCTAAAATCTTATCCTAAGATTTAGTCATGTTTCTAAACATTTGATAAAACCTTAAGATAAAATCTTATGCTTTGTCCATATATGTCCCATGATATTTTGGTCTATTCCATTGGCTTGATCTAACAAAATGCAAGGTCTTATTTGTATAAGACTTAGCCTAGAGATTTTGCCCTAAAAGTTTTATTGTATTTTTTAATATGATAAAACCTTAGGTTAAAAGCCTTACATTAGGTCCTTTTATTATTTAGGGTCCCCTTTTAATATGTCCTAAACCTAGCTTAAATATTTTAGCCTAAGGTTTATTTCATATTTATTAACACAAAATAAAACCATAGTCTAAAGTCTTTAACCCAAGTCCTTTATATGTCCTAATTTTAACTTAAATATTATGCATTTTTTTAGGATCCAAAACTCACATTAACTCAGATGGGATTGATTTGATCGAGCATAGCCAAGGTTAAAGTTTTAATGGAGCCCTAAACAAGCATAGAATCAACACATGGCAAAAGTGTACTAACTAATAAAGCTGATATGATGTAGATTTTGGGAGGCATATGGGCTTGCCAAGTGGCATAACCCTAGAGACTAATATAAATAGTATCCCATAGTATGAAAATCTTAGGGTAGAGATAAAATATTTGCATTCATCCATGTAGAATGATCCAATAGAATGAGATAAAGTGGATTTTTCAAAAGGCAACTATTAGTTTTTTAATATTAATGAATTATTTGCCATGAAAACAACACATAAGTGCCACAAGGATGCCACATTGATTGAAAGTGACAAATTTGAAGATCGTAGGGGAATATAAAATTCAAAGGTATAAATGTGAAGGTCCAAAACAAATCTAAGGCACAAACTCACTTAAGTTCAAAAAACCATCACCATTAAAGCTTCAAAGGACTTTCAAAAAATCCCTAGTACCTTAAAAATCCCTAATTCGATCCTAGAAGTGAACAAATTTGGGCTTGAGAGAGTAAAATTTCCATCTAAGTAACCGTAAACTAATCTACAGATAAACTATAAACCACTAGTGAGTAATTTAAATAAACTGACAATCATGGCAACTTGAAAACAACACAGAGAGGACACATAACTCTATCTAACCATGGATTTAGAAGGGAGAGTCTTCAAAGATACCAAATTTGATGTTGTGGCATTGAACATAGGAGATAAAAATTGGTCCAAGATTTTCTAGACTATCAAGGAGATTCCAACCATTGTGAAAGGGGATGAAAAGATTACATCAATCAACCAAAAAACTATGACCTAGTCACCATTCAAACGACAAGTCTCCACTACATGGAAACAAAACTAGAGGTATTACATTACATCAATATTATTAATCCTATTTTTAAGGATTGTAATATTAATCAAGATATGATAGTACATGGGCATAATTTTAGAATAATTTCTTATATCTCCCTTATTTCCTTCAATAATTACTACAAGCTACCCAAACCTCAAGTGGATTTACCCACAATTAGAGAATGGTCTAATAAAAATGACTTGAAAATCATCCTTACCCTATGGTTATATTCAAGAACCCAAGTAGTCTCTGACTTTAGTAGAAGGATCCCAATCACCTAATTTAGAGTTGGTATTAGGATGATTATGACAGTGCTAAATAGATTGTCTAGAAACCCCTCCACCACCTATGTCAACAAAATCTGGGTCCATTTTGTGTATTTCATGGTTGAGAAAGGACTTACTCCCCCTCTTAGAGGATGACCAATATTTGCTTGAAACAATTATTCTCTACAATAAGGAATAAAATTAGAAAACATTCCTATATGATGTCTTATATTTTGGATGCATTACTAACCACTACCAAAATCCCCAACATCAAAGAATGGTCACTTGATGGGAGATAAATAGTCTCCTAGTATTAATCCAAATTGCATATATTCAAGTATAGGGACCATATTTAGTTCATATGTGACTATATATACCTAGCTTTAGTTAAATCCATTAGAAGGATACTTATGATGAGGGTCAACCATTTGATGAAGAAGTTTGTTGAGATCATTGGGAACATTTGGCTATATCTTGATTGCACTATAATCAAGATAGAGGGAACTCTGATCCAACCCCTTAGATTACCAACTCATGTGCCCATCAAATTGGTAAAATAAGAAGTGACATACCAATTATTCTATGGCATATATAATATATTTAAAATCAAAAGGAAAGGACTGATCTATTCCTTTCCCTTGACCATTAGTAGGACTATGCCTCAGAATTGGGACCAAGAAGAGACTATTTCAAAACATAAAACCTCCTTTAATCTATATATTGATGAAATGAGATAATGGGAGCCCTATGAAAGGGTTTAAAAACATTAAAGGACAATAACATCAGCATGAATTATAAATATCACCTTGGTGTCCATGATATAATGTACATCTGAGCTTCCTCATTCATAGAATTCTTAGTAAGATTAAATAAACATAACATTAAGCTCAAAGATAGGTTGTTAATAGATTAGAAAACAACTAAGGATATATGATAGATGGGTTCTAAGAAGTATCATTTTTTTACTAGGACCATCATCTAAACCTCCTCCCATGTAGCCACTAACAAAGACATAATATCCTATAGCATAAGTTGTACAAGGGCTAGATGAAAAGAGAATTGAGGAGAGGAGACTTAGTGAAGTAGCATCATATTTAAAACCACCTAAAGGACTAGAGTCATAGGTTGAAAAAATTTACATAATTGCATTAGATCCTAAAGAGATAGCAGATGATGCCTTAAAATCAATAGCTAGTGCTTATGAATCAGATGAAGAAGAAGTAAAAATGGAAGAAACTCAGTCCCAAAATGAGAAGGAAGTAAAGGAAGAAAATGGGAAGGAAGTATCTTTGTACTTGGTACCAATTTAAATCCAACCCAAAAATAAATTTGAGTTGGCTCTAGTTTAGGTGTGAGTCAAGAAGCCAAAGTTAACCTTCTCTCATCCTTGGAATGAAATCAACTTTTTCAGTGAAGACAAGCTAATTAATGGCCCTGTCATTATATAATAATTTATATATGGAAATTTAAAAAAGGTTCCAACCATACACCATCATTGGTTTATTACAAATTATATCAACATATATATGTATGATGAAATCAATACTTATATTATGGAACTATAACAGGAAAAGGAAAGATGCATGGCTACCCTTGAAGAGTCAAAGGGAACACATATGGTTGCTCTTAAGACTTCAAGTGGAGCACAAGTTGAGATCCCACTCCTCAAATGACAAATATTCAATGGGATTTTGGTTCAACCTAGATATGGCCCCTATGGAGAGAGTAATTGAGAATAAATCCATGGTTAAAGGTGAATACTTCACCTTTCAAAAGATTGAACCTTTTTTTGGTCTAACTCCAATGGTAGGACAAAATATAGGAGAAGATAAGATGTTTGAGGAGAAGATCCTTGAAGTGACCCAAGCTCAAAGTGATCAATTACAAACAATGATCATGGGCATATTACAAGAAAACAAGAATTTGAAATAATCTTCTATCTTGTCAATTCATGAGGAAAGATTCAAAAAATTTGAGGACACCATGACTGACTATTCAACTCTTTAAAGGCAATCAAGACTAGACAAAGAGAAATAAAGAAGCAAATCTCTGAATCAATAAGCCAAATTGGCCAAGGCAAGCTACAAGTCTGTAGGTGAAAGATTTGATTAAGGCCTTGTCTAAGAATCTATTCCCAAGTTTTAGAATTATCATCAAGGCACATTTGAATATGGTTATGGCCATATTGGTTGACAAGATTAAGGCTCTAGATAGTTGGTCTAAAATAATGGTAGACCTTGCCAAAGATTTCAAGTATCTATAAGATAGAGTATCTCATATCTTAGATAACTTGATAAAGGATACCATAGCCCTCAACTCACTAGGTCTCATAATTGATGAAGAGTTCAAACATAGAACCATTAAATTCATGTAAGAAGTAAGAAACTAGGGGACAAAATAGACAATAGAAAGTCATGGGCTTACTCCTATCATCTGAAGAGAAAATGGGAGATGTTAAGGGCATCAAATGAGATATGGAGAAGTTTGAAAATAAACTTAAATATTTAGAAGATAATGTAAAGGAGCTTTCCCTAAAACCAATGGTGGATCTTTAGTTTTTCAATGAACAACATTCCAGATTGAATATCCTTCAACAATAGTAGGGGACTTCATCAACCCAAGGACCCTAGAGAAAAAATTAGTTAGGGATAATCTATTTGTAGTAAATTTTTTAAATTTTGAAATAGATTATTCTTTTGTAAAGGCGTGTGCAAGTTGTAAAAGCACATTGCTTATAGGTCAGTTTATTTGGAAAAGATTAGTGTATTTTGGAAACTTTTGTAAAAAAGACATTTGTACTTACACTTGTACATTTGTAATTTGTTATGACTGACCGACATAATTAATTTAAATCTATAAAAATATATTTGTAATTTATAAAAAGGAGGTAGTTCTTGAGCTAAAATCTAGTGTAAACTTTGAGAAACTAATACAAGCAGAGAATTCTAAAAGGATTGTCTCATTTTTATTTGCGTGAATTATTATATAGCTTCTCTCTCAATTATCTATTCTAAATTTTATATTTGAATTGTTATTTTGAGTTCTTCATGTGTAACTTTGAATTCATAATTGTTAGCTTGTGTTTATGCTAGGATAACTGAAGGTTCTCCATTTTAATTCATTTTATTTACTCTACATTTGTAAATGTGCATCAACTATTTACTTAAAGGAGTAAACATTTAAAGTAAACTTAGTTCTTATTTACATTGTTCCTTATCTTCCTTAGAAGTTCATCTGATACATGTGATTTGAGATTAAGCTGTGTTACTTCATATATTGGTTTTAAGTGCATACCTAGGAAACATTTGAACTTTGTCATGATGTCTAAAAGATAAAAATTAGTCACATCTTTCTTCTCTACTTTACCCTATATTTTTACTCCTTTTTAACCAAATCACTTTAGTGTAAATTCCATTGTAAATATTCACATAGATTAGTTTTTAGATTATAACTTGATCATAATTCACTAATACTAGTATAGATTACTTCAATTTTTCAAAGATAGTATGAATAGGGCTAAGGTGTCTCCCAACCACCAAATGTTATAAATATTTTAGAGAAATCTACTTGATTTGCAATTATTTCATCAAAGATAATGAGATTATCACAACTTGTAACTCATGCTTTGTAATATTTTGAATTCTAAAATGAGAAGTGTTATTTAAATACTCAAAGCACCTGTGATACACATTTAGGCATCAACATAATGCTAAGAAGGAAGATAAAAAAACATTATTTACAATATTGGTGTCACTCTTTGTCTATTTTGTAAATGATATAATCATGATGGGAATGTCATGAGTTTCTCTTCTTGTTATCTTCTTCTCTTTTATTCTAATTCACCTATAAATGAAGCCTTACAAGGCATTGAATGCATCCTCAAGTTGGTTATGGTAAAGACCTATCAATTTTAAGACTTTTACTTGAATTTAAAATTAATTCAAGTTTTGTTATATCATTTTTATCTTGAATAAAATGATCTTGAGTTAGTTTTTAATTAATATTTTATGATAGTGAGAGTACTTCCATGCATTTGTCCTTCTTTTTAATGCCTCTATGTAAGCTAGTTTAATTTACATAGGTTATATGATGTGTAATACATGGTTTGATAAGTTTAAGTGTTGAAACATAATTAGTGTCTACTCTTATTCCTATTTAATGATCACCTTAGCTATTGAAAATCCATAGCCTTCATATATAAATACCAGTGTGGAAAGAATTGATTTGAAATTGTGAAATTAGATTGTAACTTGTCTTTTCATAGTGAAAATAATAGAAAGTTGAGGACTCTATATTTGGTGCATCACTTTCATGTTTGATTATTAATTTTAGTTCATTTATATCCCTTTTATTTTCCAGTGTGATATTTTTTTATAAGTTTTAGGTGAAGCATCGAGGGGGCTAGCCCAACTTAGAGGTTCAATCCACTAAATAGGTCACCCATAACATAGGATTGTTCCCATGCTATCATCTAATTATAAAGGCTTAAAAAACCTTCCTAAGAGTGAAAATAAGATAGATAACAATTCCTTCAAACTATACCCCACCATTTTATGTTTATATTAATATTGATAACAAAATCATTCATAACTATGTTATAGATATGGGGGCATCAAATAATATCATGCCTAAATTCATTATTGATCAAATAGGTAATCCATATAAAAAAGATAATCATAAACTTATAGGTTTTGATTCTCATCACACCAAAATTTGTGTTAAGTTCATGTATATAATTATTAATAACAATCAAGAAAAAATGCTTAGATGTATAAGAAATATTCAATTCTTTGATATTACTATTAACTATGATATATTATTAAGAAGATATTAATCATAGTTCATTGGTGCTTATGTTGGTAAGGATAAAACCTAGGTTATTATAGACAATGAAGTTTCCTTCATGCATAGATAAGATTGGAGTGGCACACCTATTGAATCCATTATAGCCAACATTTCCTTTGTTGAAAATGGTATTGGAACTTATGGACTTCTTAATTTAAATGAACTAGATGAACAACATGCTAGGATAATCCCTAGAGAAACAATCTAGTCTTTGTTTTTAAGTGGTGCTTGTTTTCAAAATGATGGTGCTGATGATGTTGTTCTTATATCACATTTTGGTAATTTTAAGGTATGCATACATATTTTATTTTGATAAAATAAATAATATTTTTGAATTCAAAGCATTATTTTTAAGAATTAAAAATACTATTGAATTAAACATCAAACATTTAGATGACTTTGATGATTATAAACTAGTTTTTAGGTAAGTTAGAAAAAATTATGAAATTAATCAGTTATATTTTTATAAGTATACTAAAAAATATGGACCCTTTTGGAAAATTTTAAAGATTTAAACATATCATACATACCTATAAAATCCAATGTGAATGTTGATAAGATTGATATTTATGTGTTAATTCCAACTATTAGTGAATTTGAACTTTATGGTGACTAATTTTACTGAATTTTTGAGGCCCAAAATTCTTGATTTTGGAAAAAATTACATATTTTATTTTGATGACCATATTTTTTTTTTGAAATAAATTTATTTTTATAATGATGATTATACCCTAAATTATGGTGATTATTTATAATTTATTGGAAATAAATTATCCTAGTTTAGTTAGATTAGATTCAATGTTTACCCCTCAACATTTACCTAAAGTTTCTCAAATTAAAGAGCCTTTAGGATGAATCATTGGAGAAACAATTCCTATAAACTCAATTATTAAAGAAGACCCTAAATACATCTCTCTAGGTATATAATGTATAACCAAGAAAAAAAAATTATTTGATAATCTATTAATATTTTTACTTGCTCACATATTGATCTCAGAGGTTATGACATTGAAATAATACAACATGACATTCTCATTAAACCTTGTATAAATTATATTTGGTATAAACCATGAAGAATCAATCCATTATTAGAAGACACCATCAATAAAGAGCTACATTTTTTTTGATGGTGGTGTCATTTATATAGTCAAATATTCTATTTACATGGCTAACTTAGTTCCAATGCATAATAAAAACGGTGATATTTATTTGTGTATATTTAATAGATTTGAATCATGTTATTATAAAAGATAAATTCCATTACCTCTTATAGATCAAATTTTATAACAAGTTATCAGGTCTAAAATGATGTATTTATTAAATGGGTTTTAGGATGCAATTAGATATTTGTAAACCATGAAGATATGCATAAAAATACATTTACTACATGAAGAGGTTCTTTTTTATTTTAATATAATGCCTTCTAGTTTAATTAATCTAGATGAGACTTTTCAAAGGGTAATACATGCATTTTTTGATGATATGATTGGTATCATTATTCATGTTTATTTTAAGAAACATAAAAATCATATGGATCCTCTGTGATATTTTTATCAAATGTTAGAAGTTTGGAATATCAATAAACCATAAAAAAATAGCATTTGGAGTGATGGAAGGTAAACTCCTTGACCATGTTCTTTCAAAAGATAAAATTTCTATTTAACTTTACATAATTAAAGATATTAAAAGTTACCTCCACTAAAGGATGAATCTAGTTTGATAAACTTCTTTGTAAAGATTAAATTTATATACAAATTTATTTCTAATTATGCTAATAAGTCTAATCCTTAGCAAAATTTATTAAAAAATTAGGGTTATATATAGGATATAAGTTTAAATGTAGTGTTTGATGATGTCAAAAAAAATCATATGTGCACTTGTTTTTTCCAAACTAGATATGAAAAAACCATTTGTATTGTATATTAATGTGACCAATAAATCTACAGGTGAAGTGATTACCTAGTATGATCAAAAAAAATAATAAAGGGAAATATGATACATATGTTAATTAATCAAATATTTTGAAACTAGATTCTTTAAAATAAAATAAAAATAAGAACATCTATGCTACAAGATTTGAAATCTATATTGCTTGAAAACTTCATGTTTTTCAAAAATAGAGATGTAATTTTATTAGGATGTTTAACATATGATCAAATTAAAATATCATTAGAATTTATAATTAAGGTATTTTATGCAGACACTATGCTTAAAAAAACTACAACACAAGGTTTGGTGTCCTGGTTACTATTATAAAACTTTATTTAAGGATGTTTTTCATTAAGTTTGATATTGTATACACTATACATTATTTACAAGAAGAGATAGAATCTCTACTATGCATTTAAATCTAACCATAATTTAAAAAACTTATAATAAATGGGGCATTTATTTAATTTTTGACATCCATCCTCCTTTAGTATGACATATGTATATTCTAGCAACAAATGATTATTTTATTAAGTGGTTTAAAGCTACAACTCTTAAAGGTTCAGCTATAGTTGAGGTAATTTAATTATTTTAAAATTATTTTTTCTAATTTTTGTGTTCCTTTTTAGATAATTTGAAATCATGGTCCTTAATTCATCTCAAAAGAGTATATTAATTTTTTGGGACATAATTCTATTATTTTGAGTAATTCATCTAAGTATTCTCCTCAAAGGAACAAATAAGTTAAATCAAATAATACTAAGCTAATCTTAATCATAAAAATATTATTTGTTATTATTAAATAAATTAGTATATTAATATATTTAAAATTACTTTGGGTTGACTATACTATGGTTAAGTCTAGAATGAGATTCTCACCTTTCATGCTTGCTTATGGATTTGAAGTCATTATGTCAATAGAATCACAATCGTCTTCAACAAGAATTGACCTACAATATACCTTTGAAAATAATTATTTATTATATTTAATATTAGATTATTTTTTAGATTAGATGAATCAAAATCTACAACACTTCAAAAACATGAAAACACAAAGAAAAAGTTAAAGAGATTTTTGATAATGTCTCCAATTTTTTTTTCAATGTTGGTGTTTTAGTTCTATTTTGGGATAAATCTCATAAAGATACATGAAAACACCATAAATTTTACTCATTAGGGATATGTTAGTAAAAAATATTTGTTTTATTCATAAGGAATGCTTTTTATTTTCAATATTTACATGTAAATTTACTACATCATATAATTAATAGTTATTACTTGAATCACTTTTATGAATAGACTTGTTTTACCTTTCATTTTTGTTTTATTTATTTATTTATTTATTTGGTTTTATTTATTGGTGGTTGTGTGATTTAATCCCATTTAATTTATCAAATAATGCATATAAATGGATATATAAGTATCCCTTCCTCAAGGAAAGTCAAAGCATGTTTTACAAGTATTATCTATCTAATCAATAGTATCAAGTTATTGGATTAATTTCAAAATTTTATTGATCAATAGTTGATAATGGATATTGTAATATTTAAAGTGCCACTATATTATTATTACACACATTTTTTGCAAGTATTATCTATTTAATCAATAATATCAAGCTATTGGATTAATTTCAATTTTTTTATTGATCAATAGTTGATAATGGATATTGTAATACTTAAAGTGCCACTATATTATTATGATTTGTGTAATAGGATAATGTATCATTTCCTATCTAGTCTAAACTTCTGTATTATTCATTTCCATTTATTCATGCCATGATATCCAAAAAATGTACCCATACTATGTGAAATATTATTAAGGGGTTCATACTTAGTTATTTAGGATAAAAATTCACCTAGATTGTAGTCTTAAAGAATGTCTCATAAATATTTTTATTTTATAACCCAAATTCATTTCTAAAACTGACTAGTAAGGTCACCATTGTTATCACAAAATTTTATATCCTTATCCAAAAAATTCTTTAAAAAAAATAAAATGTAAAATCTACTATTTCCTATAATTCAACACTATTATTAAGTAGGGGCCAAATTACATATTCACTTACGCTTGTTAAGATTTGAATGATTTTTTTTAATATTTTACTTGTACCTATAAATTTTTTTTAATGAAATTAAGTAGTTAGTATTTCCATATAAAACTATAATTTAGGAGTCACATTTCTTTGATTTAAAAATTGAGATTTATAATATTTTCTATCTTCTTTATATATATTCTTGCATCCATAATAAATATATATGTGGGTGAAATAGTTTTTGGTTGTTTGAATTTATCATATCTAAATAAAAATCACTTTGACCTTAGAATGGATTTACATTGAATAATCTTAAAAAATTAGTAGGAAATGTTTCACATGTGGGTTTATTTGAACCTAGAAACAATTTTCACATTTTGACAAATTTTTTTACTGAGATCATAAAATTTTGAATTTTGATAATATATTATAATTTTGACAACAAATTTATCTCTTCATGTTTTAAATTGAAATGTAATTACATCATTGGCACATTTTTGAACAAAGGTGTAATAAGGTAAAGTGCATAGAGTTTGTTGTATTTTAAAAATCAAATTTATAATAAGTGACTAATGAATTTTGTATTTTTGAGTAAATACACACATGGTTATGAAATTTTATGAAGTGTTTATCTTTTTATTAATTGTAACATAATTAATAAGAAAGGTTAATTAATGTATTTAATCTAGTAATTTTCTAAATAGAATTTAGAAACTTATGTTTGTTTTGTCCTAATTCCCATGGCAAAAAATTTGTGGTCTTATCTAATGGCATAATTGTGAGGTAAAAGAATCCATGTATTTTTGAGAAAAATCATCTATGGATTAGGAATAATTAAAAAAAATTACGTGTTCATAAGGACTTAAGTCCATTTCAGTGAAAATGGTTCCATTTATGTTGGCCACCTTATAAATTTGTGCATATATTACTAAACCTTAGTGTATTCCATTCAATAAAATGATAAAAAAAGCATGGAATATTGTTAACCAATTTTAAAGTGAATAATGTGTATTATAAAATTTGGGTTATGCTTATTTTTTAAAGGTCTTGAGGCATGGATCGATCTAGGTATATTTAATGTTAGAATCAAAAAGTTGGTAATGTATTTCAAATGTGATTTTGTGATTTTAGAAATCAACACCATCAAGGAGGAAAACATGGAATACATGATCACATATAATAGAAGTTCTTTCCCCAGGGATACTTTTCTTGCACACTCAATTCTCTATGGAATTCATTATTCTAATGGTTTTGAAACATCCCCATTGGGACTTACTATAATAGCATAATTTTTTAAAAATTTAATTCCACTTATTCTTTCATTAGATTTTACCACAAGAATATAATTAATGACCCTAGTATAACACACTAAGTATGTTAATTATAAAACAAATATGTAACATCTATCAGTTTCTAATCACTATAATCATATGAAACAAAACATAACTGCATATAGAAAGTAATTACATATTTCTAGCCATGACTGGTATAATTATAAAACCACTATTATCAATATACAATGAGTAAATAATTACATTACATTAGGAATAATGTTTTAGACATAATAAAAATATAAGATACAAGTCTCCACAGAGCATGAGTCTAATAGACTCCAGTATATATGGTAATATTAAGTGTAGTCTCCATATAAGTACTAATACATGGAGGGAGAACATCATTTGAGCACTTTTTCACACCAATAATAGACCATCGATCCCATACATGAACCCCCAATCAGGGAATGGTCCTCCATTCATGGATGGGTAGATAGTGATGGGGAAAGAATCCAGAGAGACAAGCTAGTACCTATGTGCTGTAAGATTTCTAATACATGATATATACCATAGAGAAATATGTTTTAACATGATATCACACAAACATGTAAATCATACATATGAAATGATAATATTTAACTAAAAATTAATTTGGCCAAAGTTTTTAAAATTTTAATGATATTTAGGATTAGTCAAATTCATACACACAACTTGATTGGATTACCTTCATTTGATATTGGTGATTCTAAATAAGCTAGTGAATCCTATCTCACCATATATTTAGTATCAACAATGTGATATATGATTATTATAAAATATAACCAATAGATTCATATAGATTACTTCCCATTAGTAGGCATAAAACATGATAAATATAATAATAATCAAAATGACATACATTTAATCCATAAAATGTATGCAATGAATCTCAACTATATTATTTATCACATAAATAATAAACATAAACATGTACAGTCTATACCAACTAGGTATAATTTATACTTAGACTAAATGTTTCTAATTTATGTAAGTAGATTCAAATGTAATACATTCCATGACAAATAATTATGTAATAGTCTATTATTTTTATGTACACATTACTCAATTACAAGAAGCTAGTCACAATAATTTTAGATATCAAATATCTCATTAATGAAGTGTTATCTCACATGAAACATAATCTTTCATTCATACAACTTTTTTATTTTTAGGAGGCTATATGCATATAATCATATTGTCCTATCTCTTAGGATTCTATAACCTTATTTAATAGTCAATAAAAACTATAATTATAGACACACATCCTAATGTAAAAATATATGCTATATGTGTGTATGATTACCTAAGTCCTCATATAGATATATTTCATAAATCAATATAATTTTGCATATTGAATACATAGATAATATGTACTAAATAAATATATTTATTCATACATAAAAATACTATTCTATAATATACTAATAGTCATTTTTATTTTCATTGAACTATGAATGATTCAAACAAAACATTGAATATTTATATATTCATAGAATAAAATTCAAGATAAACACACGATTTCAACATTCTCAACCCCTATTTTCCTCTTTTTCAGGTTATTAGGTTTATATACCATTTACTTGATAACTATTGCACTATAATCAACTACCAACTTAAATCTAATATTCTATCCTTTTCATATAATGTATGTTTATACTTATTTGAGTTCATAATTGTCAATATAAATCAAATTGACATCCATCTCACAATCTTTGAGATTTACTCAATAACCTATCTATTGCACATAATAAATAAGTATTTAACTTACTATAATCTATCCCAATTTTATAAAATATAATAGATAATTTGTTCCAAGTTCAACTCTATCATCTGTATTTTATTTAAATATATGTACTAAAGGATTCCAAACTACACTACTAGTTTTTATATAGGGTTTGAACCAATTTTCAAAACCAAATAAACAAAATACAATTCGTTTGATCTGTATAATACGTATGTGAGATCCTAGTATATAGACATCCAATTTTATTCTAATATCCATTTATTTTATATGTTAATGAATATCTAAAATATTATAGTAATTGTATCATATAACACAAGTTTTTATACTAAGAATACAAACTTAGCTTATCACACTAGGATTTTCATGAATATTTAGATAGTCCTTTTTATATAAGGTCATGGTCTTGAAATTTTTTGTACATAGTCCTTATATATGTTCACGGTTTTAAAATGACAATGTACATAGTTCACACACACACCCACACACACACACACACACACACACACACACACACACACACACACACACACACACACACACACACACACATTTTTAATGACAAAAATACACAATTCATGTGTGTGTGTGTGTGTGTGTGTGTGTGTGTGTGTGTGTGTGTGTGTGTGTGTGTGTGTGTGTGTGTGTGTGTGTGTGTGTGTGTGTGTGTGTGTGTGTGTGTGTTCTCACTATTTTTAATGAAAAAAGTACATAGTCCATATATATATATATTATGGTTGTGTAGAACAAAGGTACACAATCCCTTTTATAGGTATATCAAACTCTAAAAGAACTTCAAAATAATAAATACATAAAATTTATAAATAAATCTATTCATTCATCAAATTAACTCAAATTTCATGTTTACACCCTCAATGATTCAAAATATACACACAGTCCTGTGTATTAGATATATGTGCTCAAAGTTTTGATACATATATCTAACTGAGTGTATGTATATATATATACATATATATATGTATATATATATATATATATACATATATATATGTATATATATATATATATATATATATATATATATATATATATATATATATATATATATATATATATATATATATATATATGGGTTTCCAAATAACACTCAATTATCATATATATTAAAACTATCTACCAAGTCCTATAGTTCTTTAGCTAATGATTTTTTCCATCACAAAGAAATAAATCCATTTAACCCTATCAAATATACGCATACATAGAGTTTGTTTGTATTCCATATGGTTTTAGGGTATATAGGTTTAGTTTTGTGGATGGAAAGGACATGGGATGCATGGAGAAGAGAAGAAAATGGAATAGAGAGAAGAAAAAATAAAGATTCATTCTAGTTCAAGAAGTATCAACCTAGAAGTAACTATAAGGTTGGTAATGTTATTTAATTATTGTTTAACTCAGAAGAGTTATATGTATTTTAGGGTTTAGGGAAATATTTAAAATTGTATAAACAATATAGGTTTAGTTTTTTGGATGGCCAACTTTCAGGGTTTAGGGAAATATTTAAAATTGTATAAACAATATAGGTTTAGTTTTGTGGATGGCCAAGCCATCCACAATGCTAAACCTATATTGTTTATACAATTTTAAATATTTCCCTAAACCCTAAAATACATATAATTCTTCTGAGTTAAACAATAATTAAATAACATTACCAACCTTATAATTACTTCTAGGTTGATACTTCTTGAACTAGAATGAATCTTTTTTTTTTCTTCTCTCTATTCCCTTTTCTTCTCTTCTCCATTCATCCCATGTCCTTTTCCTTATCTCTTCTTATCCTATTTTTTTATTATACATATCTCATGTAGGAAATACATGTAATTGTTAGCATAAATATTTTAGTTTCCCCAAAATCCCATCATATAGAAAAGCCATTAGTTGTAAATCTCTGCTTAACTAAGTTAACCCTAGTTTAAATCAAAGAAGAAAAACCTAATATTCTTGAATGTTTTCCAAATATTCTAATCATTGTTATTATATTTTAATTTTAGTATGTCTCTTTTTTACTTACATGTACGAATATAAACTTCACAAAAGTCCACTAATAACATAATTTCTAATGATAACTAGCATGAAGCAAGTCACCATAGTCCAGGCATTCAAATATTTGACTACGTTTAGTTCTTAGGATAACTTATGATAGTAATGTAATTTTGTTAATAACTTATAAAATATAATCAACCTCATGAATTTAGATAAAAATGTTACTAATATATATTCAATGATATTATTTTAACTAAAATGGTAAATCAAACAACTGTTATACCAAAACATAGTGGTATTATAACAATGTAGTCATTGTTATTACTACTTTATATAGACTAACCAATGTCTTTAGTTATCTTTATATATTAAAGTGTTAAACCGTATAATTAAATTTACTAAATATCATAATAATAACCAACTATAACATATTACAAAGGCATTTTGGTTAGTCTATAGACAATAATAAATAAATACTAGTCATGCATATTTACATTCTCATAAAGCATTAAAAATCATGAATACAATAACATGACATAATCATACAAAAACATTATACACTCAATCTATATATAAAAACCACAATGTAATCACAAAATATTAAATCCACATAAGCATTTAAATTAAACTAAATCATAATTAATTATCTAAATGCAAATAACATCAAAGACATACTAAAACTTTCAATTCAAATAATGCATATTATAAGTGTTATATATTATGGTGTGTGCATGGGTTATATCTATTCCTCTACCATCCCCTAACACCTCCATCTTTGTTATCCTCTCTGATGATGCTCTCCCTCTATCATTCTCTGAGGGATGAATCTCACTTGCATCAAACTCATGACAAGAAGGTAGCTAGCTCGTAACATCATGATATATATATCATAAAACACTATTGTAATAATAAATCAACATGATCATAATGTAAAGAATATACAATATAACTAACTCATAAAAATAAAATCATGAAATCAAAACAACATACAATTGTCCCATAACAACATATGACTTACAACTTAGTTAAATATCAATTAATCAATTCACCAACCGTAATAATCCATAGATAATTAGGTAAATTATCTTAGTGAGAAATCATAATGTGACATACTTCCCCCTAAAGCTGGTCATCATCCCATTGACACTTATTAAAACACTAGATCTTCATTAAAAACATTATTTAACAAAAAATAACATAGTATGAATCATCAAATCAAGTAAACAAATGAGGAAATAGCCTATAGAACTCGTCATAGTCCTCCCAAGTAGCTTTATCCTTAAATTATTAGTCTTATAAGACCTTCCAATATGACACTTCTCTATTATGTAAATGAAGTTTGAGAGTATCAATTACTCTGATTGGTTCTACCATGACCACCCTAGGATCTAGAACCTAAAAAGTATTCCAATCCAACATATGAAGGATCAACTATATACTTTTTAAGATAAGATACATGGAAGACATTATGAAATAGAGTTATAAATGGTTGTAATGTAAGTCTATAAGCTATAAGATTGACCAATTATAAAACTTTGAAGGGTCCCACATATCTCAATGAAATTTTTACTAACTTCTTGAATTTAATCAAGCTTTTTTGTGGCTTAACCTATAAAAACACTTTATCACCTATTGAAAACTACCTAGCTATTCTCTTTAGATAAACATAACTCTTCTATATATCATTGGCCTTAGCCAACCTTTACCTAATTGATCTGACTTGATCTTCCATTTTTGAAAGTATTTTAGGTCTACAGACTACCTTGTCTTCCAACCTATCCCAAAGAATTAGTGTCCTTCACTTTATTCTATACAATGCTTCAAATAGCACCATCTTTAAAGTAGATTGGTTTAGTTATTTTAAGAAAAATAAACCAATAAAAGATACTCTTCCCATTTTTATTTATGATCCATAAACACATATAAAGGAGATCTTCTAAAACTTGATTAATTTGTTTAATATGGCTATTAATCTATGGGTGATATGTGGTGATGAAGTTTAGTTGCAAACCCAAAGCTAAATTTAGAGTTAAAAAAATATAGAAGTTATTCTCAGATCATGATCTAAAATTATCTTCTCTATAAATCTAATAAAATGATACACTTCCTTCACAAATATCTTCACAAGAGTATGTGCATAATCTATCAAATTATCTATTATAAAATGAACTACTTTGGTTAGTTTGTCAACTAAAACCAAAATCATGTCATGACTATTTCATGATAATGATAAACCTTGGAAAAAGTCCATACTAACGACCTACCACTTTCATTATAGTATGTCATGTGAATACAACAATCCATCTAGATGCACATGCTAAACTTTCACATACTGACATTCCAGACAATGTGATATAAAGTCTACTACATATTTATTGATTCCCTTCTATAAATAAATTGGTCTAAGATTTTCCACGAGCTTGGTTACTACATGATGTCCTAAATATGGGGAACTATGTATTTATTTTAGCATTGTGATCTTTATATTCCCTATCTGGTACACACATCTTTTTATTGTATCACAAAAGACCATCATTATCTATTATGTATCCTTTAAACCTAGGATTATGAGCATTCTCAGATAATGTTTTCCTAACCTAATGATAAAATTAATCTCTTGGTAAGAATTCAATCACTTGATCCCTGAAAGTACTCCTAATAGTATCCATCACTTCTATGTACCCCTATAACTTAGGGTATTAACTACTCTAATTTATTTTCTTTTGATATAATTGATATCAAAGTCATAATAAGATAAGAACTCTAACTAGCACCTTTGATGAACATTTATATTTAGTTGGGTGAAGATGTATGTGAGTCTTAAATTGTTATTCTTGAGTTCAAATGGGTTTCCTAATAATTAATGCCACCAAACTTACAAAGCATGCATAATTACTACAAGTCTTAGGTTATGAAGAGTATAGCTCACCTCATAAGGCTTCAATTTCCTTGATTCATAAGATACCAATACACCATCATAAATAATGACTCCTCTAATTCCACCCCTAGATGCATCTATGAACACTAAAAAATGACCATTGGGATTAGGAACTCTTAACACTAGTGTTGAGGTAAGCCTCATTTTCAATTCTTAAAAATTTACTTTACACTTATCTGACTAGATAAAACTTTGATTCTTCCATTTTAGAGAGGTAATTAGATTATCTATATTAGAAAAATTCAAAAGAAATTTCCTATAATATACCACTAATCCCATGAAAATTCTTACCTCATAAACATTCTTTAGTTCCAACCACTCCATAATGGCTCATATCTTTATCATATCAATTGAAATACCATTTGAAGAGATAATATGTCCCAAATATTACACTTTATTTTGGAAAAATACACACTTAGACAACTTGTCATATAACTTATGCTTTCTTAAACATTATAAAACTAGTTCTAAATGTTGAAGATGTTCTTATTAATCCTTAGGATATATAATAATTTCATATAGAAAGACTAAAACAAAATGATTTAGATAATCAGTGAATAAACTATTCATGAGATTCATAAATTCTATAGGAGGATTTATCAACCCAAATGGTAACACTATGAACTCATAGTACCCATATCGAGTCCTAAACACTGTCTTAGGAATATACCTATCTTTTATACTCAACTAATCATATCCTACCCTAAGATTAATCTTAGAAAAAATTGTTTCTCCTCACATTTGATCAAAAATATCATTTATAAGAGGTAGTGAATAACTATCTTTGATAGTCACTTTAGTCAAAATTCTATAAACAATACAAATTTGAAGAGTACGATCCTTCTTCATGATGAAGACAATTGGTGCACCCCATGGTGACATATTTGGTCTAGTTTATGATAATAATTCCTATATTTGAACTTTTAGTTCAATGAATTTATTGGTTATAATCTTTTATAGTGTGTTAGACTATGGTTTTAATCTAGGTATGACATCAATAGAGAAATCAAACTCATGTTTAGGAGGCAATCCTAGCAATTCCTTTAGAAATACATCATGAAAATTCCTAAGAAAAGGGTAATATTATAAGGGATGGTTATTTATATTCCTCCATTTCATTTATATTGATGATAAATGGTTGGAATCCTTTTTATTAAGCCTTCTTGAGTTGTAATGTAAAATATACCTAAGTCTCAACTCTCTTTTCTCGCCCTAAATTTGTGTCTAATTTACAAAATCATCTAGACACTCTACCTTCTTTAGGTAGAAGTAAACCTTGGTATTATGCTTTGCATGCCAATGGAAACTTAGGATCACACCATATGACCCTAGTGGTGTTATATAAAGAGTCACTACTATTATGTATTTGAGCAACCTAATCTCAGTTTCAACTAAACACTTATGAACCTTGACCTTTGACTTATTCCCATATTATATCGACCATGCATTTTCCATTACTCTATAATTTATAGATAAATTATTTAGTATTATAGGAGTAATAAAGCATTCTATATCCCTTGTATATATCAAAATGGAAACTAGATGTTCAAACAAAATAGGTAATAGTTATATGGGTGAAGCTTAGAATTCAACTTGTTAATTATCAACTACTGCATGAATACATTATTGAAACATTACTTGTTGAGGAGTAGCAAATTTATTCCTTAACTTATCTTGGGTACACTCACAAGAAAAATGGTCACCTCCATAAATAAAGTAACCTATATGTGGTCCTTTCTTGTTAGACTATTGGATTACCTTAAAACCATCTTCGAAACCATTACTTGGTTTCCTATTACCTGAACCACTATTGAACCTATAATTCAAAATATTGAACTAACTCTTAGAGTCTCCACTCCTCTGCATCTGTTTCTACCTTTTAAATGTTGGTTTAGGACTTCCAAACTTTCTCTAAAACAAATCTCTAACTTGAATAAGAAATTTCAACTTTGTTCCTATTTAACTACCTTTTCAAAGACCTAGTCCATGGTAGATGGTCCATGAACTTCTACCTCTCCACTAATTTGGGGTTGTAATCCCATGATGAACTTCCTAATACTAAACCTCTCATTATCCTGATACTGAGGTACATACTTTAAAAGTTTGGTGAACTATTCCTAGTACTCATTAACCAATAGGTTTCCTTGATTAAGATTTTTAAAATACATAAGATTTTGGTAAAAATATAACTATGGAAGCCACCATAATCTAAAAAATGTCGTAAACTACTCCCATGTAGTGGTGGTTGAGTTAAGATTCATTTCCAACTTTTTGTTATCCTACCATGTAGATGATTCACCAACCAATTGGTAACCTCCCAGAACTACTTTAGTGTCTTTGAATTGTTTCAAATCTCAAAATACTTCTCCATCTTATTTAAACATGCTTTAGCTCTATCTACCATAATAGTCTCATCAAACTTAGGTGGATTCACTTTTTTCATATCTTTAGCCAATTCCATAACTACATACACTTTGGTGTCCTAAGTTACTTCCTCACACCTTTAATCTTGAGGGATTTCCTTCTCATAAATATTCTCTTTAGGCACATCCTAATGGGATTCATCTTCATGTCCATTAATTTCATATTCTAGGGCTATAATTTGGTCCTTAGTTTCATTCATAGATGCAAGAATTTGATCTAACTTTGTTGCCTACTTAGTAACAAATTGGTTAGGATTAAACAAAGGGTTTTTGTTATTGACATCTGAAGGACCCTCACTGGATACTTTAGATCACACCATTCTCCTTTTTGGTAAACATAAGGATAAAAAAATGTTAGTGGACTCATTAAGTCCTAGAGTTCGAGCTGTAACTCTGATACCACATGTAACATCCCCACTGGGACTTACTAGAATAATGTAATATTTTTAAAAAAAATTTAATTTCATGTATTATTTCATTATATTTTACCAAGATAATCTAATTAGTGACCCTATTATAACACACTAAGTATGTGAACTATAAAATAAACATATAACATCTACCAGTTACTAATCACTATCACCATATGAAATAAAACATAACTACATATAAACAATAATTACATATTTCTAACAATGACTGATACAATAGTAAAACCACTAATATCAATGTATGAGTAAATAATTACATTTCATCAGGAATAATGTTTCAATGATAATAAATACAATAGAAGATACAAGGCTCCATGGAGCATGAGTCTCACAAACTCTAGTATCTATGGTAATCTCAAGTGTAGTCTCCATTTAAGTACCATTACAAGAAGGTAGAGCATTATACAAGTGTTTTTTCACACCAAAAATAAACCATCAATCACCTATACAATCCCCCAATCAGGGAATGGACCTCCCTTCATAGATGGGTAGATAGTGACAGTGTGGGAATTTAGAGAGACAAGCTAGTACCTATGTGATGTAAGATTTCTAATACATGATATGTATCATAAATAAATACATTCTAACATGATATCACACAAACATGTAAATCAAGTTTTCAAATAGTTAATGATCCTAGGATTAGTGAAATTCATACTCACCACTTGATCAGATTACCTTCATCTAGCATTGGTAATGGTAAGTAAGCTAGTAAAGTTTGTCTCACCACTTATTTAGTACTAACAATGTGAGATTTTTTTATCATAAAATATAACCAATATATTAATATAGATTACTTCTTATTAGCTAGAATAAAACATGCTAAATATATGAATAATCAAAATTACATACATTTAGTCCATCAGATGTATGAAACGAATCTCAACTATATTATTTATAACATAAATAATAAATATAAGTATAGTCTATACCAACTAGGTATAATTTATATTTACATTGTTTATTTCTAATTTCTACAAGTGAATTAAAATGTAGTATATTCCATGACAAACAACTATATCATAGTATATTTTTTTATGTACACATTACTCAATTATAATTTGCTAGTCATAATAATATCAAAGATAAAATATCTCATTAACAAAGTCTTATCTCACATGAAACATAATCTTTCATTCGTATAACTTCTTGTAATTTTAGGAGGCTATATGCATATAATCATATTATCCTATCTCTCAAGATTCTATGATTTTATATAGTAGTCAATAAAAAATATAATTATAGGCACTCATCTCAATGTATAAATATATGCTATATATGTGTATGAGTACCTAAGTTCTCATATATATTTCATATATCAATGTACTTTTGCATATTAAATAAATAAAAAATATGTACTAAATAAATATAATTATTCATACATAAAAATATTGTTCTATACTATACTAACAGTCATTTTTTATTTTCATTATGAATAAGAATGATTTAAATAAAACATTGAATATTTATCTATTTATAGAATAACATTCAAGATAAACACATGATTTCAACATTCTTAACCCCTGTTTTCCCCTATTTTGGGTCATTAGGTTTATACACCATTTACTTGTTAACTATTGTGCTATAATAAATTGCCAACTTAAATCTAATATTATATCCTTTTCATATAATGTATGTTTATTATTCTTCAATTTCATAATTGTCAATTTAAATCAAATTGGCATCTATCTCACAATATTTGAGATTCACTTAACAACCTATCCATTGCACAAAATATATAAGTATTTAACTTACTATAATCTATCCCCATTTTACAAACTCTAACACATAATTTGTTCCAAGTTTAATTCTATCATCTATATTTTATTTAAATGTATGAACTAAAGGATTCCAAACTACACTATTAGTTTTTATATAGGGTTTGAACTAATTTTCAAAACCAAATAAACAAAATACAAGTCACTTGATCTGTATAATATGTATGTGAGATCCAAGTATATAGACATCCAATTTGATGCTAATATCCATTTATTTTATATGTTAATGAATATTTAAAAGATTATAATAGTCATCTCATATAACATAGGTTTATATATCAAGAATACAAACTTAGCTTATCACACTAGGATTTTTAAGAATATTCAGACAGTCTTTTTTAAATAAAGTCGTGGTCTTGAAAGTATTTTTACATAGTCCTTATATATGTTCATAGTTTTAAAATGATAATGTACATAGTTCTCTCTCTCTCTCTCTCTCTCTCTCACACACACACACACACACACACACACACACACACACACACACACACACACACACACACACACACACACACACACACACACACACAAAATATAGGTTTCCAAAAAAAATTAGTCAACATGTATATTAAAACTATTTTCCATGTTCTATAGTTTTTAATCTAGGGAATTTTACCATCACAAATAAATAATTCCATTTAACCCTATCTAATATGCACATACATAGAGTTTGTTTGCATTCCATATGGATATATGGGATATAGGTTTAGTTTTATGGATGGATGAACCATCTACAAGGCTAAACCTGTATCATTTATACCATTTTAAATATTCTAAAATCCCTAAAAGATAAAAAATTATTCTGAATTAAACAATAATAAAATAAAATTACCAAACTTATAGTGACTTCTAGGTTGATACTTCTTAAACCAAGATGAATCATTTTTTCCTTCTCTTTGTTCCCTTTTCTTCTCTTCTCCATTCATCCCATGTCCTTCTCCTTGTCTCTTCTTATCCTAATTCTTCCATATAAATATCTCACATAGGAAACACATGAAACTATTAACATAAATCTCATAGTTTCCCCAAAATTCCATCATGAAAAAAAATCCATTAGACACACATCTCTCTGCTTTACTAGGTTAACCCTAGTTTGACTCAAATAAGAAAAACCTAAAATTATCAATTTTTTTCCTAATATTTTAATCATTATTTTAATATTTTAATTTCAATGTCTCTTTTTTAATTACATGCCTAAATATATACTTCAAAAAATTCCACTATTAACATAATTTCCAATGATAACTAACACTATGCAAGTCACCATAGTCTAGGCATTTGAATATTTGACTAGGTTTAGTTTAGAGGATAGGTGAGGATAGTAATGTAATTTTGTTAATAAATTATAAAATATAATTAACCTCATGAATTTAGATAAAAAAATTAATTATATAAATTTAGTTATATTATTTTAACTAAAATGGTAAATCAAACAACTGCTATACCAAAACATAGTGGTATTATAACAATGTAGTCATTGTTATTACTAATTTATATAGACTATATAATTTTTTAGTTATATTTATATATTAATGTGTTATGCCATATAATGATATTTAATAAATATAATAATAATAATAATAACTATATAATTTAATAAAACATTTCAAATATATCTTATTTTATGGATAATAGTAAAAATATACTATTTATGTAGATTTACTTTCTCGTAAATCATTAACTATCATGAATACAATAACATGAAATAATCATACAACAAAATTATAAAATAAATATATGTATAAAATTAACAATTAATAAGAGTTGGTGGTGGTGAATGATACTTAAAAACTTTCAATCAATTACATCCATTCATCAATCAACTATGAAAGCAACACAATGATCTAACAATGAATTAAAAACCAATCACATGAGCATGAAACAAGATAACAAATCACATATATGGGAAACTATCATGGGGAATTAAACACACTAAAAAAATTCTTGGAAAAAATATTATAAAATATAATGTATCAAATTTGGTTGATTACCAACCCCACATGGAGCACCAACCCCAAATTTATCAAGCACCCCTTGACTTGAAAAAGCACCCACTTATTAGGAGGTTAAAACCCCTATGACTAAACACTAACTCAATAAAAGTAAACTTATACAAGAAAAAAAATACATGGTAGACACAAATACCTCTTGACCAAGCACCAAATTATCCAATACCAATTCTACAAGCTCCAACCTATAAGGAAGCTTCAACTCCCTCAAGCACCAACTCAGTCAATCACACTTCTTTCTTCTAATCTTTAACTCAGCTCTTTGCCTACTCTATTTTAAGTTTAAACACTATCATACATTAGGAAAACATATTTTATGAATATTTGATATCCTCTAAATATATAATGATCACTCCTTCAACTCTACTCCACTTGATCTCTCTTAAAACTACCTCTAGGCTTCTTCGCTTAATTAGCCCCTTTCAAAAATGAATAGGTCAAGTGTCATTGATATTCAATTGAAAAACACCTATATGATCTTCAATATATTTTTATCTACTTTTTATTGAGGTTATTACAACATGTTTCCTAACCTCCTTAGGCTTATTTATTTATCAATCCATTCACTTAGTCTAAGATTATTCAAATATGCCTAAATTGACTTATATATACTCATCTCTTGTTCATATATCACTTGGTCAACCACACACCCTTAAACTCTTAGTTTTGAAATATAATATGTCTTAGTGAATATAATAAACATGGTTGATATAAGAATTGAGTCCTTTTTGATTTTTTATAACTCTATTAGACCTCATTTCACTTTTAGGTCTTATGGAGACTTAATTGCATTAGGCCTTCTTATCAACATATTACCATTTGATCCATTAGAAATAATTAAACATATATAAATAGTAAAATAATTTAATAAAACATCCATAAATAAATTATCCAACATCCTTTGAGCTCCATAAAACATTTTAGGTCCAACCATTTCATGAACCCCTAAATAATACTGTCTTATTAGGCCTGTGTACACCAAAAAGTATACCTTTCAATAATGAAGATAAAACACACTTAATCCAATAAAAAATGATAAAAAAATGTATAAAAATATAGTCTATATGACCTAAAATTCATTACCAAATACATTAGACACTTCTAATCAAGAGATAAGGTCTCAATAACATCTCATTCACTCAAAATTATTAGTTTACCTTAAAGACCAGTCATGGTGACTTAGACCTCCAACACCTATGAAAATAATTTACATGACTCTTGATGATTGTAAATGGTTATTATAGATCATTAGGACATAATTATATGGAAAAATCATATGTTATAATGAAAAATATTAGTCTTGTAGACCAATTTATTGACCTCATGTTTCACAGTTTTTTTTGAACTAGACTAGTCATTTTTTGAGTAACTTTTCACCACAACATGACCTAAAAAGATTATTATAAGAATTAAAATGTATTAAAAGAACTAAAAAACATATCCATGAAATTGGTTTCATCATTATATCATGAAAACACACTCTAATTCATATTCTCATTGTTGCATAAGTTTTACACTATTTACACCATTATGTTTGTCTATGACTGGCTAACTTGGAAGACCAATTTAGTAGATTATAAGGGTATAACATATCCATAAAAATTTATGGTCATGTATTATGATTCTTTATATTCTTATTTAATTAATTTATCTACTTTGACCAAGCCAACATTTGATTGCTATAATAAATTATTCACAAATAAGGCCTTTACTATAATGTCTTCTCACTCACTTGTCAAATTAATACCACTTTGAGGTGCCTAAGAGAGTAAATTACAATATATAATAGGTTTCCTAAGAATTAAAATTCATTCTAAGATTATTTGAGAAACATCTTCTACAGGAGGTATTTATTAGGGTTTTAAGGAAGTTTAACACAGGTTTTAGTGTTAATGATTAAATCCAAAACCAATGCATGTAGATATTAGATAGGATCCTTACCCATATCTCCTTAACATTTAAAGTTAACATGCAGAGTTTACACATGATAATGAACACCTTAAATTCCTTATTAGGTTTTCATACATTCATTCTATGTACTCAAGAGACCTCAAAATCATTTTTCATGTCATTTACTATAAACCATGACCTCATAATTAATGATCACTCCTAAAACAACCTTAATTACCTATATATATATGTTATACTTCACATGTTCACCTTTAAATATAATTCTCATGCCTCATTAGGCTAGGTAGGGTTTAATAATGGTCTATGTATAGACCAATATTGAAGGATATACCTTCAGAGAATCACTTTGAAACACTCCTAAGTGAATCCACACCTTATTATCATGTTCACACAACCTTTAAAACCTCTCACATGCCTAAGTTCACTCAACTCATCATGCCACCATCTCATACCTCTACCATGTCATGACTAGGCTCAATCTTCTAATGCACTTGACACCTTGACCTGCTCTTTCCATGTCATGACATTAAAATAAATAAAAATTAGACATAAGACATCAAAAAACACTCATATTTCTTCGAAAATCTATTTTTGATGACAAAAATCTTCCACAGCCTCATACATACCTTTGACATCAACGACCAACATGCCTTTATATGATGCACCTTTGTAACATCAATGACAACAACATGCCAAAAAACTCCCCTTTTATCATTGATGTAAAACACATTGATGGTAAACACACTAAAAAAATTAAATCATTTAAAAATGGTAATTTTCAAAAAATGAAATCATTTTCAAACGGTAATTTTCCCATCTTTTCATTCCCCCCTTTTTGAAATTAATTACAAAGGGTCTTCCACAAATTTACATATGATACTTAGACTTAAATTTCAATGAAAAACACAAAGAAATGTTGACAAAAAATCACTTTAGGTTCATACTAGTTTTTGTATATAACTTCTAGAATAGTTGAAATGTAAATAAAGAAGCCATGCTTCTTATCATTATCTTGACACTTCACAACATAGAGCTACAAAGCTCCCCTATCTCCATGTATACCTTCTCAACACTACTCACCTACTTTTGGAGATAATGAACCACTTGATTAACTACCCCTAAGCACTTGACTTAATTAATGACTACTAGGGGTAGGAATTACACCTAATTCCTATCTTAGATGTTCAAAGGTTGACTTTTGAAGTGGAATGGTCATAATGTCTATAATTTTATCCTTTGTAGAAACATATTCAAGTCTAACACTTTATTCACTTTCCTATTCTCTCAAAAAATGATACCTGATAGGAATGTGCTTAGTCCTTGAGTGTATAAAAAGTTTCTTTAAGACATTTATAACACTTGTATTGTCATAATAAATAGGGATATGACCATCATACTTCATCGTATATGTTATTAAGGTTTTTCTCATCCATAACTATTGAGTGAAAAATGAAGCTACTATAATGTATTAAACTTCATAAGTAGATAATGTCATAGATGGTTTTTATTACTTATCCTTGAAACTAAGCACTTACCTAAGAATAAAGATCCTTTACTAGTACTCTTATATCACCTAGACTCCCTACCCAATTTTCATCTGTATAGGCTATCAAATTAAACTCCTTACTCCTTGGATACCACACCCTAAAATACATTGTCCCCTTGAGATACATTAGTATCCTTTTGACTAATTGAAGATAATTTTCCTTTGGATCTACTTGAAACCTTCCCATAAGACATACTACTTGCATGATGTCAAGTCTATAGGTAGTTGTGTATAGATAAATTCCAATCATTGAGATATACAATGTCTGATTGACCTTTGAAGACTCATCTTCCTTGCTCAACTTATACCCCATGATCATAGGTGTAATAACTACCTTGAAATATTCCATCTCAAACTTATTCAACATCTCTCTTATGTACTTAGCTTATGAAATGAATATATATTTTTCATATTAAATGATTTACAACCCAAGAAATAATTGTAGTTATCCTAACATAAACATCTCAAACTCCTTCATCACCTCTACAAAGGCCTTGGTCATCCACATAGATAATTACTATCAATTGATGGCCACATTTTATCTTTATGTACAAATTACTATCTGTAACTCTTCTTTTAAATCCTTGATCCAATAGATACCTATCCAACCTAGCATACCAAGCTCTAGGAGCTTGATTTATAACATAAAGATACTTTTTCAATTTATAAACATAGTCATTTTTACCTAATAGTGAGAACCCCTCAAGTTGCTCTGTGTACACCTCTTCTTCCAAGTTTCCATTCAAAAAGGTAGATTTGACATCCATATATTACACTTGAACCTTTTGAATCCTAAATATTCTATAAATAATCTAATGGCCTCCAATATTACTACTAGTGCAAAGGTCTCCTCAGATTTTACCCCTTCAACTTGTGCATATCCCTTGCATACCAATCTAGCCTTGTTCCTAGTGACTTACCCATCTTCATTCAACTTATTTGTAAACATCTATTTTGTGCCAATGATATTCTATTCATTAGGCCTAGCAATTATTTCCCAAGTATCATTCTTCTCTATTTTCTCTAACTCCTCATTCATAGTACCTATCCAAAACTTGTAAGTTCTTTATTCTACAAGGTTATTAGGTTTAATATTAGATAATAGAGAAACATTCTATTGATTTAGGTTACTTACCAGTCTTATCCTTATTTACATACCTGCATCCTTGTTGCCAATGATTTATGATTTAGGATGATCTCTTTGAATCTATCTTGAGGTGCCTTTTGAGTCTTATCTTTCCTCAACTTCTTATTCTTCCTCATAAACTTATATTATTTCCTCTTAATTCTTAAATTCTATATTCTTTTATGTATCCTTTGACTATGAGTGTGATTTCCTTATTTCATCAATCTTCACAATGGTGCTTTCCACTATCATCTAAAACCTCTTGTTATAGTATCTATAGGCTAAGCTCATTGATGAGTATCTAAGTAATATACCTTCATTAGACTTAGAATCAAACTTACCTAAGTTTTCCTCATCTCTTTTGATGAAATGTTTGCTCCCAAACACTCTAAAGTGTTACACATTAGTAGGTCTACCTTTCCATATTTTGTAATGGGTCTTATTTTGATTAGTAATTATTTTTCCTCTATTCAAGATGTAAACTATAGTGCTCACTGACTCTCTCCAATATCCATCAAATAATCTAGACTCATTTAGCATAGTTCTTGCCATCTCTTGAATTTTCCTATTATTTCTTTCCACTACCCCATTTTTAAAAGGTGCCCTAGCTATCGAGAACTGTATCCTTATCCCATGGACCTCATAGAATTCATCAAAATCATTAGACCAAAACTCTTCTCCTCAATAAAATCTTAGGTACTATATCTTCCCATTCTTCTCATTGTCAACAAGATCCATGAATTCCTTAAACTTTTCAAGAGCTTTTAAATTTTCTTTCAAGAATGCTACCCAAGTCATTCTTGTGTAGTCATAGATCAATAACATGAAGTAGCTATCTCCTTGAATGCTTTGGATTATTTTAGGCCCAAAAATATCATCATGAATTAACTCTAAAGGTCTTATAGTAGAGTACTCTTTAGACTTGAAACTTTTTCTAGTTTGAATTGACATGCCTTGAAAAGTGTGTTTATTGGTTTGGTGATCTTAGGCATGTTATTCACATACTTCTTGGTGCTTATCTTAAATATATTGTTAATTTTTAGGTCATCCATCTTATGTTTCATAGCCAACATTCATCCATATTTCTCATAAAGTGTCTTTTTTTCTTAATCTCATTCAAAACATATAGATTATTCTCAGTTTCTTATCATTAACAATTAGCCTTCCTAATTTGGATTTCCTTATATCACACCCTCTATCATGAAAGGTTAGTGTGTGTCCTTGGTTGCATATTTTACTTAAACTAAGTATGTTATGTTTCAAACCATACACATACAACACATTCTCTGTCTTGGTCTTTTAATTATCCAAACTCAAGATACCCTTGCCAACTATATTGGAAATTGTGTTATCTCTAAATCACACTATTCCTATAACATTCTTCATAAATGAGATGAAATTTATTTTGTCTCGTATCATGTGGATTGAGAAACCACTATCTATATACCATTTCATGCCTTCATTTTGAAGGTGAAAAATAGTCCGAGTTAACATATATTTTTCTTTAGTCTTTTTCTCCTCCTTAGAAAATATGCCATCTTGAATCTTGGATTAAATATGATCAATCATAACTTTCCTTATCTTCCAAATCAATTTTTGGCCCTTCTCATGCACTCTATAAGCTCCATATACCTTGTTAAGTCCTCTTAAATAATCACTCCTCCCATGGTCTCATGATAACTCATCCCTTGAGACCATTCTATAATCACATTTTTATGACCAAAGATATAATAATCAAAACAATAACCATTGAAAGATTTAGAATACCTCATTGTATTGGGCTTCTTGATTGGTCTCTTTATGTTGGTACTCTTGAATTGTTCTAACTTTTCATGCTCTTTCTCATACTTTCTCATCTTGTTTATGATTTGATCATGCTTAACCTTCAAGGAACCTAGCTCTATATTTAATTGATCATACTCAACATATTTTAATCTAAAATTTGTATTGACACCTTCAACTGATTCTTAAGATACTTGATGGTATTCTCATCCTTTGTGGCTTCTTTGACTATGTCACTCTTCAAGGTACATATATATTCCTTAAGATCCTTAACTTTATATCTTAATTCATACTTCCTCTTATTTTGATGCTTCAAATCATCTAGATCAATTATGATCTTAGATTCAATGTCTAATTTAGATTCTCCTTCTTCACTATCATAGTAGACTTCTTCATCATACATGTTGTCTTCTTCTTGATCACTAGACATATTATGCTTCTTAGGATCACCTTAAAGATGTTAAGCCTAATTAAAAGGACCATAATCTAATAAAATTTATTAGAATCACAATGAATAAGAGGGGGGGTTTAATTAATCTTCAAAAACTTTCAATCAATTACATCCATTCATCAATAAACTATGAAATCAACACTGTGATCTAGAAATGAATTAAGATACAATCACATGAGCATGAAATGAGATAAAACATCACATATGTGGGAAAATATCATGGAAAATAAAACCCATTGAAACAAATCTTGGAAAAAATATCTTATAATATATTGTATCAAATTTATTTGAGAACCAACCCAACATGGAGTACCAACCCTAGATTTATCAAGAACCCACTTGAATTTAGTAATGACCCACTTACTAGTAGGCTACAAACCTCTATGACTATGAAATAAATTAGTTAAATGAAAATTATAAAATAAACAACCTAAAATTTATCTCTAACTCCCTATTGATCAAGCACCAACTTAGCCAAGACCAATTCTGCAAGTTCTAACCTATAAGGAAGCTTCAACTCCCTCAAGCACCAACTTAGTCAATCACACTTATTTATTCTAATCTTCCACTCATATCTATATCTACCCTATATAAAATATATACATTAGGAAAACATGTATGATTAAACTCTAATAAACTCTCAATAGAAAATGATCACTCTTTCAACTCTTATCCAGTTGATCTCTCTCAAAACAACCTCTAGGCTTCTTTGCTCAATTATCCCTCTTTAAGACTGAATAGGTCATATATCCTTGATATTAAACTATATAACACATATATTATATTCAAGATATGATTATATGTTATATATTGATGGTTTATAACATGTTTCCCAACATTTTTGGGATCATTGATTTATTAATCCATTCACTTACTCTAAGCTTATTCAAATAGGCCTAAAATGCCTTATACTCTTATTCATATATCACTTGGTTAAACACACACCCTTAACCTATTAGGTTAGACATATAATGGGTCTTCAGAAATATAATAAACATGATTAAAATAAACATTTAGTCCCTTTTGGTCTATCATAACTCTATTATAGCTCATTTCACTTTTATGTCTCATGGAGACCTAATTGTATTAGGCCTTATTATCAACACATTAGCATTTGATCCCTTAGAAATAATTAAAACTATATACATGGCACAGTAATTTCATAAAACATAAAAAAATACTATAACCAAAATAATCTAATCTCTATAAAACTTTTTATGTCTAACCACTTCATGAAACCCCTCAATAGTACTCAGTCATATTAGACCTGTGTACACCAAAACATATGCCTTTCAATAATAAAGCTCAAACACACTTAAACCACTCAAAAATGATAAAAAAATTACATATATATATATATATTATATTACCTTGAGGTCATTAATAAATACATTATACACTTATACTTAGGAGATAAGGGCTTAAGAACATCTCTGCAACTCACTCACTCAGAATTGCTAGTTTACCTTAAAGACTAGTCATGGTGACTTAGACTTATAAAAACCTAAAGACACTTTAAATGAATCCTAATTAATGTAAATTTTTATTATATATCCTAAGGAAATACTAAAATTTAAAACTCATATGGTCTAATTAAAAATATTGGTCTTACAGACCAATTTCTTGACCTCATATTTCATAGTCTTATCTGAACCAGACTAGTCATTTTTTGAGTAACTTTTTCACCACACACATGACCTCCAAAGATTATTAAAAAAATTAAAATGTATTAAAATAATTTAAAAACATATCCTTTCACTTGGTTTCATCATTATATCATGAATATATACTCCAATTCATCTTCTCACTGATGCTTGGGTTTTACATTATTTACAACATTAGGTTTGTCTATGGTTGGATGACTTGGAAGACTAGTTTAGCACATTATAAGGGTGAAAACTATACATAAACCTTAATGGTAATGTATTATGAGTCTATAGATCATTATTCAATCAATTTATATACTTTTACCAAGTTAATTTTTGAACACTACAATAAATTCTTCATAAACAAACCCTTTACTGTAGGGTCTTCTCACTCACCTGACAACTCAATACCACTTGGAGGTGCCTGAGAGAGTCAGATTTAAGATATAATAGGTTTATTAATAATTTTAATGTAATTTTATGTGATTTTAGTAAAATATTATACATCATAGCCTTATTAGGGTTTTAGGGAGGTTTAACACAAGTTTTAGTGTTAATAATTGTTTATAAAGGACTGCTCCTTAAATCCAGAACCAATGCCTATAGATATTATATATGATCCGTCCACATATATATTTAATATCTCAAGTTCACATGCATAGGTTAAATGTGAAAATGAACACTTGAAAGTCATTTTTAGGTTTGCATACCTTTATTCTATGCACTTGAGAGACCTCAAAACCACTTTTCATGCAATTTCCTACAAACCATGACCTCATACTTCATGATCACTCTTGAAATAACTTGAATTACCTATATCCATTTTATCTTTCAAACAATCACCTTGAAATCTGATCTTCATGCCTCATTAATCTAGTTAAGGATAAAGAATGGTCTATATGTGCAAACTAAGACTCAAAGACATGCCTTCAAAGACTCACTTTGAAACACTCCTAAGTGAATATACACCTTATTATAATTCTCACACAACATTAAAAACTCTCAAATGATTAAGTTCATTCACCTCATCATTCTACCAGCTCATACCTCTACCATGCCATGACTAAGCTCAATATTATAATGCACTTGGCACCTTGGCCTGTTCCTTCCATGTGATAAAATTAAGAAACTATCAAATAAGTAGACATAAGACATCACAACACACTAATATCACTATGCCAATCTCTCTTTGATGACAAAAATATTCCTTATCATCATGCATACCTTTGACATCAATGACCATTATGCCTTTACATGATGCACCCTTTTGACATCAATGATAACAAAATACCAACACCATAATTCAATCACATAAGATTAACTCCACATAAGCATGTAAACTAAACTAAATCATAACTAACACACATAACTAATTATATAAATTCAAATAAAATCAAATACATACTAAAACTAACACATCAAATAATTCATATTGTGAGTGTTATCTATTGTGGTGTGTGTATGGGTTCTAGTTGTTCCTTTGTCATCCCCTAATACCTCCATCTATGCCATCCTCTCTGATGATGCTGTTCCTCTATCATGATCTAAGGGATGAATCTCTCATGCACTAAAACCATGATAAGAAGGTATTTTGCTTATAACATCATGATATATATCATAAAATAATATTGTAACAATAAATCAACATGATCATATTATAAATAATATACAATAAAACTAACTCATAACAATGAAATCATGAAATCACAGCAACACAAAACTATCCCATAACAATATATGAATTATAACTTAGTTAAATAATACTTAATCAATTTACCAATCATAATAATCATTGAAAAATTAGGTAAATTAGCTTAATGAGAAATTGGGATGTGATGGGTTTCTTAGATTTTGATATACAATTCATTTCATTTTTAGTTTTTTAAGTCTAAGAGCCTAGTGAAGCTCTACTAGTGTCATATCAAAGAAGTAAATGGTTCATTTTGATTTTTTATCAAGCTATTAATTCATGTAATAAATTCATCCTCTCTTTAGTTTTGAAAATGAAAAAAAAAACTGAAAGATTATCTTGTGAAAACATTCCATTTTTTTTGAGGTTGAGTTTCAAGAAAAGATTGCATACAATTATTGTCAGGTTTTTTATTGTCATATGTCAAAATAATATATGTGCTTTTAGTTTTATTTAAGATATTAAGGTATATTTATATGTTTAATTTTATGTATGAAGGAACCCCAAGTTTGGCTATAATAAAGGAAATGGTAGATATAATTTTAGGTACAGTTTGTGTTTTATTTCAAAACGAAGTATGTTTTAATTCAAAAACTATTTTTTTTTTTAAATTTGGAAATGTTTTTATTTATAGTTTATAAAGCATGAAAATTATTTTTGAGATCATAATCATTTTTAGAGAAATAAATCATTTTTGGTATAGCTCGATAATATTTCATTTACAATTTTAAGGTATTTGAACTACAACCATTTACAAATTCATCATAGATTTTTATTAACGACACAATTAATATAATTATAAAACTAAATAAATATATATCCAAGAATTGTTTATTTCTAAGTTATTTCTACTTATCTCTAGGTTATTATGCTTTTCTTCCTTTCATGATATATGATTCTCTATTTTTTTAGAACACCATTACTAATATTTTTATAGGTTTATTATGGTTGAAGGTATTATTCAATTTAAAGGTTATTTTTCACTTCTCTTTGAAAAATAATAACCCGAAAGCATTGACCTATAAATTGTTGTATCATTGAATCAGTTTGGCTTTCCTAGATTTCACAATAGAAAAAAGCTTAGGGTTTTGAATTGGATTTGATTATTTTTATGAATATATTATTTTTAATGTTTATATAATTTGAAGTTAAATTTAACCCTAAAAAAACATATTTTTGATATATTGTACTTTGAGTTTGGGTTATTGATGATAATAAAAAAAAGTCAACATTTTATGCTTATGGGAATACATCCAACGAAATATTTAGTAGTAGTTTATATTGAGTGAATTTTTGTTTACATGTAAAGATATTTATATTCTTGATGAACTAATCTCATTTTTTTGGTAATAAATTTATGAGTATAGATTTACATATGATGATTCTATTCATTGAAATTTTTGTTGTTGGAAACTTTAAGATCAAAAATTGATTATAATAAGTGATTTTAATTTTATCAAATATTTCCAATAATAGTAATAGGGTTTTGGTGCTCAATTTAAGGTTTTTAATTGAAAGGAAATGGTTTTTTATTTTTGATATGTATTTTTATAAGACATATAAATCCATGATGTGAATTAGTTCTAAGAATTTTAATAACTACTTGACAAGTCTCTTTTGAAATTGTGAGTTGTTTTACTGGAAACTATTTGACTTTAGTCTCTATTCTAGTTTATGAGAACTTTTTAATGGAAAAAAGTGGTTAGTAGAGTTTGTTTAATTAGGATTCTATGCATTAAAATGGCCATTCTAATAAATGTGGTAATAATTTTTAAATAAGGTATAGTAGATAATATGTTATTCATAAATAAATTTATTGAATTTCCATGATTTTATCAGAAACACTACATTAAAATTGATTAGTATGGTTATTTATAGTTTTATTGTATTTGATAATGGAAATGATGAGTTATTGCACTTAGTTTCATATGTGATAAATGTTATCTTTTATATAAAGAAACATAGTTTTTATCCAAATAAAATAAAAACTTATGTGATAATAAATGTTGTCTATATTAGCTAAGTTCAAGGAATTATTCATTCGTGCATCTTGAAAAGAAGGAAATATCATAATAGATAACTCTGAGATAATGTTTTTTGATGTACACAAACACAACTTCATAATTTAAATGTTAAATTTGGCCAATGAGAATATAAATGGTTGAATGTAATTTTTCATGCATATTTTGACTATAGTTTTCTTGTCAATGATTTATTTATTTTTATTTTGGGATCTATATTTCAAAACTTTATTTAATTTTCAAAAAAATGTGTATTTATGCTATTTGTTGGTTTATTTTTCAGTTTTCAAAACATCATACAATAATATTCATAGTGAATTATGGCATTTATGAAAATTTTACAAGTTTATTTTATTAGTGATTGAAATAATTTGAGATTATAATGATTTAAGATGATTTGATTAAGTGATGCATGCCTTATATGTTGTGTTCATTTCAAATTAAGGAAAAAATGTTAGAATAGAGATAAGGATCACATAGATATGGAATAAATAAGTCTGGGGATGAAATAAATCAATAAGAAGTGAATGTGACACCTGTATGTGGTACATATCAAAGTAGATCCTTTAGGGATTGAAGAGTCTCTAGAGCATTTACATGAGGTTTTAGTCATAGTACCAAGATTTCATTGAGATTTTATGCAAATGACCCATTACTATAGAATTTTTAAAATATTTTAAATCAAAATAATTTCATACCTTATGGTACTCATGCTCAATGATCCCCTCGAAGAGGTAATTAGTGGATCAATCCTTTTGGACATGGTTCACAAACTATTTCTTCTTGGAAATTTCCACATATCACTAATGAAAATATTTCACTTGTTAATCATTTTCACCAAAAAAATGCAATACTTCATCTATAAGCTCTTAATACTAGTGTTGTACCTTAAAAATCTACTTATATAAGTAGTTAACACACTATTATTCTTTTAATTCTACCTATGGTAACACATGTGATGAATAAAATTAGATTTGAAGTGAATGATGAATATGATGTATAGAATTATCATCCAAAGGTAATAACTTTGGACTCATAACTTGATTGAGATATCCTTCACAATAAAACAAAGATAAATGAGAGAAGAATGCTTCCATAAACAATTTCAATGGTTATTGACATTCAATATGTTTGGAGATTCATACCAAATCATCTAAGTAAAATTTTATTTAGTATTTTGTCATGCTAAAAATAGAAAAAAATATAACTTTGTAATCAAACATGAAATTGGGTTAAAACTAATCCAAAATCATGAATTTATTATTTAGAGGACATGTTTAAAATTTTAGGCCCATTTGAACTTGATGTAAAAGATATAATGAAAAATAAGTTTGAAACAACCCCAAATTTTTTTTGGAATCATATATCAGAGTACACTTTGGTCTCATGTTAGGCCCACATACAAGACTTGATAACATAATAAAACATAGATGCACTATGTGCTAACGTAACTAGAATTAAAGGAGGGGAACTGAGGCAATTCCTTAGAGGTAAATACATACAAAAGGCATTATGGGAAAGCTTGTTGTTGTTTATAGGGATTTATGGATTTAGGGGCATATCAGTATACACATATGTTGATAAGTCTTGAACACCATAAGTGGAACTCTTACTTCCTCATAGGACCATTTCTAGGTCCTTAGCCCTAGATAAATACCTCATTCTCCTCAATCAGTTACAATCCCCTTCAAGGATGGTTAAGTTAAAGGATTGGATTATTTTATAAGGGTAGTATTAATTTTCTTAAGTTATCATTAATTTTATTCAAGTTTTAAAATCAATATGCCTACTATATAATTTAAATAAGCACTTAAAAATCAACAAATAGACTCAATTCAATACGTATAGTTTTTTATTCATTCAAGTATTAATTATATAAAAGCATAAGAGAATAAATTTAGTATAATATTCCTTAGTGCTACCAACTAGGTTATCACACCTTATAGATTTTATGGTCATTTCACTTATTTTCCCCTCCTTTATGTCAAACATATATGCCTATAATAATTCAAGATATAGCTATGTTAATCCATATTTTATGCAACTATTTCAAATTGGCATAGCTAATGCTATAAAAGAGTTTAAGGCATAAATCTAAGTTCTCTATATAAAAGGAATTTATTTTCCAACAAAAATAATGAGTTCAAGCAACTATCTATATAAAAGAGAGAATTTGATTTTAATGTTATAAAGGCATAACAATGTTATGAATTCATTATAATATATCTAGGCAAAACAAAACCAATAAGCATATAATGATATAATTCAAACAACATAAGCAACTAGGTTAAATTGAGTTTTCAAGATGAGTGGAGCTAAATAAAAGGTTCCACTTAAAAAACTCTTATAAAGTTTTCTATTGGTATCCAAGGCAACCAACCAACAAGTTTAACTCATGGGAAGGAATCTAAAGGAACAACAAAAATATATTGTCTGTACTATTTAAGATGTTATGATACATATTTACCATTTTTGGACTTTATTGTAGTTTCATAGAATTTATTCATCTATCTAAGTATATAAGGAAAATATTTTACATGATCATTCATTGAATTATAAGAATTATCAGTTTTTTTGCCAATTGATATAAATTTTTACAAGTTAATTTCAGATTTCATAATCATACATAAGTTGGAGAAATGATATTTCATAATTAAAAACATACCTCACACATA